>QEPC01012829.1:851596-902714 GCA_003113815.1 Sphenodon punctatus
GCAGCAGAGGGTGAGGGGGAATTAGTATTTAATGCCCCGTGATTCAATTGAGGTTTTGAAATCGTGAGATGTAACGGTTAGTCTGGTGATCTTATGGGTGTTCAAAATCCTAGAAATGTGATGTTTGTGATAAAATTGAGGTTTTGAAATCGTGAGATGTAATGGTTAGTCTGGTGATCTTATGGGTGTTCAAAATCCTAGAAATGTGATGTTTGTGATAAAATTGAGGTTTTGAAATCGTGAGATGTAATTGTTAGTCTTGTGATCGGCCTGCTTTTAAACCTGGCAGAGGAGGTGACTATAACCTGCCTAACTGAAATTGCTGGATTAAGTAATGTAATGTCCATCCAATGTTAACCATGGGAACTCCTTGTTTCTGGCTGGGTTATGCACTGGCTCCGCCTACCATATCCCTGACTCTGCCCCTAGGCTAGGCTCTGCCCCTAGGCCCACCGGCCTTTCTACCCCAGTTCCCCTGCAACACCAAAACCCACCAGCCACCCCTGCATGGAAGAGTCAGTGAAAATAGAGCAATTGAGCTTCCAAATGCTCAAGTTATATTTGGGGATTATCTGCTATGCTTTTGTATGAGGAACTTCTATTTGAATTCAATTTTAAATGGATGTGGGCTGTGCAGAATAGTAATAACACCACCCAGCAATTACACAGCTCTTTTAAATTTCAAAGCAATTAACAAATATTAGGTAATTAACTTGTCAGGAGTGCTTTGGGTAACTATTACCTAGATGAAGAAATTGAGGCAGAAATATTATTTGCCCTTGGGTAGGTTAT
Source organism: Sphenodon punctatus (assembly GCA_003113815.1). Lineage (NCBI taxonomy): Eukaryota > Metazoa > Chordata > Lepidosauria > Sphenodontia > Sphenodontidae > Sphenodon > Sphenodon punctatus. Next base: position 852,389 of record QEPC01012829.1, read on the forward strand.
AAAAGGAATGGGTGAAAGAGAAGGCATTACAAATCAGCACTAAGGCAGCATGAACCTAATTGGAATGTTGTATATGTACATTTCCACTGTTTGGGGAAAATTTGCATATGACAAAAAGCCTGTTGTTGCATGAAAATCATACAAGTGCATGAAATCTGAATGCTGAACATTTAACTCCAAAGACATACTTGGGATAGTGAGCTTCTGTTGAGTGGCCAAGAGGTTCAGCTTTAGGCTAAAAAAGATCACCCGTGTCATAGACATAGTTAGCAAAATAAGCCGACCAGGCTCAGGTACCAGTCTCAAGTCTCATCGCCACGGCCACAGTCCCATTGGGGACCTTTGTTAGCATACTTAGAAATCTTGTTTGAAGAGAATTCAAGTTCTTGTCTAACAAAGGGGCCCACAATTCCACCCCATATAAGAAGGAAGCTTTAACCTTTGCCTCGAACACTTTTATTGCAAGGTCGAGGTTCCTTCTCCCCATCCCTGCGAACATCCTGAGTATCGCAGACATCTGACTTCTAGCTGCCACTTTAGCCCTCGCTCCTTCCACTGTCCATTGGCAGAAAAATGCAGCCCTAAATACTTGTAGATTTTTTGTTGTTGCAAGCTAGTTCCACCAACAGGCCACCCAGAAACCTGGTTACCCCGTACAAAAACCAAGACATTGGATTTCGAGCAGTTAATTGTAAGTTTGTTATCACGGCAATAATCAGCATAATAAGCCTGTTTTAGGGGCTGCAACAGGAAGCAAACAAGCCTCAGATTACAAACCATTGAATCTTTCATTTAAATTATTTGAGTGATGAGAGTGTGATTACTGTGTTGGTCCCAAATGTAAGAGATGAAGACAAAGGGTATTAACAAAGGCTGGTTTTGACTTTTAAATTCCTAAACATTCTGGGCCCCAAATATCTGAGACTGTTTGTCCTTCCATGCCCCACTGCAGCCTCTGTGATCAGCCAGGAGCACCTCCCTGTGGGTACCATCTGTCAGTCTTGTTCATATGGTGAGGGCTTGCAGTTCTTGGTTGCTCCCCTGATGCTATGGAACTCCCTTCCCCCAAAGGTCCATCTGAGCCTGAGCCTGAGCATCTTCTGGAGCCGGTGTAAGACCTTTCTTTTTCTTAAGGCATTCGACAGGCAGGGATAGGGGATTGGGGGTTTTGTTGGGCGTTTGGGGTTCAGGTGTTTGGGGAGGGTTTTGTGGGGTTGAGGAAGAGTGAGGGGAAAGATTGGGAGTTGGGGTTTTATGTTATTTTATATGCCTTGTTTTTATTAGTTTTGTAAACCACCCAGAGTCTTCTGGGAAGGACGGGGTAGAAATCTAAATAAATAAATATATAAACAAATGACACAATAACCCCCCACAAGTGGGTATTTTTGTGGCTCTCAGCTAAGCAGCCAGGATCACTCATCATGTGCCCATCATGCAGCAGCCACTCGCACACCACTCTCAGCATTTGTTCGGAGAATGTGGCGCTCGCCATGTGGGCTAATGCATGCCCATGTGTTGGCATGCCATCAGTTGGGTTGTGGAGGTGTTGGTGTGTGTTCAGGGAGGGGTAAGTGACAAGGTGTAGCTGCTGTAGCAGCTGTGATAGAAAGCAGGTGGGTGGAGAGTAGGGCTGGGGCTGGCTTGGGTGGGAATTGATCGGCAAACTGTCTAGGATTGGGTTTGTGCTTAGGAAATCTCTTTCTCTCTCACTGTAGAATTTCCCCTCCTGCCTCTCCCTTCAAGTGACTACACAGGGCTTACAAGAGAGGGAGCTCAGCTTCTTCAGTTGCTAGAATGTCTGAGGGGGCAAGTGCAGTTCCTATATTGAACAGAAATGGGTGATGCCTTGTCTGGCTCCCCAGCTCCCTCCTGCTGCTGCTGTTTCCTGCATCATCAGAATGAGAATTGGCACGTGCACAGAGACCATTCTGTCCCTCTGTCTTCTGTGCAGGAACTGATGCATTCTGGCAATGTGGCAGCAGGAGGGAGAGCTCTGGACTCTACTGTACCTGTGTGGGTGGTGGGGCAACAGGCCCCATTGCCCCCACCACACAAAGGCATTAGAGCCCAGGGGAAGGGGCTGAAGACGGGGGTTGGAAGATGATCCTTGTAGTCTCCTATGGGGAGAGGCAGCCAATCTGCTTGGCCCTGGGGCAATTGAACCAGTGCCCGAAGCCAATTGCAGTGAAGAAATGTCCATACCAGGAAGGAAGGGAGCTGGAAGCCCCACCTCCCTCCTTTCCCAGAGGCTGCAGAGCAAACGGGAGCTGCATGACTACAATTTTCCACTACCAAATTTTTCCATGGAAATTTTTCCAGGGCTATAGGAAACTTTGCACAAGAAAATGTTCGGATTCAAAATTTTCTTATGCAACTTTTATGCAAATTAATGTTAATTAATTAAACTGCCCTAAGCTTGTTAATTAATGTTATAACGAGCTTAGGGCAGTTTGAATCCAACCATTGATTGGTGAGGCATTATATTTAAAGCCAGGTCAAGGGTACAAAGGGCTCCTTTCCATGCAAAACTCAGAGGACGTAATGGCCTTGGCAACCTTTACCTGGCTGGCGTCCAAAAGGCGGAAGGAGATAAAACCTGACTTGTAGCAAATCTTACCGCTTGTTGTAAGGGCAAATGAAAGGGGGGTGTTGTCCTGGTTGTCCTGCTGGATTTCTACTGTGTTAACTTGTATCTTGGAAACCTTAACTGTAATTGTTGTATGGGCTGTGGGCTTGTAAAGGATACTGAAACAGAGTGGGGAATTTTGGGTATAACTCTTTTAGAATGACTAGAGATATTTTTTTATCTCATGCTTTGTAAATCCAGTAGTCTATGTGATTTGTTGTTGTATGGTATGTTATTTTATCTTGAAAGGCTATAGCTAAAGCCGATGCCTACTAAACTAAACTAAACTAAATTAATGTTAATGCAAATAAGAAATTTGCATGGGAATATTTTTTTGGAAAATATTCCAATTCAAAATTTTCTGCAGAACCCACATCACTGATGAGTGGACAGCAATGGTGAGTGGCCTCTCTCTCCAACTGCCCCAATCTCTCCCCCCCCCCCCCCCCCAGGTCACAGGGCCAGCAAGACAAAATCACTTCACTGTTGTCTGGATTCCACCTTAGTTGGCTCACACGCATCCCCCCCCCCCCCCCCAAACACACACACAGGCTTTTTGCCTTCCTCCCCTGCCTCCATTTGTCTCCTACTACCTCTGCCTTGCCTCCCCTTCCCGGTCGCTGTTTGGTCCCCTCTCTCCATCTGCCCCCTCCTCACCTCCTGTGTTTGGCCCCGTGCACTCAGGAAGAGGTTTCAGATCATGGGGCCATGAGTCTATTCACTGTTCTTGTATGCATGCCCTCATCTCTGCTCCCTTAATCTGAGCTCACTTTTTCAGTGCTTGGGGTTAGAGGTTGAATCCAGGGGCCAGATCCAGATGCCGGATCCAGGCTACATTTGGCCCCTGGCCCTAAGATTCCGCCTCCCTTCTCTGTGGACTCTCCCTGTGCTGAGGGGAAAATCCTTATTCTTAGCAGCTCCTGACATGTGAAACAACCTCCCTAAGCCTGTCTTTCTTATGCAGCTCTCTTGAGTGATGTACTTTGCAAGTTCTGCAGCAAGGATTGCTAAACTTTTTTGACCAATAGACTCCTGTCAACCTTCAAGATTCTCCATGAACAACATGCTCCCACAAGAGATGACTTTTTAAATTATACTCTTCTCCCACCCTGAGTAATCTGATGTAATCTGAGTCTCTGAATGCTGTTTAAATTGGTCTGGATAGTTTCTGGATTCTCTGAGTGCAGAGAAAAAAATGCAGGCAGAATTGAAAAGTTTTTACAAAGGATTTATTTGCAGGCTTGTTGTATTCAATCTGGTAGCCCCTTTGAATTATGTCTCCCACTTTCTGAGAGATCTGATGTTACTGGGAATTTCAGGATTTTAAGTATTTTCTCATTTTTTCTTGTTCCTTGGTCTAGGAATCTGTAAATGGGACACTGAAAAGGCTATATTAATGCCTGATGATTCTGACCTCTAATTTCCTGTAGTTTTCCAGATACCAAAATATCTGCTTGAATTGTACCTTAACTAAGATACTCTCCCTCTGTTTGGATTCTGCTGGCTTTGGCATCTGGCAGCTTTGCAGCAGGTGGAATAAAAGGCTGTAGATGTAGAAGCGTGGGTCAATACATGCCTTGCAGGCAAGCAGTCCCTGGCTTGAACCTTTAGGTGTCACTTTGGAACAGGGTATGTAAAGAGAGGGAGAAGTGAGGGAGTGGTCTGTGCTCATAGGGAAAATAAGTGTAAGGAAAAGAGAGCAGGGATGGGAGGGGTTGCTTTAGAGTGAAGGTTTAGAAATAAAACACCATCCATGTGACTTAGAGCTAAGTTTTAATTCTACTATGGTGTTTCCTAAATTATTCTATTCCATGCCTCCTTTCAAGTGAACTCTACCATTCATGCCCTCCACTCTCACAGCTACAACTGAAGTAGAGATTGGAATAAGGGAACTGTTTGGGTTCTTTCATGCATACTAAGACAGAGATTCGCACTGATGTTTTAGGGCTATTCTTCTTCTTTATGAATTCTCTGGTGTGTTCTGAGGGCTGAGCTCACCCTATTGCATTTTCCAGAGAGGGCACATGTAAGGCCTTTCTCCTGCATGGATACTTTGATGTATATTAAGTGCCTCAATGTCTGAAGCTTGCTTCAGGAAAGGAGAAAGAAGCCACTCCTTTTCCTGTCCAACTTTCTTACCTTGTCTGGCAGCTGGGGAAAGCTGGCCGGATCATACATTTTCAATAATGGGAGTGGGGAGAGCAGGATGAAGGGGCAGAGCTTTGACATTCTATTGACTAGCAGGAGTCAACACCTAGTAGAATGCTGAAAAGCTGTGCTGAGCCTGCCCCTTTCCTTCAGCTCTGCCCCGCTTTCATCTGGAAGTTCTTTCCAGATGGGAGGGGAGAGAGCAGGCTGGAGGGGACAGACCTTCAGCATTCTATTGGCTAGCAGGAGTCAACAGCCAATAGAATGCTGAAAAGCTGTGCTAAGCCCACTTCTACCCTTCTGTTCCTCCCTCTCTGCCATCTGGAAAGGTAGGAAGGAGATATGTGGGGAGAGGCTGTGTCAGAGGAAGGCTGAGCCTGTAGCACTGACTAATCAACCACCACTCCAGAAACCACTTCAAGGCTTGGGCCTGACACCAGACAAGAAAGATAGAAGGTAAAAGGCATAGAGAAATGTGATGAAATGCAGTAATTTGACTTGCTTAAGACTGCATAGTAGATCTGCTACAAAACAAGAATACAACCCCCACATCTTTTGAGCCTCAGTCCAGTGAGTGACCTATACAGTAGGCAATGAGTCCTCTCAAATTTCATTCCATTTCTGTTTCATACCTCTCTGCTTGGGAGAACCAGATTCCCAATCCTGTTCTCAGCTCTGTTTTACACTAGACCTTGAGAGAGTTCTATACAGGTTATTAGGTTTAACACCAGTCCCTAAGAAAGTAAAAAAATAATCACAGTTTGAAGAGGCTAGAGCAATGAAACTGGAACTTTAGCTCCCAAGCTGCAACTGGCTCTTTAACCTATGACCTACAGCTCTTTGCTCCAAACACCCATCAGCTGTTACCACTAAAAATTCAGAGGGATTTATTTAGTGCTAACAGCTGATTTGTGTTAGGACTTGCATTATGTCCCAGGCTGGGGCTGTTGCAGATAGGTGGTCTTTGGTATAAATACTGGCTGCTCTTGTGGGTCCCAAACCTGTTGCAACTGAATGCTTCTAGATTAGAGGATTTATCGAACATCCAGCTAGTTAATTTTAAAAAAACCAAACTGTTAGAAAACTATTGAGTCAGAAATGCAAACCAAGATCCAAAGTCTAGTCTCATTCATACATGTAAATTCAGAGTAACTTCTCTGGACTTACTATAGATTTATGCTAGTGTGGATACAAAGAATTTGCCCCCAGAGAAATATTTATAACTTTGTACAACTGTGAAAATCAATGTAGCAAGCTTGCAGACTTATGGCTTAGTTTAAATCTAAGCATATGCTTTTACATTTGACTTCATATTCATTGTATTTTACTGTCGCTTTTTGAAGATATTCAGATAGATTTAGCAATGTACTGATAGTACTGTGCAAAACTCTCCAGATGAATTAATTGATTTGTGCAATGGCTATAGTGTTCTTCTGACACTTTATGAATCAGACAGATTAGTTATTCATTTGCCGTTGTGGGAATTCTAAGCAACTGTATTAAATCAACAGCTATGCAGGTTTTTTTCAGTGCATCCCCAAAATAAAACTGACAGATTAAACAAATCACATTTTGTAATCTGAAAGGCTACTTTATGGGCTTAGCTGTAATGTTAATCAAACACTCAGTTGTAGTAAAACATGAATAAACTCCCAGAAATGATAGAAATATGGGGTAAACAAGGAATTGAAATTCTGAATTGCAACAGTTTAATGCTCTTCCCTGGGAAGTTATACAGACAGACCATCATTTAGCTGGATGTGTGCCTAAATATATTTATTTACATTTTTAGTAAAATATTTAGAGAGTAAGTTATTTGAGGCAGAGGTCTTGGTACCCATCTGCAAAATGCCTAGTACAGTACTGATGCAAAGCATTGCAATACTAATGATATAAATAGCTTTGGCAATCTCAAGTACAAGTCAGTTTTGCTGAGAGTAGAGGACAGGACCACTGTTCAGAGGTGAGAACCACTGATCTAGATACTTCATTCATTCGCGGGCCAACTTCCAATCCACCAGTGACCAGCAAGAAGTGTTGGAAATACATTCCTTTGGTTGCATCCCCCCTAAGCACCTCATCCTGTTTGTTTGCTAGAAACACCAGGAGTAGACAGACAGATCAGGGAACCCTTCCCCCATCCTATCTGTCCTACTCCTGTCAGGACCTGATTGGTCAATCTCCTCCCCCAGGAGATTTCTCATCTCTTTGTGTCTCAGAGAGCTTCCTTCCTCCCTCTTGAACACACCTAGTCTTAGGACTTAGCATAGATGTAGGCCTTTCCTATCCTACATGTATTTCCTAATAAAGCTACTTAAGCTTAAGTATGCTTCCTGCCTGCTTATTGATGATTAGCTACTCACACTCCTCTGTAAACTCTGCATTGGGCAAATGGATGCAATGATCTCACAGTCCTTGCATTTCCAACAGGGTTATGGGCCCAGACACCCAAAAGGCAGCGCAGAGTGAGTAAAATTGAGTGCTAGCATTAATCTTAAAGGCAGAAAAGAAAAGAAAGATTTTAGTCTCTGTGACCATGGATTCTATGCTGAAGGTCTCCATTCCAGAGAGGCTCACTGGAGCAACAAACTATGAAGCTTGGAGTCATAATGCAAGGATGGCACTGGGAGGACAAGGCCTAAGGAAAATGCTGGAGTCCAACAGACCTACAGATGCAGGGGCAGCACAAGAACTCTGGGATGAGAAAAATGACAAAGCTATGGCAATCATCTCAATGTCGGTGAGTCAGCGTTTACATGTGTACATACATGACAAGTTAACTGCAAAAGATATGTGGGAAATTTTACAGAGACTGTATCAAGGGAAGTCAAATATATCAAAGATACAAATGCTTAAAAGACTTTGTAATATGAGAATGGATGAGAGTGAAGATTTTTCAGCTCATGTTAATGGCCTGCTTGAACTAGTCAGGAGACTGGAAAATCAAAAGCTGAATTTACCAGATGAATTGATAGTGGCATTTCTGCTGAACTCTTTACCACCAACAACTTTTCAAACAGTCTGTCAGATAATAGAAATGCAGGATAACCTATCTTTGGATGTTGTTATTCAGAAACTTGAGGAATTTAATATGGCTCAAACTAATGAACAGCCAAACTTTTCCTCACAGCTTGCCTGCAAGGCAGCTGAGAACAAGAAGCCTTTTGCAAATTCAAAAGGATCTGCAAGAGTTAAGTGTTGCTTCAATTGCGGGGAAACCATGCATCTCGCATATCAATGCACCAAGCAAGAAGTTCCCAGCTTCTCTGCAAAGAACAAAGGGAGCCATGATAGGGCTTTCAGCCTGGTTGAGGAAAAAGCATCTCAACTTAAAAATGTGGAAGGAATAGAATGTGAGACTGCTTCACATGATTTCTTTGTTGATTCTGGAGCAACTAAAAATCTTATAAAGGACAAAGACAGATTTATTGATCTGGATAGGACTTATAGAACTCCTATAAGATTGGCTAATGGAGAGAAAGTTTATTGTCAAGGAAGAGGCAGGGCTAAACTCATATGTCATCTGGGAAACGGTGAGGAAATGAAAGTTACCATTGAAGAAGCTCTATATGTCCCAGAATTGGATCATAATTTTATAAGTGTCAAGTATGCTGTACAGAAAGGTTTTGCAGTGCATTTTGAAGGGAAATATTGCAGAATTTCAAAGGAAAAGGAGCTTTTTATGCGAGGAATGCTGGATTCAAATGGCCTATTCAAGGTAGATTGCTTGCAACAGGATCAGTATGCAAATGCTGCAAAAGATTGCAGACATAAGAACTGTGAAAGCAAATGGCACAGAAGGATGGGCCATAGAAATGCAGATGTGTTGCATGCACTTCCAGACCTAGTTAAACATTTTAAAATGAACTCATGTGCAACTAAAGATGAGAGATGTGTTTGCTGTGTAAAAGGAAAGGGAACTAGGCCCTCCTTTCATCAGAGCAAGGAGGAAGCCACACAGCACCCCCTACAGCTCATTCATAGTGATATCTGTGGTCCTATGAAGACAAAAACAATTGCAGGAAACCAGTATGCATTGACTTTCATAGATGATTTTTCCAAGTTCACGTTCACTTACTTGATTAAAGAGAAAAGTCAGGTGCTGGAGAAATTTAAGGAATATGTTGCAAGAGCCAGCAATAAGTTTGGAAGATCACCTCAGATCCTAAGGTCAGATAATGGAGGTGAATATGTTTCAAAACAGATGAAAGAATTTTTGAAGCAAAAAGGAATTGAACACCAGACAACCATCCCGCATACACCAGAACAAAATGGAGTAGCAGAAAGAAAAAATCGCTCTCTCATAGAGATGGCGAGATGTATGCTTTTGGATGCGAATCTGCCAAACAAATACTGGGGGGAAGCAGTAATGACTGCCACATACCTGCAGAACAGGCTCCCAACCAAAGGTGCAAAAGCAACACCTTATGAACTATGGCATGGGAACAAGCCCAGTGTGGGGCACATTAGAGTGTTTGGCTCTAAAGCCTATGCTTATATCCCAAAGGCCAAAAGGACCAAACTTAACACCAGATGTGAAGAAGGGATACTTGTTGGCTATGCACAAGGATGCAAGGGATACAGAGTAATGGACACTGACACTGGAAATGTGAAGATAAGCAGTGTGGTCTATTTTGATGAAAATGAAAAGGGAAGCACTGATCAAATGCCAGACCTAATGAGGCCAAGTTCATCAAGACAGAAAAAGACTGCAGAACTGCAGATAAAAGAGGAAGCTGAAGTTTCATTTGATTTGACCATGTTCAATCAACCTGAACCAGAAGGGGGCACTGACACCAACACTGATGCTGATGCTGAAACTGAAGCAGAACCAGAACTGGAACCAGAAGATAACACTGATGCTGATACTGAAACTGAAGCTGAAGCAGAACCAGAACCAGAAGTGAGACGTTCTGAAAGACACAACAAAGGAGTGCCAGCAGCGAGATTCTCCTACGCGGCAAAAGTGGAGGAACCACAGGAGCCCTCAACATGGCAAGACATTCAAAAAATGCAAACCAGTGAGGCGCGCAAATGGAGAGATGCTGCCAAGGAAGAAATTGAGTCTCTTAATGAAAATAAAACATGGACACTCACAAAGCTACCTGAAAACAAAAAGGCCATTGGATGCAAATGGGTCTTCAAGACCAAGCATAATGCAGAAGGGGAAATCACGCGCCACAAAGCGAGATTAGTGGCCAAGGGATATTCCCAAAAATACGGCGAAGACTACGACGAAACCTTTGCTCCAGTAGTAAGGCACACCACAATAAGAACACTCCTCAGCATAGCAGCTGCAAGAAAAATGGAAGTGCAGCACTTAGACGTGAAGACTGCATTCCTACATGGTGATATCAAAGAGGATATCTACATGCAGCAGCCGCCGGGATTTAAAGAACCTGGGAAGGAGGAACTTGTGTGCAAACTTCAAAAGAGTATCTATGGTTTAAAGCAAGCAGCGAAAGCCTGGAACGAAAAATTGAATCAATTGCTCCTTAAGGAGGGGTTCATACAGGGAGAAGCTGACCCCTGCCTATACTCAAGGTTCAGAAATAAAAGGAGGACATACATTCTAACTTATGTGGATGATCTGATTGTATGCCATGAAAACAAACGAGATTGTGATGAAATCATCAGGAATCTGAACAAAGAAATAGAGGTGAAAGACTTGGGAGGTATCACTTACTATCTTGGAATACAAATAGAACGAGAAAAAGATGGAAGTTTCCTTCTCAATCAAAAACAAAAGATAAAGGACATTTTAGAATGCCTAGGCATGACAGAGGCTAATGAAGTGGGGACACCTATGGAAACAAATTTCCTAAGCCAGGAAGGCAACGACGAGCCCCTACCACAGGACAACCAGTACAGAACTGCAATTGGCAAAATGTTGTATGTAGCCACCGTCACAAGGCCAGACATTGCCGCTGCTGTAGGAATACTAAGCAGAAAAGTAAGTGCACCAACCCAAAGGGACTGGATAGCAGTCAAGAGAATAGCACGGTACCTGAAGGGCACAATGCATTTAAACTTAAAACTACCAGCAAGCGAGAACCCCAGATTGATGGGCTATATGGATGCGGACTGGGCCGGAGACAAGACTGACTGCAAATCTGTGAGTGGAAATGTATTTCTGTATGGAGGCGGAGCAATCAGTTGGACTAGCCAGAAGCAGTCATTAATTGCCCTTTCATCCACAGAAGCAGAATTTATTTCAGCCACTCAAGCATGTCAAGAGGTAGTATGGCTACACAGACTACTAAAGGACTTTGGAATAGACGAACCAAAGCCAACTGAGATGTATGAGGACAATCAAAGCTGCATTCAGCTTACGAAAATGGAAAAGATAAAGCCAAGGTCGAAGCACATCAACACCAAGCATCACTATGTGAGAGAAGCGCAAGAAAAAGGACTTGTTGAACTGATTTATTGTCCTACAGAGGAAATGATAGCGGATGTGCTGACCAAACCGCTACCCAGAGACAATTTCCAGAGGCTACGAGAAGCATTGGGAATTGTCAGCAGTGCACATAAATGATTCGGTGCACGGGACGATGAGAAGGGGTGTTGGAAATACATTCCTTTGGTTGCATCCCCCCTAAGCACCTCATCCTGTTTGTTTGCTAGAAACAGCAGGAGTAGACAGACAGATCAGGGAACCCTTCCCCCATCCTATCTGTCCTACTCCTGTCAGGACCTGATTGGTCAATCTCCTCCCCCAGGAGATTTCTCATCTCTTTGTGTCTCAGAGAGCTTCCTTCCTCCCTCTTGAACACACCTAGTCTTAGGACTTAGCATAGATGTAGGCCTTTTCTAGCCTACATGTATTTCCTAATAAAGCTACTTAAGCTTAAGTATGCTTCCTGCCTGCTTATTGATGATTAGCTACTCACTCCTCTGTAAACTCTGCATTGGGCAAATGGATGCAATGATCTTACAGTCCTTGCATTTCCAACAAGAAGTGGTGAAAATGTGAGAAGCGAGGGCCTTAGCAGCTTGTTCTGTGTTGCCTTCTCGTCTCTGTGGCGTGTGGCCAGGAACCTAAGTTCTACTGATTTGCAATTAAATTTAGCATCCTAAGTGTCCAAGTCATTTTCCAAAATGGGATTTAGGGCAGCCTGGTTCACACTTTTAGCTCCTGTGCTTGCAAGTTCCCTCTGGCACAAACATGTCAGCTTGTGCAGGCAAACCTAACTATTATATTTTTTGTGCTCCTTCTGTAAGGGGCAAAGAGTAAAAAATAGTATTGATTTTACTAATTGTGTGTGTAAGTATAATGAGTAGCCTTGAAGATCAATCATGATTGGCCTCTGGGATGCTTTCCTATAAGACACTGCACCCACATCAGTACCATGCATGCTACCTGGTTCCCAGGGAATAGCCCAACAGATAAATGTATATGCTCACAGCTGGTTAATTGTTAGAGTGGAATCAAACAAGACGATAGCCTACGTTAGCCTTTACCAGGAGCATTTCCATGTGTCCTTCTATTAGGTGTCTGTTATGTAGCCTCCATGTGGTCACCACAGAGCTGCCAGTCACAGCAGGGTTCAGGGACATCGCTGGCCCACCATTTGGGTCAATCAGGGCTAATGGGTGCCCACATGTTCACGTCTCATCAGTTAGGTTCACCTGTAGTCCCACTGGCATCCAGATCTGCCAGCATGTAGAGTCCCGCCTAGCACATCCGGCCAGCTGAGAGGCAGGAGTCATAGCAGTCCCCCTACCCCATGGTCATCTCTCAGCTGAGAGGTGCGCTAGAGATCTTCCTCCCCTGCAGCCTCTCAAGTGAGAGGTGGAGAGGGAGACTGGGCAGGGATGGGAAGGGAGATCTCTAGTGTGCCCAGGGCCAGTTCAAGGATTTTTGCTGTCCCAGACAAACCAATGCATATGCGCCCCTTGTGCAATCAGTGGACATATTGCGCGCTTCACATGCAACCCATGCGCATGTTAGGTACAACCCCTGCATGCCACACACACAGAGCATGCAACACACACATGCACAGGCTGCTTTATTTATTTATTTATTAGATTTCTAGGCCACCCCCTCCTGCTACAGCAGCTCTGGGCAGCTCACAACATATTAAAACCATAAATATATATATAAACATAAATAACAGCATCAGTAAACAAAATACAAATAATATAAAATTTGTACCCCATGCCAGAGCTTAAAAAAAAACAACCTCCCAACTGGGAGGGAGTTCCACAGCCTTGGTGCAGCCACTAAGAACACCCTCCTCATCGTTGCCACCCAAAATACTCGGGGAACCTAGAGGAGGGCGCTCCCAGCTGACCACAGTCCTGGGCACTGAGGGGCTGGTAACCCCACTCCTCCCTGTCTTGCAACCCCCGATCCAGCCACAGAGCTTACCAGCAGTGGCGGTGGCAGTTGGATCAGGGATTGGAGAGGTACCCCCTTCAATTTGCAGGAGAAGCGGCAGCAACAGCTGAATCAGGGGCAGGAGAGATGGCAGCAGAAGCTGGATCAGGGGTGGAGCCACTTGGGGGGACCTTCCCACCCCTGATCCAGTGCAGAGCTTATTGACAAGACTGCCTAGGGCAGCAAGTTGAAGGAGGCACCTTTCCTATCCCATCCAGCGCAGAGCTTATTGGCAGTGGCGGCATCGAGGCAGCTTGACTGGGAGCAGGAAAACTGCCCCCTTTAAGCTGGTGCACTGGGTGGCTATCTGAGCTGCCTAGTGGTAGCACCAGCTCTGAGTGCACCTCTCAGCTGAGAGGCAGCCACAGGGAGGAAGATCGCTAGGGCCACTGGTGGAAGCTGCCACAAGCACATGAAATATGGGCAGGGGCTTGCCCATTTAATAGTCTGGATGTACCAAACACATGATTGGGGGCTGCATGCAGGGCCCAAGCATCATTTCTTTGGGCCCAGTACAAATTTGTAACACAGGTCCCCTCTCACACCTCACGATCCCATCCCATTACATGAGTTTCCATAAATATCCTCAAGCATCAGGATCTACAATTAAGCCTCAATTTTGTTCCTCATGGTAGTTGCAGCCTGGGTCGGACCCCTCTAGATCTCCGGGCCCTGGTAAAGTGTACCCTTTTCCCCCACCCCATGCTTGGGCCCTGACTGCATGGACCAAACACGGAAACGGGCTATTGTCTCATTTGTTAACACTCTTAGATCGTTTTTACATGGACGGCACACACCCACGCACACCCATCGGATGGGTGGGGGAGAGTCCGCATTCTCCACCAAATGTCAATTCAGAATTGACCTGGTCTCCCTCCCAAGCACAATTCCCAATCGGGATCTTAGTCACCCCCACACCATCAATTAGACACTTTAATTGGGTACAACACTCTTTTATTTTCTGCCCACACAATCAGCACAGCATGAACCCAATATTACAGTTCCTGAATAGATCCTAGCCTGGCCTGCCTAACACATAAAATATATGTCTTTTACGTGTCCTGCAGATCACAGTGGCGAGCATTGGTTTGGAGAGGTTGGTACAGGTGGGGGCCCGGGAGTTGGTACCCGGGAAAAGTGCCCCTTGTAGTTAGGTTGCAGAACTCCCTAAGGAGGAGTCCCAGAAAGGGTCAACAGCCCACGGAGACCAAATTAGGCTCCAAGTGCTGAGACAAGAGTCTGGAGTATTGCTTGGCCTTATATACTATTCTGGGTGAGAAAATGTTATCAAGAATACTGAGTCCAGGGTTTGATTGACCTTTCAGGCAGGAGGGGTTGTGTAAGCATATTTGGGAACAAGGCCTTCCGTTACCCTTTGATGGTTTTGGGCCAACCCAATTTAGTATGCACGTTTGTTTTCCCTAATCTATTTTCAGAACATTCAGGCTCCAACCCTCCGGACAAGGCCAAACCTTCTGTAATTTATATTGGGATCCTATTCATACCCCTCCGGGTGCCTCCAAGGCTACTTTTTACCGATACCCCATCACTCTGTATCACGAAAAGGCCATTTGTTTTGTCAAGTATCGCAAGCTATCTCCTGTTTTGCAGTATTTATTGCTCTGTTTTTTATCAACATTCCTTCCTCTCTTCCAAACAATTTCCCTTGTGCATGGTTCAGCAACTTTCCCATCGTTGTGAACTGAGGCTCCTGTTTTAGGCTAAGGCCAACTAGTTGGTTCTTGGCTTGTACCCATCATGCTTTTCAATATAAACCAGCATATTTCTACTTTAACTAATATAAGCACATATATTCAACACTACTTATATTCAATCTAATAATGTTACAAGTGTACACAGCTACTAAATAATCTAAATAGCAGGTATACAATCATGTGGTCAGGGGAGAATACAATCATATTCAATCTAGTATTGTTACAAACAAAAATAAACAGCTACTAAAATAATCTAAAAAGCAGGTATACAATCATGTGGTCAGGAAAGAATACAATCATAACTCAACAACATGAGTGGATGTGTGCGCGTGCGCGACCCACCTACCGAGCAGCCAGGAGGGAGCCGGAAAGCCCCGTGGGTGTGGAGATGGGTATCCAACACGCAAACATCCATGTAAATGACCAAAACAAAAACTCCCACTGGAAGGGTCTGCCAAAACCACCAAGACACGACTAGAGAGGCCCCGCAGGAGCCCACAAGCAGACACACCCACCAGGAAAGACGCCCAATGCCCAGCTGGGAGCCCTTAAAGCGGGACAGGACATCAGTGCACCGGCTCCCAAAATGTCAACCAGAAAAGCCCAGGACAAAACCAAGGCAGCCAGCACCACGTCATGTGTGGGAAGGGGCAGGATAAGCAGAGAGCCGGGGGGGGGGGAGGAAGGAGAAAGGAATGTGACTGACAGTCCACCCCTTCCTGACACAGGGCAGAGGGCGCAACGCTGCTCTGGCTCCACCCACATCCCCACCCCAAACCGCTACTACATGGCCCAGGGAGGAAAGCACCTCAGAGAGTGAGGTAGGTGAGAGGGGAACCCACCCAGAGAGGGGAGGGTGCTCACAAGGGCTGAGCATACGCTGTGGAAAACCCGGACAGACTGACAGCCCCCCTGATCCCCACAGAGAGCAGCCACGCCCAGGAGTACAGCACCATCAGGGAGACAGTCAAGGAGGATCTCCGTGGCAGTCAGGTAAAGCAGCAGGAACAACCGGTGGGAGAAGGATGGGGGCTAACCTAAACCCCAAGCAGCCACTGGGGAGCAGCGGCACAACCATTCACGCACATGCATTTCCCACACACACAGGAGACCACCTGCTCCACTGCCACAACAGCCACTGGGTGGGCCCCATGTTGCACAGCTGGTCAGCCCCCCACACACGGAGCCCAAAAGGGGGAGCCCTGCTCCCGCATGGAGACATGGGACTTCATCCACGTGTGGGAGGCCAAAAAGGTCCAGCATGACCTGGTGCAAAATTATAAGACCAAAAGGGTTTACAAAGGCATCACCCAGGAGATGCAGTGGTTGGGGTACAACAGGGATGTGATCCAGTGCATGCAGCTGGCAAAGGATCTGAGTTTCGGATATAAACGAATCAAGGACAACAATTTCAGGTCTGGCCGTGCGATGTGCACAAAGGACTTCCAGGAGGAGCTGGATCGGTACCTTTGAATGGACGGGAACATTGTGGCTTCTCGTATCCATGGCACAACCTTCGCCAGGGGCAGAAAGAGGGCAAAGACTACACACACCCTGTCTGATCCCACAGCGCAGGGGGAGCCCTCGGCCCCTGGCAAGGGCAGCCAGGATGCGGGAGGTGACAACCCCATCCTAGAGGTAGAGGCGGTGTCCCTGGTCGTGGAAAGCGGGAACATCGCCCTGTGTGTGCGCCCCTGGAACCCACACGGCCAGACCACACAGGGACAGAAGGTGCATGCAGAGCAGCCCAACCCCAGGGACGCCCCCTAGGAGGCAGAGGAATACAATCCAGGTACAAGGGATACTGACAGGAAGGGGGGGTGGCCCATGATAGCCAGGGCCCCAACAGGGAAGAAAGGCAAATCTGACAGGTCGTTGCTTTCTCACACAGCCCAAGGGGACCTGGAGGTGCGGGAGGAGGAGGTCATGGCCGTGAAGGAGGAAGCAAAGGAGCTGGAGGCCATCCCTCGGTTCTGTGACCATGATACCAGTGGTAGTTCAACCAGACAATGGAAGAGTGGAGGGAGGTGCTGGGGTCACACAAAGGGGGACAGGGGAACAGCCGTGCCCCCTGGCCCTTAACCGGCTAAAGGCACGCATGGGACAGCCAAGGGGGCAAAAATGAAGGGACGGGCATGCACACAACCTGGAGCCATGAACAGTGCACAGGGGACAGAAAGGGTAGCCCCGCTAATCTACCATCTCCCTTCTGTGCACAGAGGAGCCACCCAGTACAGTAAGGGGTGCCGCTGCCGGCAGTGCCAACAGGAATCGGGAGATGTGGGCCCACAACCGGTGGAGGAGGGAGGATCTAGGGAGGGAACCGCTGACAGAAACCAGAAGGTTGACAGAAGCCCAAAGCGCTGAACAGGCCCGCAACAGGGAGGAGGGGGAAAGGGACCAGGCACAAATAGCCGCCATCCTCACCCGTTCCCGCACCAAGCACCTGTGGGATGGGTGCCAGGCTGCTGACCTCCTCTGCAAGCAGTATTTGTTGAAGAGCACCTGCTGGGGGGTGCGAGGAACAGGACAGGACCTCATGAGCCAAGGGGTGAGTGGGTATGCAGGGTCCCCAATCATGACCGGAGCCATGGAAACACCCTCGATGATCCTGTACATGTTGGATGCTATCTCCCCATCAAACATCTGAGCAAAGAAGGGAGAGGAGCACAGGATTCGGGCATCATGACTCCTCCCAGAGAGGTCCGTGTAAACATTAATGAAGAGGCACTGATGGTCTACTACTGCCTGGAGGTTCACAGAGAATGCCTGATTACAGTTGAAATAGTCTGTCTTGGCATTGGGGGGGCCAGAATATGGGGATGTGAGTGCTGTCGATTGCCCCTATGCAGTGTGGAAAGCCCATTGCCTCGAACCCCCTGATCACAGCATCCAGGTCTCTTAGCTGGATCACCCGCTCAGCCGCTCCATTCGAAGATCCACAATAAGGTCGCACACATCGTGGAACACCCTGTTCATGGTCGGTCCCCACACCGAACTGCTTGCCCATGCTCAGGCAGGAATCAGGTGTGGCTAGCCACCACACAGCCATCGCCACCCGCATCCCTGGGGGCAGTGGGAAGTGCATGTTTGTAATGTTGCAGCGGAGGTCGGGGCCGAGGATCTCACATAGGTGGGTCAGCAGGGAGCGATTCATCCTAAAGTGGTCAGTCCACTCATTGTCCATCCAGGTTGCCAGCATGTTCTCCCACCACTCATTGGTCCGTGATTGTATCCAGTTCATCCGGCGCGTTGGTAGGGTCACCCAGCGGCCATAGACATTGACCGGCCACCTGGAGAGGATGAGGTGGATGTGCTGGGATGCTGCTGTGCCCGCCAACATTTGGCGCCTGGCCTGCAACCTGTGTGCCCATCTCAAGCTCACCAGTAGTCTCAGGTTTGCTATCCTCTTGCGCCATGCCCCATGTTGGTACCAGCGGGGGACTGGGTGGAGGAGATCAGCCATCTGCTTGAACACCTGTTCCAGAAGCAGGTGCACAGAACTTCTAATAGAGCCCACTCAGGATGTCAGCATCCAGCATCATGACCCCACCACCGTGTCGGATCACTGTGCACCACATACCCCACCCAGTGCCTAGACCCCAGACCCCAACCCACTGATTCACCCTGTGCATGGCTACCCTGTCCCAGCTGGTCACCCTGTGCTGTAGCTGCACTCTCACACCCATCCACCAACAGTCAATAATCCGCTCACACCGCTACCTGTTCCCACATGCCCCTACTGTCACACACCCTCAAGCTCACAGCTCTCCCCCTCCCTCTGCTCACTCTCACTCTCTGACCGCACTCCACTCCAATCCACTCTTCTCCTACCACCTCGCACACAACACCACACCGATGCAGTGGCCCTGCCCCCCACTTATTGCCGGGTGATCCAGCACTGGGCCTATGTGTGTGGCTCTACAGGATGGGTGCAGCTTGCCCACCTGACCAGGGTCACCCTGATCAGTTGCATGTGCATGGGCCAGCACCTGTATGTCTTACCGGCACCGCAGCATAGGTTTGGTGCATGGTTGGGATCAATGGTACGGCCCTTAGACCACTCCCTGCAGCACAACCCCCTGGGGGCCCGTTGCCCTACATCAATGAAGGGACACATGCTTGGCCCCGGCAGCCACCCAACTGCTGCAGCTTTTGTTGACAGGTGAGCCTCCGTAAAGCTGTGCCCAGTCTGTGCGGTGCTACCATGGCATCACATCCCGCAGCCCCCAGCCCATGTCTGCCCTGTGTGTGGGTTGTGGGTTCCCAGGGCCGCAGAGTAGGGCCACAATCAGCTCTGCAAGGCCACGTTGCAGTTAGCTGTCTGCCTCACCTCCATCCCAGCACATTCCCTTCAGTGCACTGTCCTATTTGGTTGCTCTCAATCACCCAGCCTTTCAGCTGACCATGTCAGGCCGTCTAACTGACGGTGTCATTGATGGTCGGGCCGGGGATGAGTGGCTGATGTGCTCCTGGGAACCCTGTGGCAAAGCAGTGATGGTGAGTGACCCCCTTTCTGTTGGTGATGGCTTCAACCTCTTGTCCCGTTACATGTGGCCGTTGGGCCACCCCTTTGGGGGACCAGAATGCCAGCGGTGTGCAACGGAACTCGGATTCATGCCCCTCCGCCAACCGCATCCATCACACCTGAATGCTGTTTTTGTGCCTTGGAAAGCATGGGAGCTCTCTGCTGCTCACCAGGTGGCAGGTCATCGTGACTTCGGTTTGACCGAAGCCTGAAGAGGCTGGCGGCCCCCATGTTGCAAGCAGCTATGCTGGTGCCCGTGGATTTGAGCGGCCTCACTCAGATTGCCCTACGTGCCTTGGTGAAGTCAGCCTGCTGCCCCCCGATGTCAGTGGCCCACTCCTTACCAGGATGCCCACACCACTGGAGATGTCTGCCCTGAGAGCCGTGCTGAGCTGATCTGATGTCAGAACTGCTGCTGCAACGGGACATCCCCTCCTGCCCTGATTCCTGCTGGATGCCCATATGCGTGCGCATGGATACCGTAGAGGCCTCTTCTCCTGGGAGGGCCTCATTCGGGGGCCATTGTTTCCTGATCAGCCGGCAGACGCACCCTGGTACCTCCTACTCAGCTCCAATTGTTGCATTGCCCCCGTGCCCGTGATGGACCAGCGCTTCAGGTTGCCCATGACCATTTCCTCAGCTTGATTATGATGCATCCATCTGACTGCCATGGGACTGTCAGCTATGATGGCTCCTCTGGCCCACCTGCCTGGTGTGTTGTTGGATCCCTTGAACCCCACTTGATTACCTTCCCAGTCCTGCATTGCTACCCGTTATAGACCCCTGTGACCCGGGCGACCGTGTTCCCCTGCTTGTGCAACAACCGAACGATCCCATTTGCAATAAACACAGTGTAGTTTTGGCTGTGTGTGCTGTCATGCTTGTTCTGTGGGTCCCTTCCGTCACCACCTCCCGGGGCTGTGGATGTTCACCTGTGTGTGGCTGATGGGCATCCAGGCATGTGGTTGTGGGGACCTCTTTATGGTATGAAGCCAGTCCATCAATATGCACAGGGCAGTGGGCTAGCTGTTAGCACTTGGGGTTGGAGGGGTGACATGACTACCTGTACTGCACGGCGGTGTAGTGGGTTGTGAAGGGGGAGTATAGCTGTGTGCTCCCGTCGTGACCCCTCTGCCATATACAGGTGTGTGTGCTCCCGGTGTTAGTTCACCCTACTGTGTGTGATCGGTTGGCTAATGGGATATATGTTTGTTCCCCACAGTGGTTGTGGCCTCACATGTGCATGCTATGGACTGTTGTTCTTGTGCTGGGCATGCCAGATGCATGCTGGCAGCTCCCCCCATATATAACAGCTACCCGTTCTACCACCCAAACCCTCCGCCTCCCCCCCCCTTGGACAGCTGTGCGTGCAACCCGGGGCTTAGCCACAGTGTCATCCTGTGTGCAGCTCATGCATCCTATTGGTTACTCCACTGTGTGGTGCTGCCCCCTGGGGTGAATTGCCACGGGCTGCCCCTATCAGTTCCCTATATCATCCCCTGGCAAGCATGGATGGGTGACGTGGAGGCCATGACCCTGACAGTAGGTTCGGGCATCTTGCGATCCGCTTTCCTCCTGCAGGGGCACCCATGATGGAGCGCCCCTTGGGGCGGTGGTTGGGTGGAACTAGTGGTTGGTTCTGGCATGCTTGGACTGTAGTTTGGTGGTCCCCTCTTCCCCCACCTTGGTTGCCAGCTCCCCATGCGCCTCTCTCGCTTCCTGCTCCCTTCTAGCCTCAGTGATCGTCTTCCTGACAGTGCTGCGCCTTCGGAAGATGGTGGGTCAGCTCCAGAGGGCAGCATCGGAGCTCCAGGCAGCGGCCCGGGTTTACCAGAAGATACGTGAGTTGCCCCGTTGTCCGTGGCCTCCCCTCCCCCCTTTGGTATGGGGATCCATGGTTGCTGTGGCCTGTGGTCTGCGATACTGGCTCCCTCTCCCTCTCTCCTGTAGTGCAGGCGATGATAAATGAGCGGAGCAGGAGGAGGTGGTGCAACTCCTGCTCCATGTGCTGTAGACGGTGCACCAGCTCGACTGCGACCAGGCGGATCGCTGGCGTAGGGTCCGGAGTTGCCGCCACTACTGAGGTTTCTGCTCCTGCCCACCATCCCTCCATTATGTTGTTCCTAATGCTTGTTGTGAACACTGTTTAGTTATTAAAGTTCTGTTTTATGAATCCCCTTATGTTTGTGTCCTCCTTCCCTGTGGTGTGGGGCTCTGTCTGTGCCTTCTTGGTTTGGTTTGGTTTGGTTTGGTTTGGTTTGGTTTGGTTTGGTATGGTGTGGTTGCTTCTCGGGGATTGCCTCTTG
Organism: Sphenodon punctatus; assembly: GCA_003113815.1. NCBI lineage: Eukaryota > Metazoa > Chordata > Lepidosauria > Sphenodontia > Sphenodontidae > Sphenodon > Sphenodon punctatus. The sequence goes on from QEPC01012829.1 coordinate 874,095, forward strand.
TTGGTGCATTGCATGGTTCTGTTCCTTATCACTGGGTCCCTTTGGTCTCGCCCCTGGGTTCCCTGTCCTCATTGCTTTGTCCCCTCTCCCGTGTTGGTGCTGTACCTTGTGTCCCCCTCTGTCCTGTTCATCGCTTCCGCCCATCGCTTTCATCCCTCGGGTCATGGAGGGGTGGTTGCCCAGTCTCTTGGGTAGTGGCCTTGCTGGCTCTGCCCCCCCTCCCTTCCCTGCTTTGCTGTTTGTATCCCCCTATGCCGCTAGCATCCCTGGCCGGTGCTTGGTTGCTGGCTGCACCTTTGCGGAGGTTTCCTTTGTGGTTAGAGGCACCTCTCGCCTCTCTGCCCTTGGTTCCTGTCTGCTCCGTGGACCTTGGTGCCTAGCCCCATCTCCCCATCTGTCTTATTCCTGGCTTGGTGATTTGGTGCCTGGGGGCACCTATGTGTGGGGAGAGGTGTTGGGAGTGTTGGTTTGGGCCCCATCCATTTCGGGTCCCACCTGTTCTTGCCTGTGACCTTGCTCGTTCCTGGCCCCCTCTCCCCACTGGGGTCCCCTCGCTCCATTTTCTTCCTAGGTTTCCCTGTGTGCATGTGTGCCTGTGTGCACGGTGGTGGGGGTCTGGTTTGCCTGGGGCCCATGGAGCCCAGCTGTCTGGTCTGTGTGTCGTGACCTGACTGAGGCTGCTACTTTGTGTGTCCTGTCATTCCAGTTCCCTCCTCCCCCGCCTGCGCAGAGTCTGGTGGTGTGGGGGCGGTGACCTGTGTCACGACTTCATTTGCCCTTTCTCGGGCATTTTCTAACATCACTGTGCTGGGCACGGTTTCCCCTCCGTTTGGTGTTTTGGCGGTCCATGTAAACATCTTGGGTGTTTGTTTGGTGTTTCCCGGGGTGGGTGTTTGCCCGATGGGTGTGCCAGCCCCTCCACTTCCTTCCCACAACCCCCCATGGCGGTGTCTGTGTAAACGTCTCCCTGCTCGGCGCCACTGGGTGTGCAGTGGGCGTGCTCACCCACCCATCTCAACCCACCGGGGCCATGGCAGTGTCTGTGTAAAAAAGGCCTCTGTGTGTGTGTGTGTGTGTGTGTGTGTGTGTGTGTGTGTGTGTGTAATATAGTTTAATATAGTGTGTAATATAGTTCTTGTGAAGTTTTCCCCATTTTATTACCCTGTGGGATCTAAGCAACAGCATAGTAAATCCTGAAGTTGTATTCCCCACATGAGTAGGATACACCATAGTTTGCTGTTTTACAAGAAGTCTAATTAGAAATAATTCAACTGACAGATTAATGAGTAGAAAGCAGAGGCTAGCTAGCAGTAAATGAAACACCTAAATACTAGAATCTCTGTGCATAACATAATCATGAAATAGCGCATCTTTTGCAACAGTCTTGGCCTTTTTGACACCTTTTTTTAAAAATGCATGAGTTTTATGGTGTTTTTAACTGTACCTTGATATAAATAATTATCCTCCTAGCTTGACTGACCACTAAATATTCAGCGTTTTGTTCTACAGTGACAGCTTGAGAGTTATAACACACAAACCCTGACACAAATTTGTCATGGGGTCATATTTAATGAGCCACCATGAATGAGCATTGGCAACAATCACCTCATACAAGGATTAAGAAATGCTGTGCAAACTGCTTCTCAAAACCACCGTGCTTCCGAGAGAACCAAAAGACAGAGTTCTTTAGCACTGAAAAAATGTGCAGTAGTATTAAGCAAGTATGTTAGATTAGGTTGTGTTAGTATAGTCTGGCAAGGGCTACGTGCCAAAATCTTCATGTGGCTGACAGCCACAGGGCACATACGCACGCACACGCAAACCTCTCTTGCTTTGTGATCGGCTGGGGAAGCTGGTGCTCTCTGGACTGACGTTTGAGATTCTGAGGACCATCAGTGATTCAGCAGTTGAGATGGGATCATTAAGGCAGGATCATAAGAACATAAGAAGTGCCATACTGGGTCAGACCAATGGTCCATCTAGCCCGGCATCCTGTCTTCAACAGTGGCCAATCACGGTGGCTTGGGACAGGTCACAATGAGGGATCCATTCCATGTTGTTTTCCCCCAGCTCCCGTCATGTTCCCTGAGCCTGTCTGGCTAATAGCTGCTAGTGGACCTATCTTCCAGAAACTTGTCCAAACCCCTTTTAAACTCAGCTATAGTACTGGCCCTTACCACAGCCTCCGGCAATAGATTCCACGACCCAATTATACGCTGAGTGAAAAAATATTTTCTTTTATTTGTTTTAAACTTGCCACCCATGAGTTTCATGGAGTGTCCCCTTACTAGCTGAGAGGGTAAATAACTGCTCCTTGTTTATTAGTTCCACCCCACTCATGATTTTATAGACCTCTATCATATCTCCTCTCAGTCATCTCTTCTTCAAACTGAAGAGCCCCAACCTACCAAGCCTCTCCTCCTACAGGAGCCCTTCCATGCCCTTGATCATTTTTATTGCCCTTCTCTGTACCTTTTCTAGTTCAGCTCTGTCTTTTTTGAGATGAGGCAACCAGAAATGCACACAATATTCCAGGTGCAGTCGCACCATTGATTTGTATAGAGGCATTACGACATCCTCAGTTTTATTCTCTATCCCCTTCTGAATAATTCCTAACATTGTTTGCTTTTTTGACTGCTGCTGCGCACTCCGCTGTGGATTTCATTGTATTGTCCACAACCACCCCCAGATCCTTTTCCTGAGTGGTATCTCCTAGCTTGGTACCCAGCATTGTGTGCCCATAGTTTGGATTATTTTTCCCTATGTGCATCACTTTGCACTTGTCCACATTAAATCTCATTTGCCATTTAGATGCCCAGGCACCCAGTGTCGTAAGATCCCGTTGCAGGACCAGCCATGGCTGAGACTCAGAGGTGCACATGAAGAAACTCATGAAGTTCCCGAGCCACAGTTTCCCCATCCCTGGTATAGATGAATGGATGGCGTGGGTGTGTGGGAAAATGGCTTTGTTCTTGTGTTGTATTGCTTGTAGTTTCTGGAGTATGTGGCTTGGGGGTATTTTTCTTTACTGGTGACATAAATCTTTGTCTTCACGATGGGCCCAGTCCACAATCGGCAGCAAAAACATTTGTGCCACCCCTAAACTAGTAAACTCCTCTTATCTGGGTAAAAGGTTTGTCTCCCAAAGTGTTCAGCTAAATAGGTTTCCATTTTATTTACAGAACTAAATTAGGCCATTGGTTCTCAAACAGGGGTGGGGGCTGAAGGGCCATGAGAAAGACCCCAGCTGGCAAACATCTAGCTCCACTCTGACTGAGCTAGGGGGAATTTCCAAAATAATTCTTGGAGGAGAGAGTGAAAAAGTAAAAGAGAAAGAGGGGGAAAGCAACAGTAGGGTGGGAGAGAGGGAGCAAGGTATATGTATGTGTGTGGAGGGGAGGGGCCCCAACTACCACAAGTGCTTGAAAGTGGGACACAGTTGAGTCCAGTGGTTTTCAGATTATTATTTTTTTTAACTATTGGATAAATTAAACCTCAGCATAGCTGGGTGTCACTCCTGTTGCTTTGAGCCAATATCTCTGCAGAACAGAACATTAAGGGTATGAGTAGGGCTGATGCGGCAGCAGCTTTTACCGTGCCGCGATTCCGTTCCGCTATTTCGGAATTGCCCACGCCACACCGCGACATTTCTGTGGATATTCCGCTAATTCCGCCGGAATTCTGCAAATCGCAGAATTGCGGAAAAATCGCAGAAAAATCACGGAAATCGCGGAAAACCACTATTCCGTGATTTTTTGGTGCTGGCGGAATTGCAGAAATAGCGAAAATGTCATGTTTCCACGATTCCACTAAGTTGCGGAATTAAATTAGCGGAACCGCGGAACCGCGGAATGAAAGCCTCTGCCATGCCATTCCACTAATTGCGGAAACACTGTTTCCACCGGAAATAGCTACCGCTGCGATATTCCGCTACAGCCCTAGGTATGAGCATAATGAGACCCCAAAATGGGTGAAACCTATTTCTTATTCTAATGATCCAGAAATGCTGGTGAAACAGTAGCTAAATATGTGTCTGCATGCATGGGTGTAAGCAGACGGTGCAGAGGCTGCCTACCCCCGAAGCTGCTTTGGGGGTGCATCCACTTGCAGCCCTGCCTGGGTCCATTTTAGACAAACCTAGTGGCTTCCCCAGCCTGCAATCTGACCACTTGGTGCCCCACCTGCACCATAGAGTTGTGGCCAAATCGCCCAATGCTCTAGGCTGACGCCCACAACTCTATGGTTTTGCCCAGGGCAAAGGCTAGCCGAAAGCAGAGCTGCAATGTGGGTCTGCCAAGCAGACGGAGAGCAGCTCTACTTCGGGCCAGTGCCCTTGGGTTTGGCCGGCCTGCTCCGCGGACAGTGCTCTGGGATGGTCCAGAGCACCGCAAGCAGGGCTGCCCCACTGCAGGCACCGCCCACTCGGCTTGCACATCTCGCGGGGTACTTTTAAATGGACTGGCCAGCCTGAAGGTGAAGCAGGCTGGTGTGGGCAGCTGTCCATCTAAAAGCATCCTGTGTGAGCGACACCCAGGCGCTTTTGCCTATGAGTGGGTACATGCGGGGGAGAGAATGTGGGTTTCAGAATGTGTGAGCAAGTAAAAAGTATTTGTATGCTTATGTGCAGGAGTGTTGGTGACATGGTGTATTTGTGCACACGTATGTGTGAGAAATGCAGTGCCAGTGCAAGTCTGCACACTCTGTGATATGTGGGAGTTTGTGCGCATACGTGCTTCTACTGCTGAAGCAAAAGTTTGAGCTGTTTCATAACCAAAAGGGCACCCCAGTGACCAGACTACATGCTGCTATTCATTCACACAGCATCCTGGCTCTGTTTGTACTGAAGAAATGGAACATTTTAAAACTTGAAAGATGATCGGAACATTCAGTTGTCTCTCCAAAATCAAAAGCTTGTGTTTCATCTTGTGTTCAAATGCTGTATGTTGCATAAATTCAGTTTATGACCTCTGCCAGCTTTAAACACAGCCTCAAACTCAAACGTGTTTTATGTTGTTGGTGGACAATGAAAAGCCTCCTCTCTGCTTCTGCATATGCTAGTGAAAGCTCCTGCTCTCTTGACTGGGCAGCATAGAGGCTACCGAGCATGTTATATACTTCCAGGATGTTGTGTCTTGTGCCAGAGCTATTGCATTTTCAGAAGAAATTCCAAAAACAGACCAGATGCCTGTCAATTCTATCCAACCATTCCTCCATCCCAAATATATGCTGCTGGGGGCACCTTCTTCTGTGTTGTTCTGATGTAAATCTGAGATATCTCCACTGAATTCAGTTGTGGTATCTCTGGAATCATTAACAGGCTCATTCAGCCATATTTTCACAAATCCAAGAGTTGAGGCACTCTTGTTCTTCTTCTGTGCACAGGAGAGAAAGCATTTTGGAAGGCTCTGTGGGTGTTCCCTGGCATAGCAGTAGGAAGTAGTTTGAAGAGACAGGCAAAACCAAAGGGCTTATGGATGGAAAGTGTTTCAGAATCAATTGTTGGAGCTGGCCAGTAGCCACACTCCCAGCACCAGGTTGGTGATGTGGAATGGTGATTCTTCTGCAGCGGTTCAATTTAGAGGGGTCCCCACCACTAGAAGAACACTATGGCAGACTGACCCAGGATTCTGGGGCTAGGGACTTCAAGTTCCAGGCTGGGCCTGGCAACTGCTGCACCAGACCCTGAGGGTCTTCCTGCCCCAGGCCTGGTTTTATTGGGTTTGATTGTCTCAGTGCCCACCATAGGGTGAGGAGGACTGATGGGCTGATTGGTCCTTGCACACCTGTGCTTTTAATGTAGCCAAGATCTCAGTTCAATTCCTGGGGTCTACACCTGGCTCTGACACAGAGTCTGCATATGACCATAGGCAAGTTGCTTAAGCTGTCTCCCGTGTTTTTCCCCTCCTGAAGGATTTTGGTAGGGCTCAGAGTCTGCTTCTGATGTAAAGCTGCAAGGTAAAAGTAGCCTCTTGGAGCTTTCCTAGTCTCTCTCTGTAACCCTTACGTTCTAGTGCTCCATGTGGGTCAGAGTTATGTCAGGAAAAAGGCAGAGGTATGACTTAACTCCGCCCCTCTCCTGATGTGGCCCTGCACACATGGACATCACAGCACTCTCGGGGGGGGAGGGTCCACCTTGTTACAGCAGGCCTAGATATGGAAGAGCCTGGCTATGCTGGGCCAGTATCAGCGCAGGTGGACCCAATTTGTGCTTGGGCCTGATTTTAGAGCTCATACAGGGCTTTTCCGTGAGGTGCTCTCAGGCTACAGTGGTAACAGGGGCCATGTATGTCAGGCTGTAAAACTATATAAATAATTTACTAGCTAAGCATAAAAGTGTTATACACCAGGCTAGGACTTGCAATGGAGAGAGGGTTCCACACTGTGAAACTCCACTCATGAAAAGTATAAAGGTACAGCCCTGCACATGTGTACTCTTTAATATCTGGGGGTAGGGTCCAGCCCATTCCCTCTCTTCCCCCTGCATCTCTTCCCAGTGCCCAGCCATCCTAGTATGTGATATAGTACACAGGGGAGTACATTTGACCCTCCAAACAGAATCAAGCTCTCTTCTGAAATATGAAACATACCTGACCAATTTATAATTGATCGGTTCTTACATATATATGTATGCATTGATAATGTTTAACATGAGTAACATACACTTATATGTGGAGTTTTGATAAATTATAGAAGAATAAGGTAGATTTTAAATTTCAGAGTTAATGGAGCCATATTCTGTACTGAGGAGGAGATTAATTATATAGGCAAAGTTTAAAATGAGGTATTCTGTAGAATGTTTAGATAATGTATACCAGGGGTGGGCAAATAGTGGACTGGCTCGGGAGTTGTACACAGATGTCAGTTACCTGTACTGTGGCTTTTGACAGAAGTGACTGCCTGGAAGTGTGTGGGGGTGGGGTCCATGCAGCCCCCTCGGAAGCAAGAGAAGGTGATCCGCCATTTCCCCTACAGCTGTTGTCCAAAGCTTCCTGGGAGCAGGGGAAGTGTGCCCTGAACTACTATTGCTGTTTCTTGAACCTACCTGATTGCCTGGGAGCTAGCGCTTTGATATGAGAGTGGTGCTGGGAAGCTACACCACCCTATCCCCAGGATCAGAGAAAGCCAAAGCAGAGATCAGCAGGCATTCTATAGAATGCCTAGAGATATTAATACATGCATTTCCACTTTTTACCGGTAATGTCTTATACCACTGTAATAAATTCCCAATAATTATTATTTATCATTAGTGCTTTCAATGTTCAAAGTAATTTAAAATCCTTATCTAGTTCACCCTTACAACAACCCAGTTGTCCTTGTCATTCCCATTTTACAGATGGGGGAACTGACGCTCAGAGATAGTGACTTAGCCATGAACTCACTGGATGGCCTTGGACAAGATAGGATTTGAATGCTGGTCTCCCAGGTCCAGCATCTTATCCACTGGGCTACACATTGCTGAGTGTTCCAAATTATGGGTTGGGATGTCCATTGAGTCATGCCATTTGCTGATGGGGTCAAGGTCCCAACTGATATTTGATATACTCTGCACGTCTGTTGTTGTTGTCTTGGGTCACAGAATTATATCTCTAAATGGGGTCACGCACTCGGGGGAACCACTGCTCTACTTTGTCTAGGAGTTATTTCCTGCATTTTCACACTTTACTTATAATACACTATACATACACTAGAGGTGAATATTAATTTCCCTTAAAGAAAAATAAATGAAGTAGCCATGTGTTCCACCTGCCAAATGTATTGAGGAATATTCTTAATTCCAAGAATATTCTGAAAAATCTCCATCTCCCTTTTACCTCTAGGAAATTCCCTTTTCATGGGAACAAAAATTGCATCTCCCACACCCACGGATTTCATGGCCTTGGCACTCTGTAAGGCTGCAGCAAGTAAGCCGTGGTCTTTATGACTGCAAGCAATGAACCTTGTAGCAAAAGCAATGCTTCCCCCTATCCAGATCATATTTTTCACTTTGAGCATTTTTATGGTGGGTTTAAGCGACTTCCTATGTTCATGTTGTTGCTTTTAGATTCCCACCCCCCTACTTTGGGTGAAACCCCTGCAGGGGGAACTTGCACAGGAAAAAAGAGAGCGAGAATAAATAAATAATGAAGAAAATGTTTCTCTTTCTCCTCTCGATGTAACAAATGTATGGAAAGATTTAAGCTGCAGCAGTATTTTGACACTGTGCACAGTACTGCTCCCCTCCCCGTATTCCTTTTAGGTTTATCTTTCAGACCACAGCTCTGTTCCACTGCCAACTCGTTGGAAGTGTTTAGTGACTGGAGAACTGTTGCCTGCTCTCTTCAGAACTTCACACTTCATTTTTCCAGATCCCTGCAAACAGCAGCAAATATTTCACCAGCTTGGTTTGCTGGCTACTGCCATAAATCAGACTTAGAACCCAAAAAAATATCCAGGCCTGTCAAGGCATTAAGCTTTTTATTTTCAGTCTGGATCCAGTGGTAAACGAGGGCTTGTATTTTCCTTTAAAACTATACAGAGATTTTAAAGGATTGTCGTTGGACAATGGCCAGATCCAAAAAGATACAATGCAGAATGTAACTGGTTAGAGGAGATCGGAAAAGGTCTTAAAGATGAAAAATTACTTTTCAAAAAGGTTTTTCAATGAAGTTTGAAACGGCTTGAATTTCATGAAGAGTTTGGGCAGGGTTGTTTGAGGAGAGCAATAGGGTGAAAGAGAAGAGGAGAATTCTTCTGGAAGTGGCTATTCGTTCTGGCCTGCGCAGACCAATTCCTGAGCCCATTTATTAGCCAGTTATCTGCCATAATTATGGCAGATATGACAGCAAGAACTTAGACAGATCTGTTCCCTTGACATTAATTGCTATGCAGTAAGCCACTTAGTGAAAACCAGTCTGGGAAATGCACAAACCTGCAAGGTGCAAATGATGTTTAGGAAACTTGCTTTTAAATTTAGAAGGGGATAGTAGAAGTTACTAGTATTCAACGGCACTCCCTTTTAAAGAAAGAAAAAATATCCTCCAGTCCAGAAGCAACATGACTATCTAGAACTGCAAACTACTAGCATCGGGTTGCTTCTTTGCTGAGACCCAAAACTAGCAGTAGACATATGGTTTGTTTCCAATGTGCTACCCCTGACTTGCTGAGACGGTAGCCAATTAATTTTCAAAAATCTGGCAGCTGCATGCAAATGAAGCAGTACTTTAAGTCAGTGTTGATTTATTTACACACATACCAACAGGTGTCCCATTACCAAAACTTAAGCCTGACAAGGCTGCAAAATAAAATGAGCCTTCAATACACAAGAATTGCTAGGTTTCTGGCTTTGTGGCTTCTCGATAGGCTAGTGTCCAGGGAAATATGGAGTTCATTAGGCATCTTCCTCAGGGTGCTCTTTCTGCTGGGCTGAGTAAAGGGTTCTAAGGGTGTCTTTAGACATAACGCTGTTCAGTGTTCTGTAACAGTGTCCTACCGTTACAGTGTTTAGACATACTGTCAACACAGTGTTCATCCCAAACACTGGAAGTGAACAACTGCCAGGTCTTGACAATTTAAGGTGTCTTTAGACATAACGCTTTTCAGTGTCCTGTAACAGTGTCCTACCGTTACAGTGTTTAGACATACCGACAACATAGTGTACACCCCAAACACTGATTAAACTGTCAAGACCTGGCAGTTGTTCACTTCCAGTGTTTGGGATGAACACTGTGTTGACAGTATGTCTAAACACTGTAACGGTAGGACACTGTTACAGGACAGTGAACAGCGTTATGTCTAAAAACACCCTAAGTGGGTTGGAGAGTTGGTAGCCTCTGGAGGCAACTGCATCTTGCCCTAAGTTGGATAGAGAACATTTGCCCTCAGCTGAGGGACGTACTAGTTGAACTCTTGGCCCCAAGCTGGAGGCCTGACTCTGACTGCCCTTTGCTTCATGGTTTGGAGGAGGGCTTGGATCCTGCTGCTTCCTGAACTTGCTGTTCCATGTGGGTGAAATGGGGACTCCTCTAGACTAGGCCACATAGCCATAGTAAAGGTATTCCTTTAGGGAGCTGTGTTTAATCAGAGATACCCCAGCTTACAGGTCTCCATATCAGGAAGCTGCAGCTCACAGGCAAGAGCCTCACAGACAGAATAGAAAACTGAGCAAGTCTGTTTCTGGTTTTTGGGCCTGTCTCCCATCTATAGAATGAGGACAGTGGATACTTCTGAGGTCTGTCATGAAGTATGTCTGTGCTCCTGCTCTTCTGTCTTCTGTCTGTGTAATATTTATCTGAGTTAGATAGTAAAGATCTGATTTTTAGAGGTGCTGGAAACCTATATCTATCTTCCACTCAACTTCCTGGAAGCATTTGGGTCCTCAGAGCATCAGGCCCGAAGCAACAAGTAAGGACGGGCTGCATTCCAGTCTTGCTTATCCCAGCATTGAAGAATCAGGAATCTGCACCTTAATATGATGACATTGGCTTTCAAATAATGCAATCTTTAAAATGTAATGAATGCTGATTGCTGAGTACTTTTTCAATGATTTTTTGGGTTGCCCTTTTCTTTAGGTTATGCTTGTTATGCTTGTTGTATGAGCACCTTACCTTTTTTAAATAACAGCTGAAAAATTCAGAAAACTGCATGCTGCAGGGACTTTAAACCTTCTTAATCTCCTCTACAAAATACTGCAAAACTCATAAGAGCTGGCTATGCGAGTGTCCTGTATCTCTTTAAAAGGTCCTGCTCATTCTCAGAGCTCTCGATGTAGCAAATAATCTAAGGATCAAAGGGAGCTGCTTTTACCTGGGAAAACAGTTGCTCTTTAAATGAAAACAAAACAAATTCAAAGGCAGAGGAGCAAAGTGGTGATGAAGAGCTACTGTTGTTCATTTTTCGTACCAGAATGAACACTAAGCTGCTTATTCCCAGACAGATGGCATGTCTATGAATGAGCTACATAATTTAAAATTTCTTTACATGCCAAGGATGCTGTGGGTTTGCTCACCAGATTCACAAATGATATCCTGGGTGTACTTTTCTTTGCATGTCTTCTGTAGAGGGAAGGAGCATCTCTAGACACTAGCTTGTCACATCTCCCATGGTGTGCTAGAGGCATTCCCAATTAAAGGCAGTACCAGCCTGCCTCCTCTGCTCCCAGTGAGCATGAAATTCTCCTGGGGTCTCTCTGACTCCCCTCCCCTCTCTGTGCCTGATCTGAATGCTTCCTTTTTTACATTTCCCCATACATGCTGCCCATATTCCGCTCTACTTGCTGCTTGCTACATTATTTTCAAAATTTCCCACCTCTTTTGACCTTGCTGTTTCTGCGTCTTGGGTGTTCTGCATTGAGGCTCCTACATCAGCCGGCTAAGAGTCAATTAATTTTCCAAATTACAGATAACTCAGCAAGCCATTCATGAGCAGTGAGGTGGGGAGTCTAGTTTTGCTGGAGAAAGAGAAGTTTTAGTTTCCTAATTTAGCTTAATGTGTGGCAAGGGTGAGCGGGAACTGGTGCGTGCTGCTAAACATGACAACTTTTTCAAATATGTTTGGGATGTGCACATCAGTTTTCACAATAAAACACAAATAAAAGGCAGGAGAATCAGTGAAAATCTCCTCTATATCTTATGGCTGTAGCCCATGACTCTGGTTTCACTGTTATGGGAAATAAGGCAGTTTTGATACGGTCAGAATAATCTTTTTTTAACAGAATGTATCCAGCTCAGGCTCTTTTAAATTCAGCTGTAAGCACTCTGGGTTACTGACTTGTGATTCTGAGAGGAGGGTGGTGTTTTTTTGAAGAATACAGGGAGTTGAATTCAATTCTTGGTACTGCCACAAACGTCCTGTGTAATCTGAGCAGACTACTCAGGGGAAGATTCTGACACTTCGGCTGCAATCTTGCATCACTTACTCTGTAGTGGACACTTCCATATTTTCAGTGGGAATGCTCAGTGTGGCCTTTGGCACCTAACTCCTTTGGACTTTCAAAGGAAGTTAGGTGCCTAAATGGGCAAGCTACCCCTTTATCTCTCTGCCCCTCACTTCTCTATCTGCACAATTGAAGTGACTCTAGTTCCATTCTTCCTCACTTTGGCTTTTTCTGCTGGAAGCCTGAGGCAGGAACAGCCTCTTTCTGTGTATTGTACAGCACCTGGCACAATAGGGCCTTGATCTCAGTTGGCCATACTGTAATTCTTTAATGGCTAAACTCTTCATTGATGAAAATACTGAATTCAGTTGAAGACTGTGCAGCTCTGTCCATTAATACCACCTGAGCCCTGCTGTTTCAGTTTGTTAGCAGCTTTCACCAGCTGTGCACAAGCGTAAGGCCACGTTCTATTTAATGAACTCAAAATAGTTCATTAACCAGAAGTGGCTACCCTCCTTCAGAAGTGTTCAGATGAACAGTGTAAACTGAAGTAACTGTGATTTAATTAAGTCAAAGTAACTACTCCATTTTGGTATCATTCAGATGAACAGTGTAAACCAAAGTAGTACTGCGTCAGTATCTCCCCTATCTGAGACATGATTACTGAGCTCACACTGAAAAGTGTTCACGCAAACAGTTACTTTTAAATACAAACCAAAGGGGGAGTATGTACCCCTGACTTCTCAAGAGTATGTGCTTCTCTTCCGACTGCTGACTATCTTTGGTCTAGCACTCTGTGTGAATGCTTCAGGAGTAAAACAGACATCAGGCCCAACTACATCAAATTAGCTGTTGTTGGAACATGACCTAAATGACCACGCAAGTGCAGAACAACCCTACAGCATCCCAGTCTGTATTTGTCACTTTGAAGACTTGGCTCCTAGTTCTGTCTTTCTTAGGGCCTACCCACCCACTGAACATGCCTTCGGGGCATGGAACTAGGGGACTCTTGGAGCTTTCTGGGACACCAGAAATGGCACTGAAAGTCCCCAAAGTCCTGTCCTGTGGACTGCTTGATGCCACCCACCCCCGTTCTAAGGCTGGGCCAGAACCATTCCCAGGGCAGCACCTCAGAATTTCCTGGGTTTGTGCTACAGGTGGGGCAGTCCTGCTCCTGGCCAAACAGCTGATTAGAGACTAGCACTCCCACTACTCCTTAAAGCCTGCCTGCCATACAATATCTGTGCAGGGGCTTGTGCGGTAATAAGCAAAAACAAGATAGTGTGTCGTGGATGGGTGGGATTTATTGTGTGTTGTTGACAACGCCCCTGAAGGGGAGCCGCGCCTGTTGAGACAACCAAATAGGTAAGGCCAGCCCTGGTCTAAATCCTGGCTTGACATAATTGACAGTGAGTTTTGCAAACAGGGTGAATCAGGATGACTTATATTTCTGTTTATATGTTTCTCTTGAGGAACTATGTTTTTCTTAGTTTTATCATAAACAATTTATGTATAAAACACTTGAGTTAAATGCACCATGTTCTGTGTTCCTCCAGCAATTATCAGTGAAAACAGATGTGACAGGGGGACACATGTGTTGGTACACTTTGGCTTAGGACTAACCTGCTCGTCTGTTCTGTTTCCACCAGATTTGGGCCCAGGGCAGATTGGCAGCTGCTGTGGGATGTGTCCTCCAGAATATTTTAGAGATGCATCCCAGGGGGCCAAAGCCTGCCCACCTGGGTCAGTCCAGGCTAGTGCAGGCCCACACATCTGGTAGGCCTGTCCAGCCCCGCTGTGAGCCAGAGTCAGTGGATTGTACCCCCGGCTCACCCTTGCCCCTCCAAAGAGCTGGTGGGGGGGCCTGGAGAAGTGTGCTCACCCTAGCCCCGTTGACAGGTTTATCAGGGAAGGGCCTAGAGCCCTTCCATCAGCTGTTTGGCGGGCTGTTGAATGTACCAGACAGCTGATGGGTGAGCCCCAGGAGCACCGCCCATCTGCTGTTTGGTGGCAACTCTTGGTGGCAACAGCCTGATCGTGCTGCACCGCATTGGCCTGGGAGTTTTGTCCTGTGTGGACAGTTCCTCGGGCCACCCTGGACGTGGCGGGACCTGTGGCGGCAGCCACCACATCTGGGTTAAGGGCTGTTTGTGTAAACAGCCCTCCCTGCCAGCCCGAGGAACGGCAGCTGCAGTGGTTCACCCCTCAGGTCAGGTCAGGGAGCCACCTCATCGCTGGCATGTTTGTTTTCACCCTACATTGACGTTGTAGATGCTGCCTCTGGGTTTGTCATATTGGTTAGGCTGTGAAGGGGTTTGTCTTGGCAGTGATGTCCCTTTAGACTATATCCTCCTTTTATCTCACCTGAACATAATTCTGGACCTTTTACACAAATTTGCCCCTTTGAAAAAATGCTACAGCATGAATCCCCCACCTCTATGAGATCTGGGAAGTTTGAGTAGTGGGTATAAATGTACGCCTATGGGTTGTAATGAACAGAGATGTCTTTGGATGTTATTCAGGAAACCTTTTTTTAAAAGATGCAGTTACATAAGCTTAACATTTACCACAGTTCTTCTCTCTAGGCAAAGTAAAACAACATTCTTTATCCACATGTGTGTATAAAACACCCTCCTTTGTCATCCCCAGACTTATGCCCTCTCTAAATATTAGTTAAAAAATTTGACCCAAGTGTGAGTCTGGACTCTGGAGTGGAATATTCAGGAGCTTTCATCATTGACCTAACTGCTGTCTTTGGTAAAGTACCCATTATCTTAGGTCAACACTCAGTGTATTTGACAATCCCATCCTGGCCTTTTAGGGTCAAATCCATAGATGGTGTAATTGGTTATAGGTTGTTTATTCCAGCTGAGAATCTGGGTCAAATACAGAAGGTGCCTATTTGTAGTGGAGCCAACAGAAGGGATTTCAAGCATTCATTTGAAAAGGGACCCATGAAACTGAAGCTGTCTTTTTGCCACTTTTTGTTTCAGTTATCACCCCATGCCTCTCTATCACAGCCACTCCTTGCCTTACTGCATCAAAGCTGTTTAACCTTCCCTTTAGGTCATTTAATGAATTACCCAACCTTTCCGTGAGATCTATTATACTGTGCCATCAACTGCTGCCTTTTCTCCAAAAATGTTTCCAGCTTTCCTCCCTCCCTTTAACTCCACTTTCACAAGCACCTCTATATGCACCTTCTTACATACAGCTCCTTTCCATGGCATGAACATGCTCATGCCAAGACTGTCAGTGTAATGCATATTTGCCAAACCTCAAAAGGGGCTCTGCATTTTTACCTCATGAGCTTTTGTAATGTTACTCTTTTTATTTATGTACCCGTAGTCCCCAGAAGCTCCCTGATTAAGACTTCATTGCGTAAAGAATACGCACGGCGTCGCACGCACATGAGGCAAAAACTATTCTTATGCTATTAAAGTGTAAGAAATCTAGAAAAACACGTTAGGATGGGTGGCAATTGGAGAATGCTACATATTTTCAATGCAAAATGTCTGTGTGAGCTTTTATTATTAGTAGTAGTATTAATATTATTACTATTACTATTACTATTGGGACAAAGTCCTACATGAACTATATACAACTTCTGTTGCAGTATTTATTTATTTATTTTAAAACAGCAATGGTATAATTATGTCTTCTCATCACTGAGTTCCTTTTTCCTTGAGTCTTTTGACTATAAATAGCAAATCCTTTGTTCTGTACCCTTTGTTAGCTATAAACATAAACTGTGGAAGACACTCTCAAGTCTTTCCATATTCCTCAGTTGTTCTCCTGTGAGGAGGCTGTCGCAAAAACAAACAGGGCTGCTTTGTATGTACTTTCTCTGAAGTTGCAAAGTCTTCCCGTAGATGCTGATGCATTCCAAACTTGGTTTTCATCTTGGGCAACTAAAGATGTTGAAATACAAGTTTGAACTTGAAGATGTATGGGTTAATGGGTTTGGCTGATGGTGTGAGTAGTATGTTTTTTGTTTCCTTTTAGTCTGGTTTCCTATGGAAAAAAGGTATATGCAATTACTGTGTGCGTATGTGTTTGCATGTGGGTTTTGATCCAAGGTGTTGATTTCAATCAGATTTGGGAAAGGGGGAGAAAGCCTAAAGGTAAGTAGAGAACCAAAATTTTGTCGCAGCGGTTGCACCTGGAGAGGGGATAGGGCCCATTTTTATAAGTCAAAAATCCCACTGACATACATTGAGGGCCAGAACTGTGGTCAGTTTGTTCCCGGCCAGGTGTTCACTGCGGTGAACACCTGGCCGGGAAAAAACAGATGTTCCCATGATTGCTGCCACCATATGGAATCCACAGGGATTCACTGTGATAAGCAGCGATTTTGTAATGTCTGAAATTACCCATATATATGCCATAGTAAC
Source organism: Sphenodon punctatus (assembly GCA_003113815.1). NCBI lineage: Eukaryota > Metazoa > Chordata > Lepidosauria > Sphenodontia > Sphenodontidae > Sphenodon > Sphenodon punctatus. The sequence goes on from QEPC01012829.1 coordinate 890,340, forward strand.
TTTAGTTGTTGATAGCAATAGCAAAGTCCCTATTCAAGTTCACAAACATTTATCATGCTCCCCATTTGGGGGGGGGGGGGGGGGGGGGGGGTCCGTGTAAAAACGGCCCATGTAAAATTAATATACAGTAGTAAAGTCTGCTCCCGATAAGTCACAGGTGAGGGGGGGGGGGCGGGGGGGGGAGAATTCTGTATAGGTAGCATTATTTTAGTTCTCTCTCTCTCCTTCTCTACCAGGCTGATTTGTTTTGGGGTAGCTAATCCAAAGTCTCATGAAGTTAATGGGAGTCTTTGTATTGTCTTCAGTGATCTTTGGGTAAAGCCCACTGATCTAACCACTAAGGGAAAATTGCAGTGCAAATTCCCAAAAACTTTTTCTGATGACCATGTGCACCTCAACCCTAGCCTGAGGAAACCACTCTGGACAGAATGTTCCCAAACTGTGGGTCTGGACCCCAATTGGGGTCATCTCATCTGAAGATAGGATTATGATCCCAACTGATATGCAGCTCAAGTGGTTTCTTCATTATAAGGGCTTTACAATCCAGCGTTTATAATGGAGAGAGGTCCTGCCTTTAACTTTCTCTAGCCACCATGCCCAGCTAGAAAATTCAGTATCTTTGCATGACTTTGCTGATGCCTAGGGTCACAGAATTATGTTTGAATCTCTAAATGGGGTCACATGGCAAAAACGTTTGGGATCCTCCGTGCCCTATAAACCAAACCAGTCTCCCACTACTTTTAGAGACTGTCAACAAGGAATTATGGTTAGGGTAATGGCTTTCCTATGGTGAAAATAATTCAATAGTGTGAAAATATGGTGAATGAGGGGAACGAATGAAACAGCCATTACATGTTGAGAATGGTTGGCCACTACTATGTGTACGTTTGATCCAGCCACCTAGACACACAAATTACATTATTGTTACATACTTATTCACTGTTTTCCCCAACTTTTTGGTTATTCACTCATCTGTAAGGCTTTCCCCAACTTGCCTTTCTTTTTTTTTAATATCTTACAAACGTGCTCTGTTCCTGACTTCCCTTTTTAAAAAAACAAAACAAAACAAAAAACGGCTCTGTTCTATAAACCCAGCCATATGGCTATCAGCATTTTTTTTTATTTATTTTTTTAAAAACTTGGCATCATTCATGGAGTTTGCCTTTGTACACTTTTTTGTTCCTGTATCACAGTTGTTCAGGTATCATCACTCAGTAGCCATACTGTGGCTACTATAATGTTTTTCACATGGAAAGAATTGCGTTTTATTGATGGCAAATGTTGTAATGTGATTTCATGTCAAGATGAAAATCTGAAAAAGAAGCTTTTCATTATGTGCTCTATATGAAACCTTTGCATTATATTAGACTCTTTAGTGCATACATTTGTAGGAAATGATCTTGCACCATTAGAAGGGAGGGTCCCATTATGTGCTAAGTAAAGGATTATATGTATGTCTAGTAGCTTTTGTCATTGTTGTTACTGTTTGCTACTACTCTATACCCCCTGTAATTTTTGGCTATACATTTTTTTTCTAACTTGAAAGGTGTTTTTTCTTTTTTTATTATGGTGAAGGACAGCAGCACTATAATTCTCTGTTGGTTTGTCTACACTAAAACTTGTAGTTATGCCACTTCAAGAAACTGACATTGCTGTGTCTACTCATAGCATTTGTGGACTAGACCACTTTCACACGTTACCAGGGAGGCAGGGAAACCTTTGTGAATGCAATTGCGGCTCTACTCTCACGGGAATTAGCACACACGGAAATGTGCTATTCCGCGTTTATCCTGTGAGAATACTTGTGCATGACTGGGTCCCTCAATGTAGCTTTTACAATGATAGGTATTCTCGCAGAATAAAAGCAGAATAGTGCATTCCCACATGCACTAATTCATGCGAGAAATTCTGAGAAAAGAGCAGCAATTGCATTCACGGAAGTTTCCCTACCTCCCTGTTAACATGTGAAAGTGGTATCTTAGGGTAAAAACAGATGTAACATCGGGGTGCTGTGGCCCGCTTTGACCCACTTTGCATTAGACCTCACCTGCACATATGTGCAGGTGCTGCCAGATGTTGACCCAGGATTGTTCCAGGCTGTGTTGGTGGCAAGCTCAGGCTCTTCCCCTCAACCCCCGTCATAACAAACTGGGCCGCTTTGGCCCGGACCTCACCTGCATGTTTGTGCAGGCGCTGCCAGATGTTGGCCCAGGATTGCCTCAGGCCATGTCAGCAGCTAGTCCAGACTGTGATCCCAGAGACCTCTGGGATCACAGCCCACAAAGGTCTGCCTGATTGGGCCAAGGCTATAACATTTGCTGTGGCCCAGCAGACAAGGCCCAGATCAAGTCCACCACACCCGGCTGCCATGGCTGACCATTGTTAGCCATCATGGCTGGCTGTCATAGTGGGTAGTGGGGTACAAGGGGTGGAGCCAGCCAGCCACATGTTTGTGCATCTTCCCCACCCTCCCCAGCAGCCTGGCTGTGGGCACGTTTGTTGTGCAGCCCGACCTGGTCTAGACCATATCTGTTGTGGCTTCCCAGGTCAGGCCGCTGCTGCGTGGTCATCACTTCTGTTTCCAACCGTGGTATCCAATCAGGGACTGGACCTGTGGGACCTTAATGTTGCTTAATGGAAGAGATGATCTAAGAGGCCTCGTCTGTCTCTGTTTTTGAAGACCAATAGTGCAATAGCTGATCAGTTGGACCAGGTTCTCAAAATAACTCGCATTTCTTTTGCTTAGTGTGCTGAACTTGTCTGAAAAGGCAACCATGGAAGCATTTATTTCTGCCCCAACTAGTAGAAAGCAGCAGAAATACTCCAGTAAGGCCTCTTGATCCCCTGCCCTTCATGTCAGCTTGTCAGTAGGTGCTAAGGAAGCATAGCCCTGCCAGAAAGTCCTGCCCCCTTAGATCTCTTTGCTTCTGCCCCACACTATGGTGACTTAAAAAATGTGAAAAGGCCCGGTTTACCTGATTTTTCTTTATTTAATCATATTTCTATGCCACCCTTCCCAGAAAGACTCAGGGCAGCTTACAGTCATAAGTTTATTTGTCTGGCCAAATAAAAAAGTCTTGTGTTGTTTCTGGAAGATGAGCAGGCTTGGGCTTAGGCAGACCTCCAAGGGGAGGGAGTCCCATAAGTGTGGGGCAGCTACCAAGAATGCCTTCCTATGTGCCCTAGTTGTAAAAACATCATGGGGAGATGGCACTTGCAAGAGCCTTCCTGGCTGACCTCAGGGACTGTGAAGGGACAGGAGGGAGGAGGCAGTCTTTCAGATACCTGGGGCCCAAGCAGCCTGTTCCAGGACCTCATCTCACGCGTCTGATTCTGAGCTGCCAGATGTGGGCCCAGTACAGACCCCAGTGGGGTAGGCAGCTGACCCGGAAATGTGGTCCCAGAATGAACAGGGCCCACATTCTGGGCCCAAGGGCTGCCCAGGTGGCCCATAGCAGGCTGAACCAAGCAGACACGTCTGTTTTCGCACCAGCCTGGCCCGGCATGGAGGATAGCTATGGCTGCCTGTGGGGGTGGGGCCAGTCAGATGCATGTTGCTCCCTGCCCTCATTCCCAATAAATAAACATTTATTCTGTTCCCCAACCTGTCTTAGCTGGAGGCGGCTCCCCCTCCTTGGAATGTACAGTCAGCATGTCGACTGCACATTTATTTTCATTCTGTTCTGAGAGTCCCAGGCATCATGGGCAGATATTCAAATCCATATGTCTGTGTAGGGTGTATGATCTGGAAAGCCCCAAGCAAAAAGCAGCCCACCTCCCTGTGCATGTGCACAACCTTTTTCTAGTACAGGCCAGTGTGTCGCCTGGTTGAGCACAGCATTAGGCTACTCTATGGGTGGAATCAAACAAGACAATAGCCCACATTAGCCTTCACCAGGTGCATTCCTGCATGTCCATCTATTAGGCGTCCACCACTGTGGCCTCCAGGTGGTCACCACGGAGCCACTACTCACAGCGGAGTCCAAACAGAACTAATGGGTGTCCACGTGTCCGTGTCTCCTCAATTAGGTATGCCTGCAGCCTTGCCGGCATCCAGGTCCACCAGCATACAGAGTCCCACCTAGCACACCCAGCCAGATGAGAGGCAGAATTGGTAGCAATCTCCCTCCCCCGTGGCTGCCTCTCAGCTGAGGGATGCACTGACATCTCCCTCCCTGCAGTCTTCCTCCCCTACCTCTAAGCTGAGAGGCACGCTGAGACCTCTCTTCACCCCACAGTCTCCTTCCCTGCCTCTCAGCTGAGAGGCATGGTAGAGATCTCCCTCTCCACAGTCTCTCTCCTGGCCTGAGGGAGACTGTGGGGAGGAAGATTTCAGCATGCCTCTCAGGTGAGAGGCAGCCTCGGGGAGGGAGGGAGCTAGCACCACTGGTGGAAGCAAGCACATATGCAGGTGGCTGCCTGTTTATTAGGATGGATGCACTAAACACGTGATTGGGGGCTGCATGGACCAAACATGGACTCCAGTGGGCTATTCTTGAATTTGATTCCCCAGCTCCCAGGCAGCATAGCCATTGCTGACAGACTTCCCCTTCCAGGTTACACAGGGAGATGAGGCAGCTCTAGCAGGCTGTCTATGGTGCTTGTTGGGTGCATTGTGGCATGGGATTACTGATCTCTCTGCTGCCTTGTTGACCACTCACTCCTGCTTGAATCGCTTCACTCCCTTGGATTCCAGGACTCTGTCCTCGACTGGTTCTCCTCCTACCTTTTTGACCGCTCCTTCAATGTGTCTCTTCCTAACTCCTCTCCCTCCTCCTCCCTGCCCCTCTCGGTCGAGGTTTCCCAAGGCTCTGTCCTTGGCCCTCTCCTCTTCTCTATCTGCACCCTATCCCTAGGCAGACTCATTGCCTCCCACGGTTTCCAATACCACCTATATGCTGACGACACTCAACTCTATCTCTCCACTCCTTCCCTCTCCCCCTCTGTTCAAGCTCGTCTCACCAACTGCCTCCCTGATATCTCCGCCTGGATGTCTCAACGCCAACTCAAACTGAACATGGCGAAAACTGAACTCCTTATCTTCCCTCCCAATCCTTCCCCTCCTTCTTCCCTGTCAATTGCCATTGATGGGTTCTCCATCCTCCCTGTCCCCCATGCCCGTAGCTTGGGCTTCATCTTTGACTCGCACCTTACCTTCAAACCCTACATTGACTCTGTTGCCAAATCCTGCTGCTTCTCCCTCCACAACATTGCTAGGATCCACCCTTTTCTATCTGTCTCTGCCAAAATTCTCATTCATGCCCTAGTCATCTCACGCCTCGACTATTGTAACCTCCTCCTTGCTGGCCTTTCCCGCTCTCGCCTTTCTTCCCTCATCTCTGTTCAAAACTCTGCTGCCAGGATCATCCACCTAGCCCGTCGCTTTGACCATGTGCAGCCTCTCCTCTCCTCTCTCCACTGGCTCCCGCTACCTGAGCGTATTCTGTACAAGCTCCTTGTCTGCACTTACAAAGCCCTTCACAACCTCGCTCCCCCTAATCTCTCTGCCCTGATCTCCCTCCGAACCCCTGTTTGAGCACTCCACTCCTTTTCTATCCCCTCCCTCACTCTCCCATGCCTCCCCTGCTCCCCCAACCGTCTTCATCCCTTCTCCCTGGCTGCCCCACACACCTGGAACTCCCTCCCTGCCCTCGTCCGCCTTGCCCCCACCCTCCACACCTTCAAGTCCCTCCTCAAAACCACCTCTTTCCGCTCTGCCCTTCTTAACTCCTGCTAATCATCCCCACCCAGGATTATCCCCCACCTGTTATCTGTAAACTCCCAATTTACTGTAACCAAGCCAAGAACATGTACTTGAATTTTCGCATACTCATGAATGTTGCATCCCTTGTCTCTCCCTTTGTTCCCCCTTCCCTGTCTCCTGTCCCCCTGCCCTTAGATTGTAAGCTCTCGGTCAGGGACCGTGTCTATCTTGTTTTTTTTGTAAAGCATCAGGTACATCGCTGGCACTATATAAATGCGTATAATAATAATAATTAATAATCTTCCAGGCTGTGTGGCTTCAGTTGACTGACGCCTTCTGGGTTCCTACTGCCACAGCCCTATCAAAAAATTTCATCACAAGTCACCAATGGCTACCTGCAATGCCTACAGAAACTGTCTAGATTTCAGTATCCCCAAAGCTATTTGCCATAGTCCAGCCATAAAAGCTTGAGGATGGGAGCTCTGAGGCCAATAGGTGTGGCAGCACCAAAAGCTTTGGGAATGGGAAGGGGAAAAAAAGAACGTTAGTTTCAATAGTGTTGCTTTTGAACAGAAAAGAAATGACTGACATAAAAAACCTCAAGGTTTGGAGTTTTGCCTTAGAAAGCTAATGAGAACAGGCTTTTAAGAGATGTTCAGTACTTCCAGTTGGGAAAAAATATCATAAGAACATTCCCCTTCATTGTGATTTGTGCTTTAAAATCTTTGTGAAACTATGTGCGGAAGCACTGATAATTCTTAAGGATCCAACCAAGCAAGAAAACCAAAACCTTTGCAAAGAAAGTAGTGGAAAGTGAGGTGATTTTTTTTCCTCCTCAAATAAAGATTTAATTTTTTTGGTTTAAATAGAGAGAAAGTAGCTTAAGCAGTTTTGTTCAAGCCTCTTCACCCAATTTTCCTAGACTAGCTCTATGCCTACAGAGACTCTCTAGATTTCAGGTATCTCCAAAGTACCCATAGCTGCACAGTGTCCTTCTAATCCCATTGAAACCCACATTCTATTCATTCATTTTATTTATTTAAAAACTTATACCCCTCTCACTCCAGCCCTAAGGCAGCTCAGGGTGGCTCATAACATCTTAAAACCATACATTTAAAAAAATTGGGTAAAACACATGTGATGGTGGTGTGGCCTGACAAGGCCCAGGGAGGAAAGCCACAGCTGACACAGGGTGTTTTCAGACATGACGGGGCCAGTTGGCCCCATCACGAAATCATTGTATTCATCCCCCGCCGGGACGACCCCGTCATGCCCTAACAGACATGCCGGGGGATCCCGGCGGGGAATCGGGGAGGGGGCGGGGCCGCGTGGTGCAACGTGCGGCCGCACGGCCCCGCCCCCTCCACGCTCCCCGCCGCCCGTCCTCTGGGGAGACAGGTGGCTGCTGCGGCCAATGCAGCTGCAGCGCTCGCCCGATTTGGCCACGGGCCGGAATCCCTGCGGGGATTCTGGGCCATGGCCACCGTCCAGAAGTGACGGCGGGGTTCACCCTGGTGGGGAATCGCCTTCGCCATGCAGCGGCCTCCGGCCCCGCTGCTTTGGCCGCTCGCGTGGCGAATGTGATTCCCCACCATGGTAACATCTGGGGGGGAACATCAGTTCCCCCCAACAGACATGCCATGATCACAGCCACCACAGGGAACTGACTGTGGTTGACTGTGATCGCGTAACGTCTGAAAACACCCACAGTCGGGCTGGTTCGGGCTACTGAACAAACATGACTGTGCCCCAGGGTGCTGGGGAGGGTGGGGAGAGGAACAAACGTGCAGCCAGCCCCATGCTGCACCCAGTGCCCAGCTCCCTGCCTTGCCGTGCAGCCATGGCAGCTAATGATGGCTAGCCATGGTTGCCACAGCCTGGACTGGCAGCTCACCAACCGACGATAGCCCACTGTGGCCTGCTTTGGCCCAGGTGGGCCGAACGTGGCCCAGGTGGGCGGAACGTAGCCCAGGCTGTGACCTTTTAGATTTTCCGAAGTCACAGTCTGGGCTAGCTGCTGACATAGCCTGGGGCATTCCTGAGCCAACACTTGGCAGTGCCTGCACAGATTTGCAGATGAGGTCCGGGTCAAAGCATGACAAAGTGGGCCACAGCAGGCCGCATTCATGTCTGGTTTTGGTTTTTTTTTTACCCATTGTCTTCAGTGGATGAGTCTGGTTTCCGACATTACATGGGCGGGGAGGCTGACTTATGAAATCACAATCATGGCTATGTACTTGCAGGGATTAGAGCCTGTGAGAATGCACTAATCCCCTTTTATCATGTGAGAAATTGCACATTTCTTAGGCCTCAAATGTAGCCTTTACAAGGACACATGTTCTGGTGTGATAAAAGCGGATTAGTGCACTCTCACAGGCACTAATCCCCACAATTATAGAGCTGCAATCGCAATTGCGCAAGTCCCTCCCCCTCCCAGGTAAAGTCAGAAAGCAGCCTTAATCATAGGATCTAGGATTTATTTCCTCCTGTTCTGAAGGTTTCTGCTTGGCTTGGTCAGCTTTGTTGCAAGCTTTTGTGATGTTAGGTTACAGTATCAATTTTAGATTTTAAACTCTTCAGGGTGTCCAGGTTTCAAACAATCCAAGTTGTCTGGAGTTTGGTTTAAGCTCATCCACAGCTGTGAGAATGACAAAGAAATGTTCAAGGACTAAGCTAATAACTTGGGAGAAGTCTTTTTCAATGTGACAATATTCCATAAAAGGCAATAATCCATGATCCATTCAGTGCTTTCAGATACATCAAGTTCCAGAGCATTTGAAAAGCGAGAGCTCCCTGTCCTAGGCTTCTTCAAGAAGCACATGACAGAATTACCACATGCTTCCAAAACTGTTCTTTAATAGAAAACACAGACACATGCAAGCTTTGTAGATAAGTTTTAGTCAATTTTTGGAAGCTAAATAGAGGAAAGCTCTTTATTATTATTGTTAGCCATTTGAAAATTGTTAGATTTCTGCATGATTTATATTGAGAAAGACAGTGTGTGCTTTGGATCCCTAGGGTGAGCTAGCTATGCCAGAACTGCCCTTGTTTCCCATTGCAATAACTCAGCAGGGAATGTCCAGTGACAATCTTGAGCGTTATTGCAATTTGAAGCAAACAGATATAATGGGGGGCCTAAATATTAAGGAATAAGCTCATAGGGTCCCTGCTATTTCCTGCTACCCTGGTAATGTTTCCAATAAGGTGGTGGTGGTTGTTGGTTACTTTTTCTTTCCTTTTTAAAAAGTCTAAAAAATAGGACTGAACAAGAAGAGAATTTTTTTTCTCATGGGAAAACTTGTGAGTTCAAGAACTGGGACTGAGATCATGCGCGAGCTCAGTCCTGGAACATATTATCAGGTGAGAAAATAAAATTAAAAAATCACTTTCCATGTGCAAAATGTTTGCCAAACTGTTTTGTTCATGCGCAAATTACCACCGCCCTTAACCAAAATGGCGGCAATAGCATCACCACCATTTTGGTTAAGGGCAGTGGTCATTTTACGCATACACAAAACAGTCTGGTGGCCATTTGCGCATGTGAAATTATTTAATATTTTATTTTCTTGCCTGAGAACTCAATCTGGGCAAGAAAAAAGTCATTGTGCATGCGTAAAATGGAAACCATATCAGTACATTAATAAAATATACACAAAACCTTATGTGTATATTCTATGAATGTATTGATATTGTTTGTATTGTACACTATTTTTCTATATTTTTATTGATCATTTTATAATTGGTTTCTATATATTTTATAGTAAATAATTTTGTGGTAGCTACTCAGGTTTTATTGGTTTTGCAATTGACTTGTGCTACAGTTGATCCCTTCTTTTTCTTTTGTTCATGTGCAAAATGAGCAATGGACTATTTTACGCATGTGCAAAATGGCCTTTGCCCTTAAGCAAAATGGCAATGATGGTATTGTCACCATTTTGATTAAGGGTGGTGGTCAGTTTTGCACATGCACAAAACAGTCTGGTGGCCATTTTGCGCATGTGCAATGATTTTTTAAAAAAACATTTGTTGCTGAGAACTCAACCATAAAGTCCCAGTTCTTGGTTTGTCTTGGACAAGTCAAGAACCAGGATTTTGATGAGATTCTATGGAATGACAATGCTATGGAACTCCCTTCCCCCAGAGGTCCATTTGAGCCGAAACCTGAGCATCTTCCAGAGGCGTTGTAAGACCTTTTTGTTTGTAAAGGCATTTGGCGGGCAAGGATAAGGGATGGTGGGTTTAGGATAAGGGTGTGAGAGGGGGGGTGGATGTGGGAAATGGGGAGGTGGTATTGGGTGGGTTTTGTGGAGGGTTGGGAGATCTGTTCTTGTATTTTTTTGTTTTTATGGTTTGTGAGCTGCCCTGAGCCTTTGGGAAGGGTGGCATAAAAAAAACGATGAAATAAATAAAATCTTGCTTTTTGCAAAATCTTGTTTTAGCCCTACTAAAAAACTTTTAAAGTGAGACTTTCCTCTATTCTGACTTAGATGCAACACCATTCTATTGTTCCCTGCAAACCAAAGAATTCACCTAACCACATCTGGGGATTTTAAAGCACCATTAAGATCTGTGTCAATAGTAAATGATACCAAACAAGCACTGGTTCTTTGAGACGCAAGTGAAACAAACAAATCCAGATCCACTGGTTAAGACAAAGCAAGTGTAAAATACAGACTAAGAGTATAAAAGCAAGTTATATAGCTAAATTTTCATGACTCTGTCCTCTCCGCACAATCTCTTTGGTATTTGTGTGAACCCACTGTGAGAGCTTTTAAGTCTACACAGCCAGAGTCACAGGTAATGTGACCTTTATATGTGACCTCTATGTGTCCTTTATATCATGCATAGAACACCATCACCCAGCTCCTTCAGTAACCTGAAAAAATCAGCCACTCTATTCAGACATGTGGCTAAAACTGAATGGACAACGTTTTCCCTGTTCCAGAAAGCATTTGATAAGGTCCCACATAAAAGAATCTTAAGAAAATTAAAAAGTCATGGGATAGGAGGTAGTGTCTTACTATGGATCGGACACTGGTTAAAGGATAGGAAGCAAAGTAGGACTATATGGTCAGTTGTCACAATGGAGAGATGTAAAAAGTGTCATGCCCCAGGGATCTGTATTGGGACCGGTGCTGTTTAATGTATTCATTAATGATCTGGTTAAGAGTGACGTGATCAAATTTGCAGATGACACCAAGTTATTCAGGGTAGTTAAAACACAAGCAGACTATGAAGAACTACAACAGAATCTTACAAGACTGGGTGCCTGGGCATCTAAATGGCAGAAGAGATTTAATGTGGACAAGTGCAAAGTGATGCACAGAGGGAAAAATAACCAAAACTATGAGTACACAATGCTGGGTACTAAGCTAAGAGTTACCACTCAGGGAAAGGATCTGGGAGTGATTGTGGACAATACAATGAAATCCTCAACCCAGTGTACAGCAGCAGTCAAAAAAGCAAACAGAATGTTAGGAGTTATTCGCAAAGGGCTAGAGAATAAAACTGAGGTTGTCATAATGCTTCTATACAAATCGGATGGGACTCTGGGCAAATTTTTGGTTTTGGTCAATTTTGGTTTCAGTTCTCATGTATTTCGGTTCTTTTTCAGTTTCAGAACTATCGGATCTTTTGTATTGATTTTTGTACAGGATTTTTAACATTGCGTTTTTTTAATAGGGGACAAACCGCAATGTTAAAAATCCGGTACAAAAATCAATGCAAAAAATCTGATAGTACCGAAACTGAAAAAGAGCCAAAATTTTGGATTAATCTGAAATAGCCATTTTCGGGTACTTTTGGTTTTATCCAAAACTGAAACTCCCATCCCTAAAATCGATGGTGCAACCGTACCTGGAATATTGTGTGCAGTTCTGGTTGCCTCACCTCAAAAAAGACATAGCTGAACTAGAAAAGGTACAGAAAAGGGCAACGCGAATGATAAAGGGTGTGCAACGGCTTCCGTATAAAGAGAGGCTTGACTAGCTGGGTCTCTTCAGCTTAGAGAAGAGAAGAATGAGAGGTGACATGATAGAGGATTATAAAATCTTGAGTGGTGTGGGACGAGTAGATGGGGAACGATTATTTACCCTCTCAAATAGTAGGGGTGGGAATACCGGTTTTGCCGAGATCCAATATTGCCGGTATTTTACTGTACCATATTTAAATCTGAGATCCAATAAAACCGGCCATACCAGTTTTTTGTACTGGTCTCAGATCTCTCTCTTTTTTTTTTTTTTTAAATGACTTTTGGCCTTGGGCACAGCTTTTGAGTTGAGTCCCTCCCTGCCCCCTCCCTGTGGTAAGTAACTTGTTACATTTGGCACTTTTTTTTACCCTGCCTTGGATTGGTTGCCTTTTTTGAATTCAAAAAATGCATCCAATCCTAAAGGTTCCCTAAGATTTTTAGAGGGGGTAGGGATGTGAATAGGGGGTGGGCACTTGGCTGTGCTGGCAAATAGTAATGTAGTCTTTTTTTTTTGCCTTCTGGGACCTTCTGAACCTTGGGCTTGGAAGTCATTCTATAGCAGATTTGGTATCCTGGAGGGAGTGCCACAGACTGCTGGAGGTGTGTGTGTATGTGACTGTTGTTGGGGGGTGGCAATTTTATTTTTGTGGGGGTGCCCCAAGACTGTAGTTGTGGTGTGGCCTGTTTGCTTTGGGGGGGG
>QEPC01012829.1:913343-923991 GCA_003113815.1 Sphenodon punctatus
ATCCGCAGAAATGTCGCGGTGTGGCGGGGGCAATTCCGAAATAGCGGAACGGAATCGCGGCGCGGTAAAAGCTGCTGCCGCATCAGCCCTAGTCTGGTGGTTAGCAGTTAAGGAAAGAAGTGAATCGGTCATTGAATCTTTACGAGGGATGGGTATTTTCAGTTTATTATTATTATTAGCATTAGCATTATTAGCATTAGCATTATTAGCATTAACATTTATATAACGCCAGCAATGTACCTGGCGCTTTACAGAGAATAATATAGACACGCTCCCTGCCCGAGAGCTTACAATCTAAAGACAGGGGGAGGGGAGACAGGGAAGGGGGAACAGAGGGAGAGACAAGGGATGCAACAATCATGAGGATACGAGAACTCAGGTACATGTTCTTGGCTTGGTTACAGTACATTGGGAGTTTGCAGATAACAGGTGGGGGATAATCCTGGGGGGGGGTGTTAAAAGGAGTTAGGAAGGGCAGAGTGGAAGAGGTGGGTTTTGAGGAGGGATTTGAAGAGGGGGCAAGGCGGATGTGGGCAGGGAGGGAGTCCCTCGCGAGGGAGAAGGGATGGAGGCGGTTGGGGGAGCATGGGAGGCATGGGAGGGTGAGGGAGGGGATGGAAGAGTAGCGGAGTGCTCGAGCAGGGGTTCGGCAGGAGAATAGGGCAGACAGGTGGGGGGGCAAGGTTGTGAAGGGCTTTGTATGTGAAGACGAGGAGCTTGTGCAGAATACGCTCAGGATGGGGGAGCCAGTGGAGAGAGGAGAGGAGAGGCTGAACATGGTCAAAATGACGGGCTAGGTGGATGATCCTGGCAGCAGAGTTAAAATCTGATACGGGTAATACCGATTTAATCTGATAATCCAAGAACCAGCATCAGATAAAACCGGTATCCAATATTTTCAATGAAGTCCCACCCTATCAAATACTACTAGAACTAGGGGACCCTCCATGAAACTAGCTGCTGGCAGATTTAAAACAAATCAAAGGAAATATTTTTTCACTCAACACATAATTAACTTATGGAATTTGTTACCAGAGGATGTTGTCAGGGCCAGTAGTACAGCTGGGTTTTTAAAAGGACTGGATAAGTTCTTGGGAGAGTAGATCCATTAATGGCTATTAACCAAGTAGCTTACGGGATGAACTTCTTACTGTCGGGAGCCTGGAGTGAACAATAGGGAATGGTTTGCCCATTGTGACTGTTGGTTCTTCTCCCATGTGATCAAGATTGACCACTGTCAGAGGTCAGGATGCTGGGCTTGATGGACCATTGGTCTGACTCGGTATGGCATTACTTATGTTCTTAACATTGTGGCCTTGGGATCATCGGTGCCCCTGGAAGTCCAAATGGCCATTGCAGCATAAAACACGCATTTCGTTCTGCACTTTGTGGAAGACTATGCTGGAGGGCTGTAAAATAAGTATAGCTCTCTAGGCCTGGGTTTGTGTGTAAAGGGGTGCATCTCAACCCCTTGCGTGATAAGCCTGTCCATAGGTGACACAATGGAAGCATCACAGTGCTCAGCACTTTGGAAACTCCATTGTCCATCTGCTCAGTAGCACAGGTTGCTGTCACCGCATTTTGCTCCATTTATTGGCCCCCGGGACCCCACTTAATTCAAAGGTCACTTCAGAAATCTCTGTCCTACTATGCAAAGCCCTCTACTGACCCTAGCAACTTCTAGCAATTGAACAACCTCTTCTTCCGCTGTGATCATCATGAACCTCCCATTAAGGTTGTACCGTGCTGGAACAATGAAAGTGTTGAGCATCAGCAATGGGTGTATAAGTGTGGGAGACAGAACTTTCATAGCAGATGGACCTTAGACTACAGCAATTACTCTTGCAAAAGGCTTGTTCTATAGATCTTTCCTACAGGAAGCTTTTTGCGCTCAGGTAGCACACTCATATGCTTATGCCACCCAAAACTTCCCATACCCAAAGTATCATAAACTATGCAAGCTATTTTTCCTATGAGTTTGGAAGGGTTAAAAAGAGAGGTCTTGTATAGCTTTTTTTAAAAACAAAACAAAACAAAACACCACCACCACAACCAGCTACCTTGGGAGACATGGCTTTTTTTGCTGATATTCGAGGTGTGCACAGATAAGGGAGTAACAATAATATTGTAACAATAATACAATGTGTCCAGAGGTCCAGATAAGAATGGTTTCTACTGTAAACATGTAGCTATTAGTCTAAGTTGCTAGCTAAGTGAATAGGGCCCAACCCTCAGGTTTGGCGGAGTGTGCTTTAGCACAGTACCCGAGAAGGGAGGCAAAGGCTGCTTTTTATGTGTGTGGCGCATACGCAGCGGGAATCCCACCGCGTGTAAAAATCCCATGGGAGGAGTTTAGACACGACATGTCACACTTTAAAGATGGTCACGCGTTCTTTTAAAACCGTGAATTAAATACCTTGACATCGAGGTATTTAATTTGCGGTTTTAAAAGAATGCGCGTGATATTGCATCTAAACCCTGTCCGCTGGGTTTTTACATGCGGTGGGGTGTGCGCCACACACATAAAAAGCAGCCTTTGCCTCCCTTCTCGGGTACTGTGCTAAAGCACACTCCGCCAAACCTGAGGATTGGGACCTATTAACTTATCTAGCAACTTAGACTAATAGCTACATGTTTACCGTAGAAACCATGTCTAAAAGCAGCCAAAGGGAGATTTATGGCATGTTTTCCATTTCTCTAATCTTGGGGTTGGATAGATGCAGGGGAGAGGACAGTTTGGCCCATTCCAGTGCAGAAAAAAAGGCAAAACCTGTATCTCCCCTCCTCCCCCCCCAGTTTTTTTTTTTTATTATTTGTCTAAATCGGTTAGGTCACACAATGCTTGTCTGTGATGTACAAATGACCCACAGGAAAACAAACCAAGGTTTAACAATTGTACAATTTCCATCTTACGCATTTCTTATAACATGGGAAGGGACACTGCTTGTTTTCAGTCTGCCAGCCCCATGAAAAAATGAGACAGTGATGCAGCATCATGGGTTTGCCAGCAGTGGCTGAGGCAAAATTGAAAGCGGGGAAGAAATATTGGCACAAGAAAGTGACGTGTGAAAAACAATAAGGCACGATTGTTATCGCCTGCAGGAAATTTAAAAAGCAAGAGAAGACACTCATGTGACTGCCCTTACGGAACGCTCTATGAGCAACAGCAGCAAAGAAGCCATTACAATATTCCAGGATCCCATGAATACAGCAGAACAGTCACACCTTTTCCTCTTTTTCTTTCCCTTTGGAATGTAGCAGTGGTATGAACACACCCCTTTGCCATAGCCAGGAATCCCTGGAATGCAGCTGCTATAGACTGTTTTTAAACGATACATTTAGAAGGATCGAGAGAGTTTTATGTTGTTCTGAAGGTGATTGTTTAAAATAAGTGGAACATTAAAACATTGTGACACTTCCAGCTTGCTTCTAGGGTTTAGAATGTTTTTGTAAAACATTTTTTTCAAGGTTTTATCGAAACATTCTAAATGAAGAACATTATAAAACGGTCATTTTTACCAACTGCACAGGTAGAATGTGCTTTTGGGAACTTCAGGGGCTTACCTATGTGTCAGTGGGCCCAGGTGCAAGAAATGGACTTTGGCCGCCACCTCCATCACCATCCTCTCCCATTTCCCCTCCTCTTCCCACACAGTTCCACCCACCCAGCCTCCCTGTTCCACCAATCTTCCTTGCTCCCAAGCAGCCCTGACACAACCCCCACACAGACCTGCTGCCGCCACCACCCACTCTGGACTCCAGAGCACTGCAGGCTCTGCAGCACGTGGAGACGCGCTTCTGCTTCCTCTGCGGAGCCTTCCCTTTAAATTGGAGGCTTATGAAAAATACACGTTGCATGAAAAACAGCCATATACAGCTGGCCACCCCATTTCCCCTAGGTCATCTCACTGGCACAGCTCAGTCGCGATGTGTCTGCCAGGGGAGCTGGTGTATAGCTGGCTGTAATGGCTGAATGTCTCCCAGGGAAATTTCCCCACGTGGGGAAAATTGTCTCCTGTGTGTTTAAGCAACCGTTAGGACCATTTGTACTGCTGGAAAGGTTGAAAGGAGCCAGAGGTTGAAGTTCTGACATATTCATTTTACATTTGGGGCAGCAAAGTGTGGTTCTTTTACTGGATCCAAGCTGTTTTTTTAATACTAAAAAGATGGATTTGAGCCAGAATCATTCATTTCCTAAAAGCTTGTTTGCCAAAACAAATGTGTATATTAATAAGTAAAAAAAAATGTAACAAACTTGTGTTAACCTAAAAGGGTCAGAGTTCTGACTGAGCATAACCTCCAGCATAACTGCATAACCTCCAGCAGGGTGACAGACCAGCAGTTTACATAAAAGAAACTTCAGCTTTTGAGCAAAGATTGCAATTTTTGGTAGCAGAGATTATAGAAGGTCATTAAGGGTGGTACTCCACTGTTGTGTATTTTTAATACTACTATTACTATAATTCTATGACAGCTATTTGCCAGATATGGAAATAAAATTCATTCATTTGATTGAATCAGTGTTGCATCTGGATCAGGTGTTCATTTACCAACCACCCAGCTGGCTTTCCCCTTTTGCCAGAATAAGGGTTAACTTGTTTTCACCTAACTGACTTGTATATGTCAAAGAGAAGCTGTTCAGAGCTTGCTGGCAGTATATTGCCCTTTTCCAGAAACATTGGATCACAGTCCCTCCGTTCCTTTAAATGTCCCTTTCCTCTAACACCTAGCCAGAGGTCACATATTTCCCTAAGAAATATCAATTTGTTATCAAAATTTGTAGGACAGCCTTCATAAAAATGAACCAACAACTACAGTTTTACTAAATGGAGTAACTAAATTCAAACCTCAGTGCATTGACTGTATCAGATACTGATGCTGACAGATTCATAACTAATTGAGATCTCTTGCCCTGAAGATTTTTTTGTAAAAGGCATTTGAGATTGTACTCCAAAAAGATATGCTTAGATTGGCCTGAAAGGGGTAGAAACCTCCATCTATCTGCTCATCTCTTCACTTTACACCGAGGTTAGTTCCTTTTTGGAGACCGATTTTAAGGCAGGAGCCAACAAATTAACTGTGTTTCCCTCTTCATGCTTAGGGTTTGTTCACACACCTTTCCCCATTGTAAGCTCTCGGGCAGGGACCGTATCTATCTTATTCTCTATAAAGTGCCAGGTACATCGCTGGTGCTATATAAATGCTTATAAAAATAATAATAATAATTAATTGCAGCTTGCAACATCTTCCTTAATCTGTGTTTGTCTCGTCCAATAGCAATGCATTCATATTGCTGATCCCCCTACTTTCCACTGGTCCTTTCCCCTCTTTTTTTCCATGGTATATTTCCCTCAATGCAAAGAATACCCTTGTAGTATCTCTGAATACGATATTCTGGAAGTAGCATGGAGTAAGGAGTGAGTCCCTGCTCCAGGATTCATTAGCCACATCTCCATGGTCACTCAGAGTTAGGAGATGACAAACAGGAAATAAAAATGATGTACCAGAAACTAAAGTTTGCTCTAGGAAAATCCTTTCACAGAGCATCATTGTCACTTAATAGAGTCTGAGACTTGCAAGCAAATCCTTTGCATTGAGTCACAGTGATCAAAGGACAATGCAGATGGGAGTTCAGATCAAAATCCAGATTCGGTTCTAAACCAAACCGAACTGGGTCTTGTTCAGATTTAGTTTCATATTGTTAGGATCCGGCTTTGGATCAGAACAATGTCTGCCAAAAAATCCATCTGCCCCCATCTCTGCCTCCCTTGGACACCTGCCCGTTATATTTTATTTATTTATTTATTTATTTTGTTATATTTATATGCCGCCCCCCATGCCTATGGCATCTCAGGACGGCTTCCAACATAATATAAAACAGTTTTTAAAACAATTTTTAAACATAAAACAAATTTAAAACACTGCCCACAAAAATTAACCCACCAGCCCACCCTCCCCTCCGAAGGCCTGGGCGAACAGCCAAGTCTTACAAATACGTCAAAAGGCCAACAGACCCGGGGGCCAGGCGAGTCTCCTCCGGGAGGGTATTCCACAACCACGGCCCAGCCACCGAGAATGCCCTCTCCATTGTGGCCCCCCGTTTTACACGGGGGACCTCCAGAAAGGCGCCCCCAGTGGACCGAAGGGATCGCTCTGAGGGTGAGGCAGTCCCCGAGATATGAGGGGCCCAGACCGTGCAGGGCTTTGTAAATCAATACTAACACCTTGAATCTGGCTCGCTACGCTATAGGCAGCCAGTGCAGAGCATGGAGCACTGGTGTTATGTGCTCATGCCGTCCCGTCCCCGTCAGGAGATGGGCTGCCGCATTCTGCACTAGCTGCAGCCTCCGAACCAGAAACAAGGGAAGCCCCACATAAAGCACGTTGCAGTAGTCTAGCCTCAAGGTGATGAAGGCATGGACGAGAGTGGCCAGATCGGGCCCGGAGAGGTAAGGTCGAAGCCCCCGTACCAGATATAGCTGGCGAAAGGCAGCTTTAGCCACCACCTCCACCTGCCGATCCAAACGAAGGCCCGAATCCAAAACCACCCCCAGATTCCGAACCTGGAGAGCAGCAGGCGGGCAAACACCCCCCCTGTCGGGGGGGGCCAGCACCTCCTCCGCCCTTCCCACCACCATCACCTCTGTCTTATCGGGATTGAGCTTCAGTCTGCTCTGCCGCATCCAATCCGCCACGGCCTCCAAACATTGGGAGAGTAACGAGACAGCAGGACCTTGGTCAGATGAAAATGAGAGGTACAGCTGAGTATCATCAGCATATTGGTGACATCGCATGGTTATAAGAGTAGTATAAATCGGACGAGCAACCTCAGGTGAATCCGAGCCATCCTTCTGCCCCCCCCCCCCGAACCTCGCTCTCAGATGACCATGTTTGGTTTTGTTGTTATTGACTTCATCTCTCACCTCTACGTCAAACACAAGGGGCGCAATCGAGCTCACACTGAAATCAATGGCTAAACTCCCATTGACTTTTATGGAACTGAATTGCACCCAAGATGTTTATACATCATTAGCAGAGCTGCAATGGGCATGCGCAACATAAGGATTTCTTCTATTTCCTTCACCATGATGTTTTTTTAATGAGAACTTTTTATTAAAAACATACCAGCGATTGCTTGAGGCAAAACTTTAACTGTCTAGAACATTTACTTCCTGTTAACATCCCTGAGTAAAGAATAATCCCCTGCAAAAGATTTTAGTCACAACCCAGAAGTCAAGTGACTCAAAATTACCACGTTAAAGATAGGCGGAGATTCAATGAGAACTCTGTCTCGCCTTACAAGATGTTTCTATAACGTTCGCAGAGCTACAGTGGGCATGCACGACATAAGGATTTGTTCTATTCCCCTCAACGTGATGTTTTTTTAACAAGAACTTTTTATTAAAAACACCATTCTATAGCAAAAATTACCAGCGATTGCTTGAGGCACAACTTTAACTGTCTAGAACATTTACTTTCTGTTAAGATCCCTAAGTAAACACTAATCTCCTGCAAAAGATTTTAGTCGCAACCTGGAAGTCAAGTGACTCAAAAGTACCATGTTAAAGATAGGCGGAGATTTAATGAGAATTCCATCTCGCCTTAATAGTGGCATCATCACCGCACCTCTATAATAATCTCAAGGTTCCATGCGCAGTGTGTGGTAGAGCCAGGAAGTGAATTCAGATCTGCTGCAATGTTGTCCTGTGACTTAACTATAAAACCATCCTCCTTTACCAGTTAGAAATGTCCTGCTTCAGTAGAATAAGGAGAGGGGGTATAGCAGATGAACAGAAAGAAAGTAGGTAAAAAGTTAAAAAGGATGGAATAAAAATGCCATTTTAAGTCACTGGCTCCCCTTCACTGTTTTACTATTTTCTGTGGCATGTAAATTCTATGTTGCCTGGTATTTTCTACAGAGTGATAAAAATCAAGGACTTTTAAACCTTTAATTGTTGGAGAAAATTCAAGCCAGTGATTCTTTATGTCACAGGAAAAGCAAATGTGAAAGCAACATAATGCACACAGTGACCGGTTTAAACAGGGATGGCAGCAGACATACAAAATGAATTTTCAGTTGTGATTCTGTGATCTCTCTGCCAAACAGGGGTTTACAAAGCAAAGGCCTCTGGAGATTTCTCATACTTTTTGGCTTATTCGCCTGGTGTTCGTCTTAAAAAAAGTCAGCTGTTCCTATTCTCACTTATCCACTATGTTGCAGGAGACTGTTCAGCATCTGGTCTGGCTATTATTAAACACAAGAACATCCTGCTCTCCTGGAGAACACCACCACTAGCAATAAAAGGACAAAGATCATTTGCATTCAGGATTCCAGAGATCTGCCTGATTTATTTTGTCTCTCACACTGATCTTTCCCTCAACAGACTGAGCTCACCACTTTCTTTACACATTTCTGGCCCTTGCCTTTACTTTGCATTGTGCTCTTTGTTTCCTAGAATCTGGATAAGAATAATTCTTTCTGGGAGAAGCTGCATGAAGCAGCAGATCATATAGGTTTGATGCAATATGATAAGATCAATCTAAAAGGGACATTTTTTCCCCTTTTTTTACCAGCTGCGGAAATCAAAAAGTAAACAAAGCTCTGGAGCCTCCATCAGAGTTTAGGCTCCAATTTAAAATGCACTAACGCTGGAGTAAAAATGAAAACTAAAGGGTTCCAGTTCCCGTTGAATCAAGAATGGTTGTCAACTCTCACAGCTGAAGAGGTTTCAAAGTTTAAAAATGTAAGACTGGTGAAACAAACATGATAACCTTGGCTTCAGACACTGCAGCAACTGCGGGACAAAGCGGGCAGTTTCAGGCACTGCAGCCATTTTTGGTGCAATGGGAGGCCAGAAGATTACAATAATGTGCATGTGTCGGTTGTGGCAGCGCATGCACATTCCGATCCCACCTGCCCACTGTGATGAAAATTCTCTTCTATAAGCACGACCGTGTTCTTTGGCTGAGGGTGCTGAAGGGGGGGGGGGGTAATACTCCTTTAGCGTCCTCAGAAAATCAACAAGTTTACTGTTCAATGTATTTCTGCAAACTGCTTAGCATAGTCTCTCAGACTATTGGTTGGAAATTGCTGCCCTCAAGGCAAAGAACTACAGGCAAATAAAAGAAACCCAACTTGTTTTAATTGAATTTATTTATTTATTTATTTGTTTAAATAAATGTTCTCTTTATTGATAGTTCAAAGGAGAATGTACAAATGTACATATTTAGTATTACATATTATCATAACACGTATTTCCCACCCCGTACAATCTCCTTAACCCTACACTCTAAACCATTTTTTCAGTATTGGTTTGTATAATATACATTTTTGGTAGTCAGTTGTATTACAGTCAATATCAAATTTGTGTCATACAGGCCTGTTTAACACAAATAAAGTATTTCTTTCAAAAATAATGACCAAAATAATATTGTCTTGTCATTCTTTGCAAATTCTTCCCCTTCTATGGTGGCTATGACCGAAAACCAAGTTTTTTAAAATAAAAAAAATTCTCAGGAGCCTAACTCTTGGCTTATTTTAACATATTAGGGTTGGCAGCCCTGGATTTTCAATGGGAGATGGGTACCCAACTGTTCTGTTCTTTTTTGCCTTTAACAGTCTCCCCTTAAAAGAACTGTCAGGTTTTAAGAACTTCCCTTATTACTGGTGAAAATCTGTTTCACAACTGAAGGATGTAAACTCTGGAGGGTATTATTAGAGCGTGGGAACACTCGAATAGTTAAGGTGTGTTGCACTCTACATAATAAAGCCCCAACATTCTATTTGCTCTGCAATTGGCATGATCAAAGCTAGGATTTCAAAAGTTGTTGTGAGTATCACTGTGGTAAACTGGTCATTCTGTGCAAATTTCAGCTGAATCTGTTGAATACAAGCTGAGATATCATCATTTTGAAACTTCACTTTCAAGCCTGATTTTTCATTTAGTCAGTCTGTCTCAATCTGGGCAGGGTACAAGGGTTGAGTGTTGGTGGGGAGGAGGAATTAGCCTTTTAGAAAATTAAAGGAGGCTGCCAGGGGGTGCCTTTTGGGGTTTTATTTGTAAATCTGATTAATGGAAATCTGATTAATGGAAATCTGATTAATGGAAGTTAATGGAACTTGTTACTTCTCAGTTGATGATCAAAAGCTACCTATGTTTAATCTCAGTAGCACTGATAACTTTTTTGCAGTACCTTGTGGCTGCACAGCAGTGCTACAAACTTAGTGGTTTCCAAAATTTTTGTTTGACACTCCATTTTGAGACTTAGTCCTGTGACCCCAAACACCAACAAAGATCAGTGTGCCATCAAAAAGCCTGTCCTATTCCTTTCCTCACATACATTTCCTCCCTTGCTTGCTGTCCCCTGGCTTAACTTGGCTTCTCCCTGTGTCTCTCCCTCTCCACTGTTCCTTGTTTTCAGCTGGCTTTCCACCTTCTCCCCCTAGCTTCAGCTCCCCCAATCTTTCCCCTTCAGCTTATCCCCCCTTTCTCTGCTGTTCAGTCCCAGTACCTGCCAGCTCCCAAGTCAGATGGGCCTTTCACTCTGCCCGTCGCTTCGACCATGTGCAGCCTCTCCTCCTCTCCCTTCACTGGCTCCCCCTTCCTGAACGTATCCTGTTTAAACTCCTGGTTTTCACGTTCAAATC
>QEPC01012829.1:925404-955161 GCA_003113815.1 Sphenodon punctatus
GGGGCAAAGAAGCGAGGGCAGGAGGCACTTTGGGAATGGGGGCAAGGGAGTGAGGACAGGAGGTGCTTTGGGTGTGGGGGACGCAAGAGCGAGGATGGGGTGCTTTGGGTGTGGGGAGGCAAGGGAGTGAGGGCAGGGGGCACTTTGGGTGTGGCAGACGCAAGGGAACGAGGGCAGGGGGCACTTTGAGTGTGGGGGAGGCCAGGGAGCTTGGGCGGGGGGGAGGGGGACACTGTATTTAACAAAAAACCTGTGCAGGAGGGAGCGGAGTAAAAATGTTTATATAAAGAAATAAATATTCCATAGTCAAAAAACCTCTGGTTTACAAGACGAGTTAAGGCTCTTGCAAATTCAGTCATGCTCTAAAAAGCATGGAAATTGCAAATTAAAGCTCCTGCCTTAACTTCCATACCAAGCTAGCAGTAAAGACATTGTACATTCTCACATATTGTGCTCACTTACAACTTAGGCTCTATGCACCCACACTTTGCCTTCGTCTTTCAGCCCAATCCACTTCCTCTTTGCAGATTGGGGGCACCACTGAAGCTGGGGACAGGAGGGCATGAGCTGGCCCCTCATCCCCTCTGTTTCCTCTTTAAGAAAGAGAGAACTTAGGAGTCCTGGCTTCCATCCCTTCTCCCCCTCTAATCTACTTGATCCTAGCCCTTTAATGAAGAACTCAGGACTCCTGGCTCCAGCCTCTCCACCCCACTCTAATCCAGTTGGCTCCACTCCCTTAGCAAGCAACTCAATAGTCCTGGTTCTGAGCTTTTTCTCCTCCCCGCTGCTCTCAACTTGATTGCTGAAGACACTCAATATTGTTGTTAAACTCAATGAAGACCCAAGTGAAATATTAGCTACAGTACAACATACTGCGTGAAGTCAGTATCAGAAATTAATATCCTTTCCCCGAAAATTATGGTTCAGTCCCCAACCCCTTTTATTATACACCTGGATGGTTCTATTCCAGAAGATCAAGCTAGCATTTTATTCAGTAGCTATGGGCTAAACTATATTCTTCTTTTAGTTACTGGTGTAAGGCTATTGAGAGAGTAGAACTTTGCATTCTTCTCTGACTGGATTTAACAATTTAGAAATTGGGCCAATTTTAAAAAAACAAACATGTGGCTTAGACATGCAGCGTTTGAAGGGACACTGGCACAGGTTCAAACAGATGTAACTAAAAGGGATTGTTACGAAATTTAAAAATAACTGAACATGTTCAAAGCACTCTACAAAGGTTAACCAGTTAATCTTCACAGTGTCCATTTGATGCAGGAAAGAGTTAATAATAAATTATCCTCCCTTATATGTGAGGAAACTCAAAAATGGGCATTAGGGGCCTTGCCCAAGGCTACACATGATGAGTCAGTCAGTGGCTCTGACTTCCAGGTGCAGTAATCATTACTTTTGAATACATACATGGCTTTGTGCAATCACCCTGTCTATGTAGGATGTGTCTGTGTCCCCTTAATGAATGTTGATCCTGCAGGCTCATTTCAGTTTAATTTGGTAGAGGGGAAGAAGGCCCCAGGTTAAGCAGCTGCCCCAAATTTTGTAACAGTAGGTGCACAGTGGTAGAGGGAAGGGGGAGATGTCCCCTTTTGTAGCTGAAAATTCCCATCCCATTGATTCCATTTAGCACTGATCCTTCTCAATCCACTTAGGAACCCAGGCTTCATTAGTTTGGGTGCTTGCTGTATAGAATTATTTGTTCGTTTATGCAATAGTATCCAAAAAGTAACTCTGTGCAGTGAGCACCTGAACTAATGAAACCTGGCTTCCTACAAAGAGGCCATATCTCCACTTTTTCTACACCTATTATTATAACAAAATGTGGAGTCCTACTTACATTTTGGGCCTTCTGCCCCTCTGCTAATTTTGATTGAAATTGGCATGTGGGAACAAAAGTTATTAGAGGGAAGAACAAATACACAGACGGGATTATTAGAGGGAGGAACTATTGTAGAGTTAGCTTTCTGTTGAATAACACACAGCAGAAGTTTCTTCAAAACAGAAATTTACCAAGAGCTCAGAACACATGCTTCCATACTGTACAGACTGCATGGGACAAGATGGAGGAGAAGAGAGGAGACAAGGAGAAAAAAACCTGTTTCATCCCCTGACCCTCCCCCTACTGGACAAGCTCCATATTAAGCTTGCAGGGCTTGCAATGGGCTTTTACTTGTGACTGTTGCACAATCCAACACCCCTTCTCAACAGTCACTAGTCAAACCCACTAGGTTCATTCTTCTTAAGAGCTTGTGATGGCGTTCCCCTGCTAGTGGCTTCATGAAAACATCCGCTGTCCTATCCTCTATAGGACAGTATTGCAGATCTATGAGTCCTTGTTCCTGTGAGTCTTTCAGGAAATGGTATTTTACATCAATGTGCTTGGTTCTGGGGTTGATTCTTTCTGTTTGCGCCAGTGCTATACATCCTTGCTTGTCTTCCAGGATCAGCGTGGGTCTGTCCAATTTTTGCCCCAGATCATTCAGAAGTTGGCGCAACCAGATAACTTCTTGACTGGTGTGTGCCGCTGCCACGTACTCTGCCTCCGTCGAGGAAAGTGTCCCAGAGGCTTGTTTCCTACTGCACCAGCTGATGGGTCCTCCACCAAGCAAAAATAGGTACCCATTGGTTGATTTTCGGTCAGAATAGTCTCCAGCCCAAGCTGCGTCCACGTACCCAATCAGGTCTGACACGGAAGTTGCTGGGAACCGTAGCTTTTAGTCCCTTTCAGGTACCGTAAGATCCTCTTCACTGCGTTCCAATCCCTTTGGGTTGGGGCTGAGGCTTGTCTACACAGTATACCTATTGCCACTGCAATGTCAAGTCTTGTGATTGTGGCAATGTACAAGCGCTTTCCTATCGCCTTTCTGTAGTGCTTATTGTCTGGCAACAATAAGCTCGGTTCTTTGATCTCCTTTGGGTAGCTGGTTTCCATAGGGGTATTTGCTGCCTTCGCACCCCCCATGTCGAAACTTTCTATCATCTCTTCTATTGTTGAGAAGATAGCTTCTGTTGTCTTCTCTTTCAATCTGTATTCCTTAGTTTCAAAGTTCTGATTTAGAGCTCTCATTGTTTCGCACTTGTCCCCTTAAGGTCATCGACATAAATTACTACAAAGACCTACCTGCCCCTTAGTCTCTTTGCTCCTGGTAAAATTTTCCCTCATGAGCACCTTGTTTCTTTTAGTGTTCCACACTCTGGCGGCCTGCTGAAGCCCATATATGCTTTTGTGCAGTTTGCATACAAGATCCAGCCTTTCAATATCTGAAAACCCCGGTGGTTGGTCCATGTAAATATCTTCCTTCAACTTACCATTTAGGAATGCCGTTTTCACGTCCATATGCTTGACTTGGTTTCCTCTTCCGGCAGCTATACTTAACAATGTTCTGATTGTAGTGTGCTTAACTACAGGTGCAAATTTTTCATCAGAGTCTTCTCTGTACTTCTGGGGGTATCCTTTCGCGACAAATTGGGCCTTGTACCGTTCGGTATTTTCCTGCGCATTGTACTTTATTTTAAATGTCCATTTACAACCTATAGTCTTTCTCCCTGTGGGCAGTGGAGTAAGTGTCCATGTCGCGTTGTCCTGCATGGACTTTACTTCTTCTTCAGCCGCTCTTACCCATTTTTCTGCTTCCCCTTCTGACATCTGCAAGATGTCCTCCCAGGATACTGGTTCTTACAATTTACTGGTGCTGACTTTGTAGGATAGACGACTGGGGGGAATGCCTCCTTGGCTCAGCATCAGCAGCTGACTGTGTCTGTTACTGCATTTCTGTTACCTTCATGCCGATTTTGACCATTTGTTCAGAGGATCGCTCCCTTTCAGTTGTTTCATCCATGGTTGGTTGTTCTCCTTTGCCTGGACCTTGGAGAGTCATCACATTGTCGTTTGAGTTTTCCACAAAGGTCACACTGTTACTAATGGTTATTCTGTTTGTGCGTGGATCCAGGATCCTGTAACCTTTGAAATGCTCACTGTATCCTACGAGGATGCCTTCCACTGCTCCGTTTTCCAGCTTGGTACATTTCTCCTCTGGAATATCTACGTAGGTTTTACTTCCAAATACTATGATGTGGCCCACACTAAGGGCGCTTTTAAACGAGACAAGAAACGTGGCTGATCCTTTCATCAGCCGCGTTTCTTTGCGCTCGTTTAAATTACAAACTTACATTTAAGCCAGCGTCAGACCGGGCAGGCGATCCTGCCCCCTCCGATGCAGATCGCCGCTGTGCCGGCTTCACGGCACACGTCCCGGATATTTTGCCGAGTGCGCATGCGCAGAAGGGCACGCATGCGCACTGAGTCTCTACGCCGGGTCTGATGCTCTTCTGAGCATCAGACCCGGCGTAGAGAGAAAGGCGGGGGGGATATGCCGGCACTTAACAATCCCGCTTGTCAGCGGGATCGTCTAAAAGCGCCCTAAGTTTTTGATCATGCCACAGTTCATATGGAGTTTTCCTCACTGTTCTAGAATGCAGCTGATTTTGTAGGTAGGTAGCAGCAACTGCTGCTTCGCCCCAGTATCTTTCTGGTAGTCCAGAGTCTGTTAACATGCATCTAACCATTTCAGTAAGCATTCTATTTTTCCTTTCAGCTGTTCCGTTCTGCTCGGGTGTATATGGCACTGTCTTTTGGTGCTCAATTTTATGGAGTCTCAGGAAGTCCTCTACTTTCTTTCTTGTGAACTCACCTCTATGGTCAGTCCGCAGTGTCTTTGGTCTGTGCTGGAACTTGTTGCTCGTCATGGTCACATAGTCCTGAAGTTTGTTGAATACTTCATCTTTACTCTTCGTGACGTACGTGATTGTGTACCTTGAATAGTCATCAATTAAAGTTACTATATACCGGTTGCCTCCTGGCGTAGGAACCTTCATTGGGCTGGAGACATCGCTGCGTACAAGATCAAGCAGTTTCGTGGCTCTATTTTGACTTCTTGGGAAGTGTAGCCATTGTGGCTTTGATGCAGCAGTTGCATTTCATGATCACGGGACTTAAGGTCTTTGGTCAACTGCTGTCTGTGCATTTCCTTGATGCTGTCTGGGTGTCTATGTCCCATGCGTCTATGTCACAGGTGGATGCAGTCATCGTGTGGCTTGTGCGCAATGAGCTTTGCCTGTTCTTTCGCTGTGCTCAGACGGTACAGATGCTCATCTGCAGTGGCTCTGGCCAGTACCTTTGTCCCACTTTGAATTGTGCATTCGTCTCCATGAAAATGGATGGTGAGCCCCCTTGCTGCCAGGTGCCTCATGGACAGGAGTCACCCTTCTAAGTTGGGCACATAGAGCACATCTTTCATGGGTATGGTCAGTATGCCTCCCTGTGACTGGTTGCAGTACAGGAATCCTTGTACAATTCCTTCTGCGTTGATGCTTCTCCCATCTGCAAGGCAGATCCTTTCTTTACTGCTAACTGCCCTGTGAAGAATCTTTTATAGCTAGTCATGTGGCTCATTGCCCTGGAGTCTACACACCAATTTTGGGATGAGCTGTCTTGCATTGCTCTGAAGCACTCACTCCATTGTTGAGCGACTGTGTTGCTGTTTGTGACTTTAGCCCTCTGCTTAGGTGTTCATGGAGACTGTTTCTGTTGTTCTGCTTTGTTCTGCTTTCCATATATAGCAGTGTTTCTTTAAATGTCCCTCCTTTTTGCAACTGAAGCATACTCTGGTTTCCCTCTTTGGAGCTTTGTCTGAGGTTTTCAGTGCAGTCTCATTACCCTGCTTTAGATCTGCAGGTTCTCCTTTCTGTGCTGGAATTCATCCGCAAGTCTACCTTTAACAAATTCCAGCTTCAGTTCAGCCTCTGGCCTTGTCTCCAGGGTACTGATGAGGGCACTGTAAGATTCAGGTAGGCTGCAAAGTAGTAGGGCTACCACATGGCATCCTTTATATCCTCTCCAATGCTGCTCAGCTGTGCCACTACTTCCAACATGGCATTTATATGCTTCTGTATTTCACTTTCTTTGCCAAGCCTCATTTTGTATAGTTTCCTCAGCAGAAACAGTTTGCTATTCAGGCTAGTTCTCTCATGCACGTTTTGCAGTGCATTCCACATGCCTCTTGCTGTGGTCTCACTTCTTATATGGATTAGCTGGTCATCTTCTACCAATCAACTTACTGTAGCCTTTGCTAACCTGTCCTTTTTATCCCATTCCTCGTGATTTGCTGCAGGTCTGTTCATGGTAATCACCTCCCATAGATCATCTTTAGACAGCAGTATTTTCACTTTAAACTTCCACAATTGGTAGTTTACATTGTTCAGCTTTCCTACTGAAAGTCTGAGCTCTGAGCTGCTTGCCATACTTGCTTCCATCCCTTTCCCCTTCTGGGATTTAGGCCTTCTTACTCACAGTCAGTAGTTAGGTCTCTCTGTCTGGGAGTTTTCTTTCACAGTCTGCATTCCTTCTGGGCTGCTACTAGTCTTCAAAATTGCTTTGCAGATGTCCTGGACCCATAACCTATTGTAGAGTTAGCTTTCTGTTCAATAACACACAGCAGAAGTTTCTTCAAAACAGAACTTTACTAAGAGCTCAGAAGACATGCTTCCATACTGTACAGACTGCATGGGACAAGATAGAGGACAGAGAGAGGAGACAGGGAGAAAAAGAAACTGTTTCATCCCCTGACCCTCCCCCTATTGGACAAGCCCCATATTAAGCTTGCAGGGCTTGCAATGGGCTTTTACTCGTGACTGTTGCACAATCCAACAGGAACAAATACACAGATATACACAGACAAATACACACACATGAGCTGCAGGGACCTGATCCCCATGTGGCCCCATGGTGGGCAAGCGCAGCTGTCACACTGCAGAGCCAGTGAGGGGAGCCGGGTGGACGGCCAACCAACCTTCCCCCCGCCCTCCCCCCGGAGGACTGCTAGGCCGCTGTCAAAGCTCCTGCCACAGCTGGGGTGGGCCAAGGCACCAGCCACATGAGCAGGCACCCAGCCCTGTCCGACCTCCTTCCCCAACCAAAGTCCCACCCCAGCTGTGACAGCGCACAATGGGCAACAGTACCCACCACTCAAAGCCCTGCCACAGAGCTTGGGGCAGAAGGAGCCCTAGCACATAAGCAGCCACTCCTTGGGCAACATTACCCCGTATGGGGTAAGACTGCTACATGACATGTCTGTGGACTTTCCCCAAGGACGCAGCATGTAGCAGCCAGTTGTTCACCCTGCTCCATGTTGGGGGGAACCAGATGTTCCCCACAATAGCTTGATTAATTTTTCCATTGTTTTACAACATAGTTCCACATATACCAACATGCTTCAGCCTCAGGATTGCACTCTGACTGTTCCTTGTGAACGTTTGTTCACATATTTGTTATGGTAAACTGTATGAATGATCGCCTTTGGCCCTTTTCACACAAAATTACACACACACACATGTGTGACTGGGTGAGCAAGGGGGGGCATCCATGTGACAGCCAGTGGGGGTGTGTGCGTGCTTCCGTGCTCCACCCGTCTCCACCGATCCCCCACGCATGAAGGCATTGGAAAAAATGGTGCTGCCTCTGTGTGTGGAGATGGATGTGCATCCGTGTGACAGGCCACACATGTGCCCATCCCCCTGCACCATGGCTCCTCCCAGCCCATTTGAAAAGGGCTTAAGTCAGGGGAGGCCAGACTTGCAGCACAGAGGATTATTTATTTATTTTATATATTTATTTATATACAAATTTGATATCCCACCCCTTCCTGCCTTGGCAGCTTGGGGTGGTGAACAATATAAAAATATATAATACATAATACAAAATATGAAATAGAAATGTATATAAAGATAAACATAAAAATATAAATAATAATCTTAAAATGGGCCAGCAAAAATCCCCCAACCCAACTCCAGCCCTCCCACTACCTGTCTTCCCCCACTGAAAGACTGGCAGAACAACTAGGTTTTACATTGACGCCTGAAGGAGGGGAGATCCCAGGCTTGACATACCTCCACCAGGAGGGAGTTCCACAAACGGGGTGCAGCAAAAACCCTCTCCAATGTGGCCCCCCACCGAACATGAGACCTACAAAAGGGTGCTCACAGCCGACTGCAGAGGCTGCTCCAGGATGTGAGGTGTGAGGTGGTTTCACAGATAGGTGGGGCCCAGACAGTGTAGGGCTTTATAGGTTAGTACCAACACCTTGAATTGGGCCTGGAAAGCTATAGGCACGGCAGTCAGTGCAGTAAACAGAGCACCAGTGTTATGTGCTCTCGGAGGCCTGTTCCTGTAAGAAGGTGGGCCGCCACATTCTGCACCAGCTGCAGCCTACGAACCATCACCATGGGTAGCACCACATAGAGCACATTACAGTAATCAAGCCTTGAGTAATCAAGTCTGAGATATATGGCCATAATCGCCGTACCAGATGTAATTTAGAAAATGCCCTCCTCCAGCCACCACCTGGATATCCATGCAGAGTGGCAAATCAAGGAGCACACCCAGACTGAGAACCTGAGGAACCAAGGCAGGCCCCCATCAATGATGGGGACCTGCACTCCCTCAGCCCTCCCCACCAGCATCACCTCCATCTTCTTGGGATTCAACTTCAAGCGGCTCGCCCTCATCCAGTCCTCCATAGCTGTCAGACACCAAGTAAGCAACAAGACTGCAGGGTGTAAGTCTTTGAAAACGAGAGGTAGAGCTGAGTGTCATCCGTGTATTGATGACAACTTACTCCAAACCCTCTCACAACCTCACCCAAAGGTTGCATATAAATGTTAAATATGAGAGGGGACAAAATGGAATGCTGTGGGACCCCACTCATGAGATCCCAGGGAAATTATGTACAGTCATCCAGGACCACACGGTAAGTTCTTCCAGCCAGAAATGCACAGAACCATTCAAGAGCAATCCCATCCACCCCAGCCCGGTTCCACAGACGAGTCACAGGTCAATAGCTGGCAAGGGCGTCAGCGTCAAGTGATGGCTTTTTGAGCAACAGTCGCACCACAGCCTCCTTAAGGAACCCTGCTCTCCGCAAGGGAGGCATTGACCACCTGTGCCAGCACCGATCTCAATGTCTCCCTGGTGGGCTTGACCAACCAGGACAGGCATAGATCTAATTCACAAGTTGTGGCCCTAACAGCCTCCAGGACCTCCCCCGAATTGGCATGGGTCACTGACCGAAATTGATCCCACAAAACAGGACAAGCCGGGGCATTTACAGCCTCTGGTTCCCCAACTGTATCAATTGCAGCAGCGACATCATGGTGTCTGTGAGCAATTTTATTCACACCAAAAAAATCAATAAACCTATCACAGCAGGCCTGGGAAATCTCCACTTCCAGGTGGAGACCAGTCCCTTCACCACTCAGAAGAGCTCCGCTGGACAAGATTTTGCAGACACTATGATGGCAGCAAAGAACGTTGTCTTTGTTGCCCACACAGCCACCGCATACGCTTTCAAACTAGATCTATGTCACAATCTGTCATCTTCAGCATGAGTACAACACCACCGTCGCTCAAGTCTAACCGCCTCCCCTCTCGTTTCAACTGCCACAAGGAGTTGAAACGAGGATCTGCTGTGCCGAGATATCTACCAAGGGTGGTCAACTATTTCTGGCTAGGTCCCCTCCCATTGATTCCCCAGTCTAGGTGGGGATCCATCTCAGCCAGGGGCACCATCATAATTCAGGAGGGGGACACATCAGAAATGGCTATGTCCCCAGCCTGAGGATTGAGATTCAGTACAAATGACCTTGAATTCAGCTAGTTGACTGGGACTGACATCTTGGCTGCTCCTGATCTAAGTCATGCCTATGTTTTGTTCTATTACTTCTGTTCATTAATTGAATGACCTCAGTGGAATTCACACAAAACCTATGTCCCAGTTCAGGCTTATAGCTTACACAATATATAGGCTATGTGTTGTCCCTCTGCACAAGGTTATCTCCCTCAAACAATAATTGATTGTCTGGATGCTAGCATCTTGTAGAATCTGACCAGAATGTACATCAAGCTACATCAAGTGCAAGACTCCAAGTACTCTCTCCTCGCCTCTTGTAGATATGTTTATTTGTTTAGTGCCTACAATGGCCTTGGCGCTCAAAAATAAAGATGGGCCTGCCCCAAAGAGTTGCTTGTTTTCCTCTTGGAAGGCAGCAAGTCAAGACTGCAGGCACATGTGAATTGTCACTTGAGATATCTGTCTCTGCTATGATTTTGTACTCTACATTAATACTTAACCAGAAAAAATGCTGAAAAACCAAACTGTTTTAGGCACTGGCTTACGCCCTGGCCATAAAATAATGATACGATACAAAAAATTTCAGTGCCTCATAACACAACATAACAATACATTTAATAACAAAATTTTCCATACTTTAAACAATATTGTAAATAAAATAACTTTTAAAACCAACCTTAGCCCTTATAAACAGGGCACTTGTCAAGCTCACCAAGGTCTAAATGTGGTGTGCATTGGCCTTGGCCCTTACGAACTAATCAGGCTCACCAATCTCCATCTGCCATCCAAAGAAGGCCTTAGCCCTTACCAAGAGTGCACTGATCAGGCACACCAGGCTCTAATTTTAATCCAAAGGGACCCGACTCCAACCCATGATAACATATCGGGTCACTAGAAAGTTTTCCTTTTTTATAATTTGTCACATTTAATCCCTAGCTTCCTCCCACGGCTAGAATGGGGTATTGATTTCTAATTCTTGCTGCCCTATGGGCAAATGCACTAGGTTTTTAATCAGATCTTCCTGGTCCTGCTGCAACAACCAGACTAGTTTTTCTCTGTTTGAAAAATATGGGACTTTCTTTAGGAAAGGAGTAATATGACATTTCTAATGTCCAAAAAGTAATGACATTCAAGAACGTAATGTATAAGATCCTCAACCAAACCCATCCCACAGCGGTATAACCTATTTTCCTTTGGTATGGCCAGTTTTCTTCCTGCTAACATAGCTGCATTCATTTGGGCAAATCTTAATCTAGTCAGACTCACTCGCAGGTTTCGTTTCAGATTCATCATCAGATATTTGGACCTTCCCCTCTCTGTTTTAATAAGACTATAAAGGAACCATACTGCTAAATCTCATGTTATATCAGACAATCTTTGCATTACTAAGTCTTTGTCCACAACAGAAAAAAAACCTAATTCCATCAGAGAAAAAATAACCAAAACCACTTGAGTATAATATACTTTCCAGCATTTGCAGCCAAGGCGAATGCAAAGACTTTGGTCTTTCATAATCCTCGATATAGCACATTTCTATAATTTTTGATAAGCCTAGTGTGAAGAGATACCAGAATTTTAACATAAGTTTTCTACTCAACGTTATAACTGCATCCACATCAGTTTCCAATCTTAAGCAACCTGCAGGCACAGCATTGGGAAGACCTGAAAGTCTTCTCAGAAATTTATTTTGGAGAATTTCAAGTTTATCCATTTGGTTATATCCCCACACTTCCACTCCATACAAAATCTGCAAGAAAACCTTAGCGTTAAATGCCTTTATCGCTGCCCTCACAGCCCTTCCTGTATGTAATTCAGGAAATCTAATTATAGCTGATGTCAAAATCATAGATTTCTGTTTCACCGCTGCCAGTTGATCCTTCCATCCATTACTACTTGAAACAAATATGCTATTTTTACAACCTGAAAGTACAAAACTGTCCTAATCTTTGGAACAGGCCTGAGTCTGCTCCCATGTCATTGTAAATCAAGATAAATTCAATTGATGATGGTAGTTACACCAGTGAGAAAATAGTTCGAGACCATAACCAAGCCCTAGTCAAGAGAGCAAGTATGTGATTGCCATGTTTTTCACCATCTTTTTTAGAACCAACGAGTTCAGTTGCTATTGTGACAATTTTCAAACGGACCGTGGAGGTGCCATGGTCCATGGGGGATGGGTGGAGGTGGTGGAGGATGGGCGGTGCATGTGTGGCCCATCCCATGGATGCCCACCCACTCCATCCATCTCCATGCACCCATTGCTCCGTGCGTGGGCAATGGGTGAAGGTGGGAGGAGTGTGGGACCCCCACGCACCCCCACCCACCTGCGGCAGTTATCCCATAGACATCCCCCCGGCCACGCAGCCGCCTGCACACATGGGCGGGTTGAGGGGGGCGTCTGTGTGAAAAGGACCCTTTTCCTGGACCAATTGACATTATACAACTTTGAGCCGCTCGGGCCCTTTGTCAGTAGGCCTGAAACAAGAAATCTTGACAAGTGCTGCTTCTGTTGAAAGCAGGGCATTTGCCGAGATTCACATCATGCAGAAACTTAGCAGCTTTCCCCATTTTCACAATTTTCTGTTGTTTTTCACAATTTGAATGGGACTGCTACATGCCAGTCCCAAGTAGGGCTGAAATGGCAAGCCAGTGCAGTAGCTTTTTCCGACAGAAAAAGCTCTTCTGCAATGAGTAGCAGTTCGACAGAGATGTTCATTCCACTACTTTCATTCTGCTACTTCCACCGGCTGCAAAAATAGCAGAACAGCGTTTGTTCTGACAGTTTCAATCTTCCACAGTTTCCATCGGCACTGCGAAGTAGCAGAACAATGTTTGTTCTGACAGTTTCCGAGATTGTTTTGACAGTTTCTGAATTAGCGGAATGCTGACAGAAATGCTGCAGAAAGTCGCGGGCAATTCTGAAATGGCAGAATGAAATAGCAGAGCAGGAAAAGGAGTTGCCACTTCAGCCCTAGTCCCAAGCCCTGCATGCACCCCATGGGGCTGTGGAGATGGAAATTTGCCAGCTAGGGACCAGGGAAGTGCTGGAAATTGCCATAAAAGTGCTTTAAAATTGCCACACACTCATAGAATTCCTATACAGTGACAAAAAAGTTTCAGAAAGTGACAAAAAACAATTGGGGTGAATGGTGGAAGTGTGGAATCACTGAAAACTGATGACATACCAACAGATACTCACAAGCACTCTCAAGAGGTCAGTATTTCCTTTTGGATCGGGAACACTTGCTCTCATTTCAGCCCTATTTTTCAGGCTAGTAAACAAGCCTAGTAAATACTACAGTATTTAGGTGATAATACCAGCTATAACCATATTTTGTCTAAATAAACTGAACGTCCACTGGACATAGTGCTTGCTTATTGATATAGGATGCAGTTCATAAAATAGTTAAATAGTATTTATAGTTTTTGAATATAAAAGTTCTGCTTTGCTTCAGTGGGAATGGAGTTAGGCCAGTGCGAAGCACTTTTAAAAATGCCTCTTATACTTTATTTAAGTGTGGCATTTTTTTCAATATACCAATGAAAATTAGACTTTTGGGACAGCCATATTTCATGAGGCCATGTGAGTGAAGTGTTCCTAGAGCTGTAGCAAATCTGAGTTCAGAGGTTTGCTTGCTGTACAGTTACTGGAAATGATAGAGTAGTTATGAGTCAGTGATTCAAGCCATCCCCGTGTTCTGACTGGCAGAGCCTATTCCACTTTGGTACAACAGATGTTAGTGTATCCACTTGGCTCCAGAAGGTCTCAGCACTAATGATGTTTATAGTATAAAAGCAACTAACCAAACTCATTAACATAAGAATTGAAATACATTGCAAACCACAGAGAATGCATTATGGGTGGCTTACTGCTGGCTCTTCCCCTCATTAAAAATTTCTTAAAATCAGAAATCAGACTATATGGAAATATGATATTGTCCAGCTCAAACTCCACCCACAACCTCAATCTGCAACTACAGTCTGATGAGCCTGAAGTAGGCAAAAATGAACAGTTAATATAACTGATATTTATTTGTTCGTCATTAGGCTTCGTGGTTGACACTGAAATGTGCAATCATTTCACACGTCTAAGCTATTGTTTCTCTCTGCACATTTAGCAGACAATGCTATTTGGCATTTTGGCAATGTTTTTTCACATACTTTTGGAGAAAATAATCTTGATTGTAAAGATGTGTTTACATTATGCAGGGGTGCATGGAGTCAAAAGAATTGCTGATATGTCACTGTTTATTTGCAATCTTGGGTGAAGTACAACAAACCAAGGACTCTCCTCCCTGCCTTTTGACCTTGACTGACAGATTCAGCAAAATTGGAGGGAACCGAAAGCTGTTAACTCCTACCCACATGCCTCCAGTTGCAGGTTTAGAGCAGCTGTAAATGCTCATTTTATTCGTATGGATGAAAAAACTACTACTACTATGCGGATGGTAATGAATTCTTATAGACATTGAGTGCCTACCGAAAAACAGGCTTAGATGCAGCAGTGCAAATTACTATTTGTCCCCTTCCTGCCAACCTCTACACCAGAGGCTCCCAAACATTTTTCCTGGTGACCCCACTTTGCGAACTAAATATAATCCTGCGGCCCCAGATAGCAGTTGTGATGGTGACTACATCTGTAGATGGTATGACCTAACTTGGGGTCCCAACCCTCAGTTTGGGAACCCTCTGCTCTACACATATCTGTGCCGACTCTATCTGCGTGACCCTGACCTCTTTCTTCCTACTCCCCCTGACACTTGATGAGAAGTTAATGACTAGATCTCTTCTCCCCTTCCTCAATATCCCTGAGAGTTTGGGCTCCTCTTGTTTGAAACGCCACACTCAGAATCAGACATGACAACACCACATAGCTGATTAGGTGAGGAAAGAGGGAGAATGTCAGAAAACAGTTCAGACACCTCCCATAATCCCAAACCATGCTTATGGTGTCTCTTGAGTTGGATGATTCTTCTAAAACTAGAGATATACAGCCAAAGATTTGGGCAGTTGGTAAAGTGTTATTTACCAACTATTTGTCACCCCCTTCACTTTTCCCTCCCTTACAGCAGTTGGAATGATCCTGAACATCACAGCAAATCAACTAATCACAACAGTGGGTTTGCACGCTGGTAGTTTCTAGCTGGTTGTGTGTGTATTTATTTATTGGGGTGAGCAAAGTTTCCAAGCTTCCAAGCCATGTACCAACATTTTTGTATCGCTGAGAGCCACAAGATGCATTATATCAACCATGGCTTCCCGCAATCCTAGGGTTGGGGAAGCATGACTTCTCCCAAGTTGCCCAACTCTCACATCAAAGTTCTGGCTCCTGGGTGGCCTCATGGGTTTGGATAGTGGCCCCCAGGAGACTTGAGCCTTCTCTTGCTCCTGAGGAAGTTGAATGGGCATGCCCCCAGGCAGCCCCTTCTGGTGAAAGCCACAGTACAACTGGCAGAAAGCCATACCTGTATTGTCGTTATTGGTTTTCAAAGAGGACCCCTGCCTGAGATAAATGAAGCAGTTCACACTTCTCAAAGAAACACTATTTCAAACAGTATAGGTGTGTGTCACATTTGGAAAGTTCTCTTTACGATCACCAGGGCAACTTTTGATGAGTGCTTAAATTCTAGAGTAATGGGTGGGGCCACCAGCAAAAGGGCTTGCATGATATTCCTATTCTTATTGGCTCGAGCCAGCTGACTCTTTACAAATAGGAGCTAGATAATTAAAAAGAGACAGCAGAGGTCAAAGAAGAAAATAACAACATTAACAAAAAAGCCATTTTATTGAAAATGAGATTCAGACTTCAAATTAATATTACAATCATGAGAAAATGCCAAAACAATTCAATTTACAGTTGCAACATACAATACAAATAGTCCCTTTGAAGTTAAAGTAAACTCATCCACAATCGCTGTGTGGCACAAAGAAGAATGTGTTTGTACAATATGTGCATGAAAAGCAAATCTTGGGTAACAGCAATTGGAAATTTTTTTAAAAAAATTAAAGCTTGTATTTACACAAAATGCTACAAATATTTTGTTCCAGCAGAAATTGAAGACGGGTAAAGCATATTTAACAAAGCAACAACATAAAAATGGAATGTTATTTGTATTACCTAAAATAAAAGTTATTGTAAAAATAGGATTCTGGCTGGTATATTTCAAAGTACTGCATTAAAAAT
Source organism: Sphenodon punctatus (assembly GCA_003113815.1). Taxonomy (NCBI): domain Eukaryota; kingdom Metazoa; phylum Chordata; class Lepidosauria; order Sphenodontia; family Sphenodontidae; genus Sphenodon; species Sphenodon punctatus. Next base: position 941,287 of record QEPC01012829.1, read on the forward strand.
AAAGCAAAGAGTTATCTGTAAACATAGAAGTAAACAAACAGATCAAACAAAGATGACAAAGAAAAATGTTAAAATGAAATGCATCATTGTTTTAAATCAACAAAGGACTGAGGAGTTTGGAGAAGAGGGCAGCTTTGATCTTGTACTCATGACTGGTACGAGTATAATTATTGCTTTTGTTCATGGCTTCTCTGTGTGAATCCTAATATACTACTAGGATTCAATGGCAGGCTCCAATAATCGAGGTGGAGCAGTATTCTGGTAAATGTGACAGTGCAAAAGGTTCCATACTCAACGTGGCACCTGGTGAGATTGGTAAATCCATGCTCAGGGGACTGGCTGGAAGCTCAGTACTGAAGAACATATGGTAGCTGGTCTATTAACAGACTCCACAAAGGGAATAGCATTTTGGTATGAATCTGACTCACATTATTCCTAAATTACGTCCCATTTGTCTCCTCTAAGTAAGGAGAATGGAATTTATCTGGGTTTGCCTACTGTCCCATCTTTTAAGGGAGCATCTCTTATTTCAGAATATCAGTACTCCATACAGCATAATGGACGTCCCTTATTGCAAATCTCAGAGCTCTACAGTATCCCTTATTTTTGAGATTTTGATCTGGCAGCCCTAAACCCTCTATTTTATCTAAGGGCTATTGTGCCTGTTCTGCTGTAAATAAATCTTTGGCAGAATATGAGAGAACAGAAGATTAATACAGGCAATTCCATATTGCTGAATACATTAAATATGCCAGTATTTCCAAGTCCTCAAAGGAAAAACTGTCTGGACCTCTTTGGAGTGGGGGGTGGGGGTAGAGAGGGAATCCCTTTCCTTAAGACATTAGCACAACTCATAACACAAGTGAATCCATAAGCTCATGGATTTAGGAGCATAAATCCTAAATCCCATTTAAAGTTTTATCCTCCTGAATCTCAGAAAACCTACTCCCAAGTATTCATCTGCTCAAAATGAGCATTAGCCTGTTCAGTCCTGGTAACTGCATGTACAAGTCAGGTGTACATCGTGCATTGTGCACCTAAACCTTTTACACTTAAGTCTGTTTTGAATGCTCCAGTTTTTAAATGTGGTGAAACAAACAGACTACTGTAAGTACTGAGCAAAATAGTACCCGATCTATTCTGGATTTATCCAGAAATAGAGTGAAGTGCTTGAATTTTACAACAAAATCATTTTTAAAAGTGTCTGGGTTGCTGCCTGCAGCCACTCTAATGACATTTCATCACAAAAGCATCCCTAAAGAAATTACTTAATATGCATACAGTAAATCTTAAGCCCCTTCTCAGCAATAAAAATAATGTACAAATATAGTACCTTTTATTAAATAGGCAACAGTTTGCACTGGCAGTACATTTTTTCTCTCGTGTACTAAATAAACAAAAAAACACTTGAAATGTGTAACCAGACACTGGCTTTAAGTGCTGCTTAAACTAACATACGTATCTTACAGTTACAAACAAATGGACAGTGGTATGCTTCAAGCTACCACAAACAATAAATAGACTTAATTACAGCTTTCATCTTTGAAGGAAAACAAAGCATTAGAAAAGTGTCTTACTTACTTAAGCATACTTGGTATACAACCTTTAGAAGGCAAAAACTTTTCTATGAAGAGCAAGTAATCATACCAAATTGTGAGGAATGTGTGCCGTGGTAACGTTAAAGTCTCTCTAAATGGGCTGACTTAGCCATGGACTAATGATGCCAACACTGACTGATGACATCATTGTACTATTCTATCTGACTCTGTTCACCATTTATTTGCCCCAGGAACAGCCAAAATACAACCCATGAACATCCTTAGTTGCAAACATAAGAAAATACCGCTTGCTCCATGCAGCTGAGGCTGTTTGGAGTGAAAGGGACAAATGCATTCTGGAAAAAGTAGCCTCATCAGGCTGCACTTTTAAAGGAGAGGTTGACTGCAAACTAGGGATGGGACTACCAGTATCGGATTAATCCGATAGTGCCGATCATTGTCAGTATCGTTTTTTTAACATTGCCAGTTTCTCTCGGATTTTTAACACAATGCCATTTATAACAATGGCCGCAATGTTAAAGATCCGAGAAATTGGCAATGTTATAAAAACGATATACCGATACCGATAAATCCGATACCAATAAAACCAGTAACCGATAATTCACCTGGAGTTCCACCCCTACTGCAAACAAACCTGCTCTCTCATTTGTGGTCTGAAATCTGCAAAGCATTCAAGCACAGGTATAAGTCCACTGGAAATTAGTAGGGCTTGAGCCAAGTATGGGTTTAATTGCTTTGCTGAGCAGTAGCAGACTACTGAATTGGAGCCTATATCACACTCTTAGCTTATAAAAAGCTTAATTGAAATCATTCTCAGGCCTTGTATGCACTCCTGACAAGTTACTAATCCAGCCCTCATTTGGCCAGTTCTGACATGCAGTTTGGTAGCGGACTACATACAGGTGAATTTAGAATATCAGGTGCACTTTCATATCCCTGTGCTGGAGTACCATGACTAGGAGCCAGGTGTGTGGCTTTAAGGTGACTTTCATCTTCAGTATTTAAACTTGAAGATCTCAATATTGCTAAACACTGAACCTGCGAGCATTGATTTACAGTGCAGTGGTTTAATTGTGCTTGTCTCTTTAATATGACAACTGCCATATCTCTTTAGAAGTTTTTAATTTTCTTTAATTTTTAAAAAGAAGGAATCTTTATCACGCTAGCATTTAATGATAATTAATGGCTATGTTAAGAGGCTAGATAGTTTGTGTTTCTTAAAACTAAAACTTATGTAGAGCTGGTTGATATTTCAGATAAAAAATGATCAGATTTTTGCAACCCTTCTCCCAATTTTTGAGCAACTAACTATGGGTGAAAACAGACATGACGCTAACCACCCTTTAACCACCCTTGGTGGTCATTTATGCATGTTGCAGGGCTGCATAGGGCACCAATATAGCCCTGCAACATGCATAAATAACCACCAAGAGTGGTTAAAGGGTGGTTAACGTCATGTCTGTTTTCACCCAAAGTTGTTTGAAGTTTTGTGAATTTTGAAGGAAAAAAACAATAGGCAAAATGATTACAATTTCAAAATTTGGAAAGGAATTTTAAAAAATATTCTATTTTGGTCTTATCCCATTTTCTTATCAGCTTATTTGCTACATCTTAAATGGCAAGATTGTGTTGAAGGCAACCAAATATCTAATAATATTTTTAAACTATTTCTTTCATAAATTACAAAGAACATGCTCCATCCAAAATCTTTTGATATGGAAGCATTTAAAACAAAACGAAAAACCCATCAAACACATTGTAATGTGTTTGATGGAACTGTTTCAGAGTTCAGGTATGGATGGGTCTGAGTTTTACACCACTGAAGAAATTTTCATTACTTTAAGAAGGAGAATAAAATAAAAAGAACCGCTTTTAGAGACCGAAGTCAACATATAATTACATTAAGAAAGGTTTAAAGGGTCCAGATGTCATTAAATAATTATAAATATTTTTTAAACTTCTATGATGATTCAGTTTAGCAAATAACCTCAAATTTTACACATTTATAATTTAAAAAACAAACAAACAAGACAATACAGCCAAACACATTTATTATCTATACCATTTTGGTTCTAGTAACATATTGCCATTTTCCTTTTTTTCTTGCATAAGTAGCAAGGTTTAGTTTTTATTTTAAGGGTTTTTTTGGGGTTTTTTGTTAATTGGATGAAGGCAAAAATAATCATACAAATGTAAAACACAAAAACAAAGCAAACCCCCCCCAAACCATGGTTGTCTATTCATATTGGTACCTTGAAGAAGTGATCTCTTTCAGTACAACGTAAGCAGTAAATCTAAGTGTTCAATCTTATCTGCAGCAAGGCTTGGATATAAAGTCTGGATAGCTACTATGATGTGAATGTATTTTGGCATAACGGAAGCACCTTGATCTATGCTCTCCCTTTATGTGCACCAATACAAGCCAGGTGAATTAGGGTCCCGTACAGTGTATGATTGCAACTGTATCTGGATTACAAGGTTTTTAGGTTGTGGTTTGTTTTTTTGTTTTTGTTTTTAAACAAAAACATATATATATAAATGGAGCGCAGCCTTTGCCTGGTTTCGCCATGTTTCTCCTGATAATTGTGGGGAGTCCGTTTTCTCCTTTATTGGCAAAAGAACTCACTAGTTAAGACAACAGTCTAAACAGAAAAAAAATAAGGGGTTACTTTTGTGTGTCAAAGTACATTTTTTTAAAAAAAATACTAAAAGCAAGGTAAATGTTTTGAAGAAAAATATATATATATGCGTTGTTCCATATTATCAGAAAATACGATTGTGACTGGACGCTCTTTTTTTGTTACTTATAGCCATTATCATTCCATCTAATCAAGTTGCACATATCAGTAAAATCTATTAGAAAAACAGGCACTTTGTAGTTAGTTGACCAATATATATATAATATATATTTTGGTTCACAGACATTGGGCCACGAGGAGGAAATAATTTCAGTATGGCCTCCAAACGGACTCATCCATTCTGCCACTAGAATTCAAAACAGTTGGGGAGCTGCTGTGGCTTCCATCAGCCTCCACACCGTCATTCTGGTTAGGCAAGTTAGGATTTAATAGTGTGCTGCCGTTGGATGTGGTGGTACAGGGAGGAAGCATTCTGGAAGGGGAGCGGTCTCCCCCCGGCACCATAGGGAACTGGTATGATCCTGACGAAGTGCCATAGTAGAGATATGGAGTGCTGCTGGTCTGGAATGGTCCACTTTGGTTTTGGGAGGAGCCTGGGTAGGGCGGTGGCAAGTAGGTGTGGTAGTGAGTGGTTGCTGACATACCCAGTGACATGCCTGAGGTGACTGGCGGTGTATAGGTAAAGGTAGCTGGATAGTGCATTCGTGGGTTGGAGAAGCGGCTCTCAGTGAGGGATGAAATGCTTGTAAACTGCCTGGGATCTGAAAATGGGCCCAGCTCTGAAGCACCTAAAAATTATAACAAAAGATGGGGGAAAAATTCTGTAAATATCCATTTTTTTCTTAATATATATTTAAAATAATTCTGATAATTTTTATAAATTATAGAAAAAAATAAACCCCACTATTTTTGTTCCCAAAAGAACAGCAATTCATACCAACCAAACACTGCAATTAACAGAAATGTATACTTGTCTGATATAAGTGCTGGCCAAACCCTTCCCCTCAGGGTCCCATTGCCCCCACTGGAAGTGCTCCGCTGGCCTCAGTGGAGGGGCCTAGGATTCGTATTCTCCACAGCCCTGATAATTCATTATAGTTTTGGTCATACTCCACTGGCCTAGGTTTTAATTGATGAGAATGGGTGAAAACAGACATGACGATAACTCCACTTTAACACCACTTTAACATTTCTTATGCATGTTGCAGGGCTTCATAGATCCCCAATACAGCCCTGCAACATGTATAAGAAATGTTAAAGTGGTGTTAAAGTGAAGTTAGCATCATGTCTGTTTTCACCCAATGATTTGTTGCGCCTCAAGAAGTCTAAGTCAGTACCTACCAAGCAATTGTTAGTAATGTTACCAAGCAGAACACTCTATCAGTAGACAATGCCTGCATAATTTTGCCATTGATCCAGCTGGAAATAGGCCCCATGACAAATGGAAATTTGAAATTATTTTGTGACAATACTTCATGCTAACTCTGAAGTGAAGCAAGGAGGGGTGTACGCATTCTGCTTAATTGCAAACCTCTTTCCATCTCATTAAACATTCTAGGATGGAAAGTATGAAACTATAGGCTAGTAGGTCTGCATTCTGCTTAGGAGACTCGGGGATGGGGGGATGGTAAAAAAAGAAGACAAAATGGTTTGATGAAATAAGAGTCAGTGGAAAGGGAGAATGAAAAATGGATACAGATTGAAAATGAGGAAAGGACCAGGTAGGGGGACAGACTAATAATAAATTCTGGTATAGAATCCCAGAATAGCTTAATGCCGTCTACATATATAATAAGAGTAGGAGTCTTCTTTCACAAGTCCTTGCTTTTCTTTAAAGTTAGTTGACTATGGAGGCTGAAGGGTTCAACAGAGTGAGTACAGTTCTGTGATCTCAATTCCTGTTAGCCCTAAGTTCTCATTAGTTCAAGAACTTCACAAACCTCCAATATCCTTTTGATTCACCTTCCCTTCTCCCACCACCACAGCTACCATATCAAAACACTATGTGCAATTCCTAATTAAGGGAAGTAGGTATCTTGTCTCTTTCACTATTCCACACTTGGACTAGATGGGCAGGGTCACTATAGGAAACCCTCAGCCTGCTGAAACTGTGAAAGGAGAATGCCAGCTGGAAGGAGGTCTTTTGTGATCTAGACACCTTACCATTAGAAACTGGACTGAGATCAACTTCTTGCTGAACATACTCCACTGAAATGACAGGTGACATTTAGGGCATGTTCCCATGAACAGTATTAAACAGAAGTAACTAATGCAATAATATTTAAATCGATGTAACTAGCTACTCCACTTCTGTACCATTCCTGCTGCAGCTCTCAACTGAAGTAGTTTCTCCTCCGCTTCCTCCTATTGGGCATGGCATAACACAGCCACCCAATTACTGGAAGGCTTCACACTATAGTTACTTTGAAATAATAAGCAAAGGGGAATATGTACTCCTAACGTTTAAGTAGTACATACTTTTTTTCTTACTCCCGAATCACTTTGGTTTAGTGCTTTTCATGTGTGAATGGTTCTGAAGTAAAGATAGTTTAAGACTTAACTACATCGAAGTATCTGTTTGTGGGAACCAGCCCAGAGAGATGCAGAGGACGCCATGTTCAGAGCTATGTCATGTTTAGACTATAGTTCATGCTTTGGCCCCAAGTTCTCATGATCCAGAACTTGTTCAATGTACTGAGCACTGTGCCTTGATTAAGAAAAGCACTTTTACACATGTGTTTAACTTTAAACCTGGGAGCAGTCTCATATCAATCAATGGGACTATTGATATGCAAGCACATGCTTGTGTGCTCCACTGCATCAGGTTATAATGCTCAGCACTTTTGCAGCTTCATGCCCTTGGATGAAGATCCAACCAAGGACTGAAATTGTAGACCTGATATCCAGGGATTCAAATTCTAAAAGTCAAACAACATTGGATACAATTTATTTTTATTGATTTTTATCGATTTTTATCCCGCCCCTCCTGAAAACAGCTTAGAGCGGATAACAATTTTAAAACACAAAAATACAATCATATAAAAATTTAAAAACAATCCTAATAATATTAAAACAGGATTAGGCACAAAAAACAATAAATAAGGGTAGGGGGAGATTAAAACCCCCTAACCCACCCACCCCTTCCCCAAAGGCCTGGGCAAACAGCCAGGTTTTACAAACTTGCCGGAATGTTAAAAGGCTTGGGGCCAGGCGAGCTTCCTCTGGGAGGGAATTCCAAAGGCGCGGCCCGGCCACCAAGAATGCCATCTCCATTGTGGCCCCCCGCTTAACACGGGGGACCTCCAAGAAGACACCCCCAGCAGACCGAAGGAGCTGCTCTCGGGCGTGGGAGGGCAAGGCGGTCCCTGAGGTACGAGGGGCCAAGACCGTGAAGGGCCTTATAGATCATACCAATACCTTGAACCTGACTCGGCACGCTATTGGCAACCAGTGCAGAGTCCGGAGCACAGGTGTTATGTGGTCCCGGCAACCCATCCCCGACAGGAGTCAGGCCGCCGCATTCTGCACTAGCTGCAACCTCCGAACCAGGAACAAGGGCAGCCCCACATAGAGTGCATTGCAGTAGTCCAGCCTCGAGGTGACGAAGGCATGGACGAGGGAGGCCACGTCCAGGCCGGAAGCGTACGGGCGCAGTCTCTGCACCAGATATAACTGGCGGAAGGCAGCCTTCGCCACCACCTCCACCTGTCGATCCAGGCGGAGCTCTGCGTCCAATACCACCCCCAGACTCCAAACCTGCTGAGCTATAGGAGGGCAAACCCCCCCAATCAGGGGGGTCGACACCTCCCTCGCTCTCCCCACCACCATCATCTCCATATTATCGGGGTTGAGCTTCAGCCTGCTCTGCCACATCCATTCCGTCACGGCCTCCAGACACTGGAATAGCAATGAGACAGCAGGGTCTACAAGAATCTAGATTTTGGCTTCTTTTGAGTAGAAATTGGTTATGATTAGCAATTACCTAATATTGAGTTGGATCAGTGACTTAGAGGTGAATGACTCTGAATCAGTAATCAGTTGCATATCACTGCCCAATATAATGTAACTTGTACCTTTTACAGCACTCTCCCACAGCATGCTCGTTTTTTTGTTCCTGACTGCAAAACAACAGCCAGAGGCCATACCACCCAGAAATGAAGTTGTTATTGTAAAATTCTATCCTGTCGCTCTCCTTCCATACTGCAAATACGGTTTGATACTTATCTGAAACTATAAGCTTGCTGTATATTTTTCCCAGACGCTGAAGTCACTGAGCCTAATCCTGTTCTTGCTTGTGCTGATTTTGCACCAGAATAATTCCACTGATTTTTATTATCTCCTAATTTCACTGATGTAAGTGTACTGAGAACCAGGACCCTGTAAGCAGTACTTAATTTGTAAAAAGTCAATTGCCGTGACCCGAGCTGGCCCCAGAAGCTACACTTCCCAGCTCAGAGCTTGTCAGAGCAGGGAAATGAACCCTAGTCTCCAGCTAGCAACCCAACAAATGGACTAACCTGACTCTCTACAGCTAAATATAAAACAGGAATGTTTGTGATTTAATCTATATGATGACCTGACCAGAACAGGGGGTGAGGCAGGAAAGTCATTAAGGAAAGCCAAATAAACCACCCAGACTTCTTTCTGGCTTTTGTTTTCGACCCTGAAATGGCCAACATCAGTCTCTTCCTGGTCTTTCACATTTGGGGGTACACACTCCTACTGGGAATATTTGCCAGAGCTCAGCCCTGCCCTCCTTTGAATTTAATTGTTGGCACTGACCCTAGCAAGTCGCTCTCCCACCCCATGCAAATTAAGCTCTGCCTCTAGGCATTCAGAGGTAGACGTGCAATTTGCACAGTCTTCAGTATCTGAAAGAATACCTGTGTTTGTATTGTTTCTGTGTAGTAATGTATGTTGCTGTTGTTATTATTATTATTATTAATAAATATTTATATAGCACCAGCAATATACCTGGCGCCTTACAAAGTAATTGAATAGACACGATCCCTGCCCTAGGGCTTACAATCTGAGAGACGGGGGTTGGGGGGAGACGAAGGAAGGGGAACAGAGGGAGAGACAAGAAGTGTAACATTCACGGATGCGAGGTCCCAAGATATGTTTGACAGTTACTACAGCATATTTACTTTTCTCGGTTGGCTAGAAAAGTACAGCCCACCCACAAAATAGCAAAAGATTCCTCCTCTGAATCAGGGTTTGTTTGCACTGGTTCTGCTTGAAATTCAGTCACCCACCCAATTGTGAAATGTCACTAAAACATTTTAGATCAGCTGAATCACTGAATTATTTTAAATATGACAACATTGATATCCTAACCAACACTTTTGTTCCTCCACTACTCAAGACTAAAGTGGGATCCACATAACCAGAATTTCAGGTTATGCAAATTCTACTTAAATCAAAGAAATGTGTTTTCTCCAGCCCCAAGTCAAACAATTGTACTGCAGTTTGTAATGGACAATTTAAATTCTGTATCCTAAATACCTTGGAAATTTTCAGAGTACAAAATATACTCATACAGCTAAAAATATTAGTACCTTTGATTAAACTAATGATTTCTTAGGAGTGTGTGGTTAAAATATTTTAGTATACCTTAAAAACTTGCAATTCAATGTAGCAGAACCTTCATCCCCTGCCTACGTTGCAAGCCATGCTGCTAAGGTGAGCAGCAAGGAACAGAAAGTATGCACTGCGTTGTTCATTGCTTGATTAAAATTTACACCACTCTGCTTATTTAACTTCTACATTAAATTAAATTTCTGATCACTTAAACTTGTATAGAGTGCCACAAAACTTGACTTAACAGGGTTCCACTCAATTATCTTGAGAGAACTTTTTTTTTTTCATTCCCTCTCCCTGTAGTATGGATAAAAATGGAAATCAGACTCTACAGTGCACTTGCATTTTGCTCTAGGATCTACTCATTTATTTAAGGGAGTAACACAACACAAAAGGAAAAACAAGCTGTAACTTGGGCATGTATCCAAGATAGCAGAGCTGATCTTTTAGTTGTTGTCTCGCCTTACATTTACTGGGAAAGTTCTCCATAACCCCTAGTTTGGTTTTCAGATTGTCCATGAAACATAAATTTAGACCATTAATGTCCAGACTGAAGCACCAAGTTCACATTGGTATATACTTTCCTTCCTGCTCAAGAATGCTGTGCTTGTGTGTTTTGTATTGAAAATAAAAAGAATTAAAATTCCATGTGGTTTCACTTATTTTGATACTGAAGTATCATTAAAAATCCTAGGACTTGGGAGCTTGCCAGTAACATTTGGGGGTGGAGGGGTTGTTTGTTTGTTTTTAAAATTATTTTACCTGCTGCACCTTCACTGATAGGCTGCTGTTGTTGTAGTTTTAAAAAACAAAAAAACCAACAGCAGTTATTTGGTCGTTTCTTCTTTGCTGTTTGCAAATGCCAGGTAATGCTAATTGACATTCACTTTTCAATGCATGAGCTGTAGTTGTGGTTTATAGAAAATAATGCAACAAATTTCCGCCAGTTTTACAGCATTTTGGTCAATCACTTCCAATTATTATAGACAGTAATGTACTGTGGATAGATTAACTCCTCCTTGGCAAAGCAGCTGATGTATGCTATAAAGGGATTACAGGATAATTTTATAATTTACAAACATTTCAATTTGTTGGAATATGCTTAGTCATTTCTGTTATTGGGGGAATTTCCCCCAAAACTTACTGCATGCATCTATTGTGGAAAGGATTGTTAACAATCTACTGCAATGCATAATCATTCAAAAAGCCAACGAGAATTCAATAGTGTTGGTGTTTTCTGTTGCACACTAAAGTAGAAAATGATTGTATAGAATGATCAACAGCTCAGCACATTTCCAATAATCCATTGAGTCCTTCCTGCAAGCACATATTTTTGGGTTCCATCATTCCATCTTGAAGATAACTTTCAACTTTAATTTTTTATGTTCCATTTCACCTATATTTGCATTAAGCCTGCCCTCCAGTTATATCAGTGCTGGCAGTCCTTTGATTTCAATGAGGGCCTGCCCATGTTAAGGAACTGTCCATGTGACTCCAATTGCAGGATTAGGGTTAGGTAGTAAATTGCTAGAATCAGAGGCCACCTCTTTATAGGTTTGTTTTTCACCATACAGTAGGACCTGATCCAGCAAACACGTGCCCATTTAATTTTATGCATGAACTTAGTAGAGTTAATCAGCGATCACATAGGCTGCAATTCTAAACACACTCATGAGTAAATCTCATGGAAATGAATGTGAGTTTACTCATGACTAAGCATGTTTAAGATTGCAGCGATGTTTTCTTCTTATCTAACCTTAAAGGAGATGAGTCCTGCTTCCTTGAACCCAGGATCCCTGGGTTCAGAATTTGTTTTCATAGGATTGAAGACCCTTTTTAAAATGACTTTGGGGATGGGGGGCTCTATACACTGTGGAGACAATGTATAGTTGCTTTCTTAAAAGTTTTCTGAAAATATTTTAATAACAGTAATAATGAGGTCCATTTGTTTTTATTAGGGTTGTGCACCACTTTCATTACAAAACCCTGAATCACACACAATTCACAGGGTTTATTCAACATCATTTTTACACTGCTTTTTATGCAAGGAAATTCTCCCCAAATTAATCTCTAAAGCTGACAAATCTGACTTCTATCAAATTGCTCATCAAGATTCACAATGGATGCTTTAGCCAACTGCCCAATGATGATAAAAGCTAGGCAGAGGAATTACTGATGTCATTCATAGTTCTTGTTTGATTTAATATTAGAACAAAACTGGCATCCTGAAACTGTTTAGCTCTAGCCCTTTACACCAATGCAATCTCAATCACTTCAGTGGGATTTGCATGAATGCAGAGGGTTGGCACTGGTTCCAAACAGCTTCAGGATAACTTCCCCAATCTCTGTAACTCCACATTTCTAACAGTGCTATTCTTATCTTTTTCCTCCTGTCCCCTAGGCTTGTCCACAAGGCTCCTCCTGTACACTGCATTCTGTATATGCCCTAGTCCCCAGATTGAGTGTGCACAAGTAGACCTTTGAACCTATTTAAAGTACATTCAAATGCAAAAATATCCCCCCATTCAGAGTTGATGCCGGATTGGGACTCTCCAGACTTGTACTGTCAGTGTTCAGAATGCACAAATTATTAGTTCAAGCACCCAGATTGCATGAGTTATCAATTCAGCACACAGAAACCCATATTCACTGTGTTTTCCTCATTGATGGTAGCGGGGGGAAATGCAGTGAAAGCAAGTTCCTGATTAAAGTTGGAGCCTTGGTTCCCATTTACCTGGTGGGCCGAGCCCTTCTGAAAACCTGTCATTGGTAATACAGTGGGAGCTGCTGAGTATTCAGGCTTTTGAAAACCTGACTCTTATCATCTATGCAAGTGTTTATCATGTGTTTAAAAGGTATGTTTCTAACATGTGTTAGCTAAAATTTTGAAATCCTCACACAGACATACTTATGATGATTGACTATCCTTGGGCAAAGAATAGGGTTAATCTCAACTACATGTTGTGTTTTTAAAACATGTATTAACCTGCCTAACTCCAGGATTTTAAACTCATGCTCCCAATACACCTTGGCTAATGCATGCTAAAAATGCATCCTTTAAAAATTCTGACCCACTTGCTCAGTGCTGTGCTTCCTATTATTTGAGGCACTGTGCCTCAAATACATTTTACTTTGTTTTTTCTAAAATATTAGAAAGTTGCTCTTAATAGCCTGCACAACAAAATCTAAACCTGTCTTCCAGTCAGGCAACCCCAAAGGCAAAGGTGTGAACTTGAAGCAAGAAGGTACTGCTTCTTGCTTCAATGAGGTGATCACTTGCCGACGCATCGAAGGAAACAGGACACAAGGAATGGGTTTAAAACGGCCGCACTCTTTATTCAAATCAAATCAGAATTAAAATTGGTAGGGGAAATCACCTATTGCGATTCGGGTCCAGTACTTGAACTATTAAACATACAGCAACTCAGGGGTGGTTTCAATATACCCTCGACTACCACCCCAAACACAAACTCAAAACGTCTCCCCATCTCCGCGGCCCCTTGTCACGGGCGAGGGGGACCAAAGTCCTTCCAGACCTGCGTAACGATCAGGGCACCTACAGGCGGGGAACCATATGTGTCCCTACCGCCCTCACTGGACACCCCTCCCAGGGAGGCCACCCTGCCACTTGCCGTACCCTGCTTTTGCGACTGGTGTGGCCTCCCCATCTCTTAAGGAGATGACTCGTACTTATGCTACTTCTAATCTACTCTAAACCGCAGTACTGGACCCCTGCCAGAGTGCGACATTTTGAAATAGGCACAACAACACCCTTAAATTCTAAGGGGATGAACCAATTAGCTAAATGCCCAGCACTGCGAGGAAGGCGAAAAAACGAGAACCTTTTTAATGCCCAATTAAGGTTCCCTTAAAAATTTCTTCCTGGCCCCATATTGGTGACCAGTAGGGACCCAAAGTTATTATTATTATTATTATTAACAAACATTTATATAGCACCAGCAGTGTACCTGGCACTTTACAAAGTAATAAAATAGACAGGGTCCCTGCCCCTAGGGCTTACAATCTGAGAGACAGGAGCTGGGGGAGAGACTTAGGAAGGGGAACAGAGGGAGAGACAAGGGGTCTAACATTCATGA
>QEPC01012829.1:964982-977997 GCA_003113815.1 Sphenodon punctatus
CCCCCTCCCAGATTCCCCGCCAGGATCCCCCCGGCACGTCTGATATGGCGTGACGGGGTGACCCTGGCGGGGAATGAATGGGTTGTTTTCGGTACGGGGCCAAGCAGCCCCATAACGTCTGAAAACACCCACTGTTGACAGAGTTTAGACGGACAAACTATCCTGGTGATAATGCTCTTATCCCGGGATAAGTATCCGTCTGAAAACGCCCTGATTAGATTTGCTAGCCAAAAAAAGTCTCAATTGTGTACATCAGGAAGGGAAAGCTACAGAGCTGAACTTGCCATACTTGCTGTAAATGTACAGCATAGGAAATGTCAGCACAACAGTCCCATACAAATCCAGTAAATGAGAAGATAACATACACTGAGGCTAGCAAGCCACTTTATTTTATATTAGAAAAATGTGCCTTAAATAACTAGCCAGTATAAATACTTGGTTCCAGTGTTGTAATGAATTGTACTTTTCCACTGCATGCTAGTGACTCCCAAATACAATCAGATTCTCAAATACAGGCAAGAAAACTATACTACACAGGAGGAAAAAAACCACTTGGGTAGTTCTCTATAGCTTGAACATTTAAAAGCCCTTCTTTCCCCCTCCACCAAATATTCTATTAGTATTTTGATCAAATAATACACTTCTCTTTTGTGGAAAAGATAGAGGTTTCCTTGCTGGTCCTTGATTAAGAACTTTTAAGCAAGCAGGAAGGAAGATATTCTTTGAAACTGGATCTCCTGCAGGACAGAAGCCAACATGCAGGACACCGTGTCTTTTAGAAAAGGCCACACACAGTGCCACTGCAGTCATATGACTTCTCTGTCACATCCTGAAGCCATTTCCAGCCTGTGTGCAAGTTTGTACTCCCATTTAGAAGAGGATGGGGGTGTATTGGGAACACACATATGGAAACACTTTCAGGGAATCAGTTTCCATGAAATCCATAATGAGCCAAGTGGCTTCAGATGTGGTGGCGTGCCTCACATTAGCCAAAAAAAAAAAAAAAAAAAGTACAAATCCACCCTTTCAGACTTTATTTCAGTTTCAGGGGGGGAAAAATTAAAAACCACTAATGACTTATGGCTACCAAAAAATGGAGCCACAAAAAAAAGGAGAGCCTTTTCCTCCTAAAAATAGTATCCTTAATATCAATATTTTTATCATAAATCAGGAGGAACTGTTGCTGTCACAGCTGCTGCCTGCAGGGGCTTAATTAACTTTCTGAAGTGCCGTTAAGAAAATGTGGTAAGAATGGAAGGAGATGGGGAGAGGAAGTGCTGCCTCTCATTTGATAGCATGTGTGGTCAATTACGATTGTTTTCCAAATAGAAGCTAAATGATTGTTGGTTAAGTAAATCTCTCAAGAAAGACTGTTGAGATGGGACACCCTCAGGTTTCTTCCCTTTGGTTGCAACTGGGACATATTAAAAGCAGAATTTTATATGCTGTTTGATTTGTGGCATATTACAAATGAAGCCAGGTGGGAGGTGTATATCAATGGCATAATGCACTCTACAGTTCAGAGCAAATATGTATCTGCTTTCTTGGAAGTTACATGCGGACCTGGACAGGAGAACAGGAGAAACAGCACTGGTTTTGAATTAGGAAGGGATCACTTAGTTATGATGGAGTTATAGATGACACTGAAATGGAGCTTGTAATGCAGTTCAGTACCACAACTGCAGTAATCCCGCATGGTGAGGAATAGGAATGGTATACATCAACCAAAATCCCAACTGGAATATAAGAATACCCATAAAAATGTCTGTAGGGAACACTGGGAGGGGGGCTAACCCTGAACCACTGGGAACAACTAAAACAGGAAAACAAGAAATGTCAAGTGCATCTTTTATTACAACTGGTTTACATTTCTATCATGATAAAATAAACCAGCAACTTGGCAATAGATTTCATGTTGAGCTCGGTTCTGCTGTTCATGAGTACTGAATCTCTCCACAAACAGTCCTGTTATTTGCTCTGGGACCACCCGTGGGTCAAGGGACAGCCCCCATAAGCATATGGTGGGGGTGGGGAGAATCCAATCCTCAGTAAGCCAGGACTGGAATCTGCTTATCCCTACAGAAGTGAAACTGGAAAACAAAAATGAATTTCATAAGTCTTTTATTGTTGTTGCTAAAACTGTGCCACTGCCTAGGACTATTGCACAGGGTCTCCAATGCTGTGAATACAACACTCCCTCTAACTTCCGCTTCCAAGAGTGTATCCGAGATTGGTTTCTCATATCGTTCTTTCTCAGCATAGTAAACTAACTCAAAACTTCTGCATCAGGGAAAAGGTCTCGTCTAAAGTTTTGTTTGGCTTTACTTTCAAAGAGTTGTCTGTATATTTTAGAATATGTAGAATTTTCCTTTGATTTATGCCTCTCTCTCAACAATAGACAAGGGATGATTTCTCTGTGGAGCGATTTAAACAAAAACAAACATATTTTGGTTACACAGGGCCTTGTTCTCAAAGCATTCCCCAACACTCCCCACCCGCTGCCCAGGGAGAAATCGAACACTACAAATTGTTAAGCTTCTTAGCAAACTTGTATACTCTCAAACTAAAATTGTACAATCTAACTTGACATGCCAGAAATATGGTATCATACAGTCTGGCAAAATAGACACCTCCTTGACCTCCCTTCCCTCATGCTTATAAAAGGACTTCACGTCTTCTCCTGAAATAGTCTGTCTCATAAATGTACATTTTCATCCTCCATCTTTGGCAGTTTCCAATGCTCTAATGTTTTGGGATTTTTCATCCGTGGTATGAAGTTCTCTGTCTCCAGAATGTAAACAGACACACCTAATTGTGTATTAAGGCGTCTGAAAGCAACTGCTTGTTTTCAGAACAGGAACTATGTGGGGAAGACCACAAGGTTAAAGCAGCAGCTCCTGTCCTGACCAGAGAATTTAACGTGTGGAGTTCTGAGCTGCATGGAAGAAAATACAATTGCCTTAGGTCAGGCTGGATATACTTCTGCAGTTCAAATGGTCGAAAGAAAACTCATCCAGGCACACAGAGAGAAGGCAAGCATCCATTTCCATCTCTGCTTGATAATGGGCATGCTGTAACTTCGTTAAGCAGTGCACACATTATCTTATTATCTGCAGTAATGTCAGGCTTTGCCTCTACAAAAACTGCACCAGTTTATTAAGGGTGTGATTTCTAAGCCAGTTCAAATCCCTGAGCAGACTCTTGGCTCTCATTTTAAATAGGTTTTGATTTGATTAAACTGAGTTCAACTAAGCCATTATAACCTAAAGTTTAAATTGAATGAAGTATATCCACACAGGATTTTCAAACTTGGAGGTTGGTTATGTGAGGCTTCCAATTTCAATTAAGCTCATTAACATGCACTTTGGAGCATGAATTTAATAGAGGCTTACAAATTAAGCCTCCTTGTCAGCTCACTTTTTGCAGGTTGAGGATGGTATTTAACTAACTTCACAAGGAAGCCTGGGTGTTCCATGCCCATCACAGTGCACCATGTGTGAACTTTGGGAGCTCACACGTCACGTACTGTAGACATGGGAACCCAGCAGCAGCGCTGGGCTCATCCCAGGATTCTTAGCAACTTGCTGTGGAAGGCGTGCCCTTCCAGTCCACCAGAAGTCGCTCTGACTAGGAAGGGAGGAGAAACTTCTGAGGGTAGAGTGGGAGGAGGCATTGAATTAGCACTGAATCACAGCAAGAAGCAACACTTTCCCGGTTCCCTCAGCTGGTTGGGGTTGCTGCAGAGGACAGGTCCACATGTTACACTGACTACATGGGGCCCCAAAATGAGGAGAGTTGTTCCGGTGTTTTCTGTAGCAGCTGCTCCATATTTGATGGGTAGCCAGACTGTTTTTCGTGTGGATGTGGACTTTGGGTCTTGCACAGAGCTAGCTAACATGTTTAAATATGCACTAACCCATGTTCACTTCTCTACATGTGGATTTTAACATGTTAGCACACCTTTGACACCCATTAGCTCCTATGTAGATATGCTCTCAAGCATTCTTAAACCACACCTTTCCTCTTATACATACGCCACCACCACACTCACACCTTGCTCCCTCTCCCCCGTCCCACTCTTCTGCTGCTTCCCTTGTCTGTCCCTTTCCTCTCTGACTCTCCCCCTTACCACTCTAGTTCAGTGAGAGTGGAGCTAGTGGTTTGCCAGCTGTTCTCCTCCTTGTGCTCTCCTGTGCCTTCCCTGAGAGGCCTTTGGGTTGAGAACCACTGCTCTAAGAAATTTAACTCTGTGAAAAATCCTTGTATACATTCCGCCATATCAGTTTTTAAATCGATTCAAAGTTGAACTGGTGCATCTCTGAATACAAAGACTCAAAATAATTTCCTGCTCCTCCTCCTGCAAAGTCTTTCCATTTGGATTTGGAGACCATTCTTAAAGGGGTTAGTTTTTTGTCTGTACTTGTTCAGATCTTAAGCACGTTTTACTCGGAGTGCAATAAAACACTCTAATGTTATCTTGCTACTGCAATCACCACTGGGCTAAATAATCATTCACTAAGAAAACATTAGTCAAATTGGCCCAGTTTCAAAAGAGGAATTAGACGGCTGCTTCCCAGGGCAAAGGAAGACTGGAATGTCATGGAAATAATGCTCAAGGCTATAGGATAGGGAAGGACTGGCTAGACTTTTCAAAAGAACTATCTTCTCAACCCACCATCAGAGTTGTTTATACAGAAGGAATGCTCTTGGAACAACTCATCTCAAGAGTTCTCTTCTGGTTCTGATGATGATTTGCTGGGGCTGTATATGGCTTAATTTCTCTTCGCGACATAGATATGTTCCTGCTTGATTGTGTCTGCAGTGAGCTTATAAATCCGCATAACAGATGCAACAGAATGAAAAGAGCAGGGAACAACACAATCTAACAAGGTCTTAGATAAGCTCTTCAGCAGATTAAGTCTAACAAAAGGTGGAAAAATAGAGAGAAAAATTGAGAACCCAATTAAATTTTTATGTTCAGTCACAATTTCAGGGAAAGGGACGAGCTGTTATCACTGTGTATTATTACAGAATTACTCAAACTGTGAAATGGGACCCGAAGGGGAAGCTCACTGTCCGTAGTTGGGGGTCACAGTCCTAATTACTACTTGATATGCTCTGCATGCCTTGGTAACTGTCGGGTTCATGGGACTATCTTTAAGTCTAAAAATGAGGTTGCATAGGCTAAAAGTTTGGAAACCACTATATCATCTTAAGCTAGTTATTTAAATTAAATTATTTGATTTATAAGCCATCCCAAACCAAACTTCTTCAGTTTATATGGGTATAAAAGTGGAGTTAGGAAATTTGAAATTAATTCAGGAACAGAACAGAAATTAATTAAGGAACTGGATGACAACTCCATGCCAGCTATAACCATCTCCAACATGAAGCCTAAGCTAGAGAACTCTACTAAACAAGGTTCCAGTCCAACTTGTCCTTGTTTACAATGACTGTCGAAACTAGGAACTAGTTTGGCTGGAGCTGTAAATAAACTTGTATGAAGCCAAAAACAGATGGGGCCTGGTTTATATTCAATATCTACATTTTGTTGTCTTCCCTGATCTCCTTTTTACCCATAAAAAATTGCAAGCTGCTTTTTATGAATCCAAATGCCTTTCCAAAGAGATGTTTAAAAGAAAACAAGAGGGGAGGAAGGTATTAGAAAAGAGGTATCATTTTCCACATTTCCAGAATTCTGTGTCTTCTCCAAGCCCACCATTGTCCACATCACAGTTCCCTGGTGCTTCTTGTCTGACGTTTGTTAGAGATGATCCTTCCAACAAGAAATTTCTGTATCGCGTTGTTTCTTCTTTTATCATCTCACCACAGAGTTTAGTTCAGCAGATCTTTGTTCCTCTTAGGTATTTGTCATGTCCAGCTTATGAGACTGCTCACCTTACTGCTGGCTCAGACTGTTACGGTTAACCCTAATGCCTAGTCCATCTGTTACCTTTTGCAGACTGCATCTTAAACTCTGATTAATCTACTGAGATTAATCCTCTCATTCTCTACCTTTTGGCAGTGACCTTTTTTTTTTTCTTCTGCTGAAAGAAGGGTTAGAGCTGTTCAGGGTTTTAAAACTCTTCTACAGCTGATCATGTGTTAGTTCCCATTTCATGATCCTTGGCTCCAGTTCCAGGCCCTGTGGACATTTCAGCTCTATTCAGAAAACTCTCATTGCTTCCCAAGCATTTTCCCATACTTACACTTTTAAAAAATATTCAACAAATTAAAAACTTGGATCTTAATTTTAATTTTTGGCTGTCAGGTTTTTTTTAATTATACACACCCACCCACACATCCACATTACTTAATAAAGAGTTCCTTATCCTCACTTCAATTACTGGTACACTGTAACTCCGTTTTACCAGTGCTTTCCCCTCCTCTTCCCGGGAATTTCCTTTGTTTTGTAGCATTCCAGCTTGACTAACAATTGACTTACTCCTCTCCAAAATAAGAGATTCCAATACGAGTAGCAAAATAGGGTGTTTGTAAATGAGACGTGTCCACGCATGGCCTTCCACCATCCACGCGTCCAACTGCTCATGTGGCAGTGGTGCAGGGAGAAGCATGCTCCTGTGACCCACGCAGCAGCCACTAATGGCCACACATGGAGCACTCATGAAAAATCCTGAGTGCAGGCCAGAGTGGCTGCCTCCATTGGTCAGGGCAGCCATGCTGGGACCTGCTCATTTGAAGTGCTCCAAATGCGTTGCCATGGGTGCCCCGCAGCTGCACTGCTCATCTGCCATGGACACCCCCTCCCACGGTGCTCATTTAAAAACATCCATCATGGCCACCTTTTCCCTGGCAAGGCAGCAGCGATATTTCAGAGGATGAAGTGTAGTGTGTGTGAGACAGTGTGTAGAGCTGAAACAAGTACCCCCAAACTGGGTATACGGGTTGAATTTCCAGTACCCAAAACAACCTGCAATTTTTTGATACTAATCAGTGATCACTATCTGATTAATGCCCAATGCAGGTGCCCTGTGTTGGTGGGGGTCTGGTGGTAGCTAGTGCTAAGGTGTGTACTTGGAAGTAAATAAAGTGGCATCTCATTTGAGATGGGAACCGGGAGCTGCACCAAGAGCAGGCCACAGCCAGGTGGAGGTAACCCGTCCACAGGAGGTTTGGCACAAGGGGACCCGGAAGGACAGGGATGGTCACGGTGCCTAAGGTGCCTCATACCTACCGTTCCACAGTGTCCCCAATGGGACAGTTAATCACCTGCCCATAACCACACTGTGGTTTGGGGATGAAGTTTGGTTGTAGTTATCTGGAGGGTACATCAGGGTCCCCCTTCTTGCTGTCATCGTTATGATCCACTGGACCCCAAGATGTTTATAAAAATCACAATTATGATTTGGAATAAAGAGTGAGGCCTTTCAATCCCCAACATTGGGCATTTTTGGACACACGTTAAAGTTCCGGATATTTCAATCTTCTGGGTTTACAAGTCCACAAGTAAGTTCCAGATTCATTTTTCACACACACACTGCCCTGAGGCAGTTCCTGGATGCATTCTTCACACAAACACTGCCCTGAGGCAGCCTAAAGTAGCCGCAGCTGTAAACGTGACAGGCTGCCATGGAAACCAAGTGACCACAGCTGCCTGGAGCAAAGCAGTTTACCAGGAGAACCTTTTACACAAAGGTTCTGGGAGAAGTTTCATGCAGAAGTTCAAAGATCCGGATGTTTAAGATCTGGAAGAATGATTTAGACACACAGAAATTTCTGGATGTTACAGCAAATGTGTGTCTAAAAACACCCAGTGTTTCTTTGTCTTCTTCCGGGATGCAGCGACAATGAAGTGCAGCATGTGTGAAAGACCATGTGTAGAGCAGAAACAAGTACCCACAAAACGGGTACAGTGGCCAAATTCCTGGTACCCAAAATAACCTGCAATGTTCAGGTACTAATTGGTATCTGATTAATGCCCAATGCAGGTACCCGGTGTTGAGGAATATCAACTTCCTGTCCCGATTTCTTGGTTTTCTGTCTTGATTTACCAATCGGTAATGGGAAAAATTGGTAATAGAAATTACCAATTTTTCAGTTAGTTCAATACCTGATCAGTGATCGGGTAGCCACTCGGGTACTGACATGGTACTCAAAAGTATTACCCACAGGCACTAAATTAGGCACCCATTTCAGCCCTTACCATGTGTACTGAAATGAAAGATGGGAACACTCTTACAGAGCCATATAAGAGAAATATGAAAAATTATTTTTGCACATAAAGATAATCTGTGCTAAATGAAATCTTTGTTGCTGGTATTGATACTGAAGTTCTACGTTGCAGATCTCGCCATATCAGACCCACTGATGGTAACTGGCAAGGAGAAGGAAGCTTGAGAAGGGTCAGTGTCAGGATCCTCTCTACTTTCCTTAGGGCTGACTGCTGTTATTTGCTATACGCTCCTCATCATACACATTATACTAGGAAATTTGGGCCCTTTGGGGGCTCTCTGCTGCCAGCAGCAATATGTTCAATGGCAGGAAAGAAAAAGTTAATGCAGGTGGTCTGTGTCTAACCATGAAGTGCAAGGAATCAGCCTACTGTTTTCTTTCTCTAAACCCAAAGATTTTGTTGCTCCTGTGTGTCAGTTAAGATGTCATCCTACTCATCTGTCCATATGCCCCTGGGATGCTCCCCCTCACTTCTAGTCATGATCACCATTTCAGTATCTGACAGAGACTCTTACTCTCAGTAATTGACAACAACCTGTCAGATTGTTTTAGTACGGCGGTGGGTACGGCGGAGGTTTGAAACAGAGGCTGGACGGACATCTGTCGGGGATTCTGCAGCTGTGGATTTCCTGCACTGAGCAGGGGTTGGACTAGCTGACCTCTTAGGTACCTTCCAACTCTAAGATTATATGATTCATATGCCTCTACCCTGTGGGCGGGGTGGGGGGGGGTGAACCTGCAGAAGCACCTTCCCTTGGGAAGCTGAGAGCTGCCCCACACTCGAAGCGGATGCTTCTAAGGCTCCTACCCCAGCCACGAGCCCAAGGAGTCTCAGAATGACAGGGTTGGGACAGGATGGGAACCTCAGACTCCGCTAGGGCAGAGGCATAGGAAGGTTGTAGCAGGCCCAAGTTCATGTCCCAATTATGGGCCTCTCTTAAGTGGTGGCCCTCTCAAGGGAACTCTTGGCCAAACCTGGCCTTATCCTACAAGAGTGATGGCACTGCCCTGGCTCCCAGAGAGCCTCCACCACCTCCTGCCAGGGTGGCAGCAATCCCACCAGAAAGGAAGTTTTAAAAAGGGAGTCAGGGAACAGAGCCAGCACTCCAACCTTGCTTACTCTGAAAACTTTTTTCTTGGTGGGGCCCTTTGCAAGCAGCCTACACCCTGCTAAAAAATGTCAGAGTGGGCCAGGGCAGAGTATTACTCCTGCCCCCCGAAAATTTCCTAGCAGTTCTCAGGCTGCCTCCAAAAGGTCCAGGGCCTGAATTAAGTTGAGCTCCCTCACTCCATGTTAGCTACACCTGTGCTCAGGCGTGATCAGTGTTTCCTGTGCCCCTTTCCTCACTGTGGGGGATGGGGTGATGTCACCACCTGTTCTGCCCTAAGGCTGGCCTGGTCCCTAAGTCTTGAACCCAATATCGTGAGCACTGAAGGCAGAAATTTAACAAATTAATATGTAGTGATGGACAGAAGTCACTAGTTAGAAAGTGAATACTCTGCTCCTGACTCTGTGCAGCTACAGCTTCTTGAAAAGGCTCCAAAACTGCAAGTGACACTTTTGCTGCACTGATTGTGAGGGGGCACAGCATTATCTGGTTCCACTTGAGTATGGGTTTAACTTCAGCTCAGTTTTGCAACCCCCTTTGCAGAGGTGTTCAGAGAGAGAGGTGAATGCTCTGGAAAGACTGGGCTCTGTACCCAGTGTTATAGGAATGTCTTGAACCCTTAGCTGTAGAGTTTCTCTTTACATTTTGAATTTACATGAAATATATTTTTTAGAAGTCCTTGCTGTGACTGCAGTCATGTTTTTATCAAAGGGAATTCCAGACTGTAGTGTTAAAGTCCAGGAGAATGTGCATGCTTCCGTGCAGGAAAACACGCTGTCCTATACTCTGATAACACAGATTAGCATCCCCTAAAAAGGGAACAATGCACGTACCAAGCCAAGTATCATCAGATAATTCCCAACAAGATGACAAAAGATGATTTTACTGCAGTAGCTCACTACATGCTAGACATAGTGCTAGGACCAAGGCCTCGTGTTCACTGCTTTTTCCCCATTGGTGCTAATGGGAAAAATGCAGTAAACCTGGGTCCCTGGGTAGGACCAAGAGAAAATATGTTTTTCAGTTGAGTTCTAGTAGCCTCTCACTGCAGATAAACCAGCTGAACATAGCTCCAGCAAAGCTGATTCCACTATGAACAGCTGGCCTACTGTAGAACTCCACCCAGTGATTTCTGAAGTGAATGGAGTTAATCTTCTTTGCTATATAAATGTGTAGAAGCCACAACAGCACCCATCTTGTAAGATGGTCTTGGCCTCCTACAAGGTTCTCTGCATCCTCTTGACCCAGTGAATTCAGCTGCAGTTAGATTCTCTTGCTAGCTAATGTTGTGTTAGCTTTGGTTTTGTTCTGCAGCTTATTTATGTTAATAGATCCAGCCCTAAAGAAAGGACTTGGATTCAGCTGCAGCTCAAGCTTTATTTTGCTTTCCCTTGTTGGTCCATCTGTCTCACCAGTTTACATGGATGCAGAAATTGATATATACTATGGTACAAAAGTTAGGAGAATCATTATGATGCTTTTAGTTGAATGTGCTATTGATCTTACACTTCCATAAGCAAGGACTGGCCCTTGAAATCCTGGGATTGATCTTCTTGGTTGTCTCCAAAAATCAGCATTTTGTTTACAACCTGGCTCCCCCTTACTTCTAAGTCCTAATCTCCTTACACACTCCTGCATGCACTCTCCACTCCTCCTCTGTCCCCTCCCTCGCTCTCCCTCGTCTCCCCTGCTCCCCTAACCACCTTCTCCCCTTCTCCCTAGCTGCCCCCCATGCCTGGAACTCCCTACCTGCCCACATCCGCCTTGCCCCCTCCCTCCGCACCTTCAAATCCCTCCTCAAAACCCACCTCTTCCTCACGCCTTTCCTGCCACCTGCTAGAACTTTCCTCTTAATATTTACTGTCTGCCCTCCCCGCAGACTCCTGCCTAACTGCAACCAAGCCAAGCACGTGCACTTGAATGTTATTTATCCCTTGTCTCTCCCTATGTCCCCTCTCCTTGTCTCCCCCCTCCATGTCTATTAGATTGCAAGCCGTAGGCAGGGACCGCGTCTATTTTATTGTTCTGTAAAGCGCCAGGTACACAGCTAGTGCTATACAAATGCTTATAAGAATAAGAATAAGAATAAAATCCAGCAGAGGTCTAAATAATCACTACCAAAATTATTCAGACTGTGAGGCCTTATACCGGTTTAAGTTAATATAATTATAATAAGCTCTTCAGAAAAGGCCTGGCACTTATGGAAAATGTCCTTAATTAATTTCAGATCTCCAAATTAGCAACTAAAAATGCAAAATCATTTGGTTTCAAGATGGAAATTTATAAAATATGTTTTGGCATCCTTACTAACTTAGCAACAAGTTCTGAAAACAGATGCAAATCTTGATATGTGTCCTAAATATAAAACACACTGCAAAAAACACTCAGATAAAAATATATCTATATGTACACATTGATTGTAGTGTGCTATTTCCTGCCTCTATCAGCAACAAGTTTATTCCACTGAAAAATATTCAACTTGCTTATTTTCTTCTGTTGTTATTTTCCTAATCCCACACAGCTGCAGTAAGAGGTCTCTCCTCTCTGTGCCCCAATTTCTCCTGTTCTTCCTCTCTCAACAGTACTTTTAAAAGGAAATGCTTTTAAAACAAAAACAAAAAAACAAAAAAACTCAAGGTTGAAACAGTTGACTTGTCTTTTGAAACATAAGGCCAATTATTTTGATGCTTAAATATGTAATTAAGTGCCTAATGTTTGGCCACCCACATTTGAAAATTTTGGCCTATATTCCTGAGGCAGACATCATGCATCACAGCCTTGGAACAATGGCTTCAATGAAAAGTTCTCTCTAGAAAGAAGACTGTACTGACATTTTGCTTGCCAGTGCCAAGGTACTACGATGCCTGGGTGGCACTAAATATCACCAAAGCTAAAAATTGACAAATTGTGATATACAAAATAAGCAGCACGTTGAATGTAGAGATTTAGGTCATAACAACATTTCTAGACAGCTAAAAGTTGGGGTATGAAAGTCTAGCAGAAGGCATACGGACAGTGTTTTTACCCACACAGGCCCTTAGCCAGACTCTGACAGTGGAGGGCCCAAAAGGTAATGTGTGTGTTTCACATTTGAGTGGCCCCTAAAGTTGCATTAGTTTAGACACGCACTAAATCACACATGTGAAATTTGTGGGCAGCCTTGTTCATATATCTGTAGACTCCTTGTGTCAAAACTCTTTATTTTAGACGGCTTGTTAATTCCTTCTTAGCAGTTCCTAAGGAAGGGGGCAGAGGAATCCTCTGACATCCCCCTCCTCCCTCTACTATGAGCTTGATGAAAGATATAGAGGTGCCCTTTTTAAAAAAAAAAAAAAATGAAAGCCAAGACATTGGAGAACTGAAATGCTCTGAATTAAAGCTTTCAGTCTGCAAGCTGAATAACATGAACTGCCAATTATGGAAATTCAAAATAGAAATGCTCCTATCCAAAGATGACCAGTGGGAGGTGATCACTACAGACAGACCTGCAGCAAACCCTGAGGTGTGGGACAGGAAGAACAGACAGGCAAAGGCAACCATAAGCCTGCTAGTAGAAGATGACCAGTTAATCCACATAAGCAAAGGGCATGTGGAATGCACTGCAGAAGCTGCATGAAAGGACCAGCTTGAACAGTAACCTGATTCTCCTACGGAAACTGTACCAGATGAGACTTGGTAAAGGGAAGGAGATGCAGGATCATATAAATTCAATG
>QEPC01012829.1:979707-1022903 GCA_003113815.1 Sphenodon punctatus
GAGCTGTGGAAGGGATTCTTGTTGGATACAGCGAACACTCCAAAGGATACAGAATCCTCAACCCACACACAGACAAAGTAACTATCAGCAACAGCGTGACTTTCGAAGAAAACCCAAGCAACAGTGTAATGTCCTTACAAGAATCAGGAGAAGAAGCATGTCCTGAATCAGGAGGAGAAGAGCGTCCTGAAAAAACAGTTGAAATCAGTACAAGCTCAACTGCGATGCAGGAACAAACCCAATCACCTGCAGATGTTGAAATCAGAAGATCTACCAGGGAAAATAAAGGCAAACCACCTACCCGCCTGTCCTACAAAGCAAGTACCGACAGACTGTCTGAGCCATCAACATGGGAAATATGTGTTACAAATGTCAGAAGGGGAACACAACAAATGGACAAAGGCACCTACAGAAGACATGGTAGCAGATGCCCTGACAAAACCTTTAGCAGGAGAGTGCCAACGAAAGCTACTAAGTAAAATGGGTTTAGCAGGTTAACTTCTGTCTGTTGAGAAGGAGTGTTGGTATACGCAACATCCATAAGTTAAAGTTACTCAATTAAGAACAGTAATTGACTATAGAGCCACCAGATGGCGCTGCTAAGTTTATATGTACATGGAAGGGAGATGGGGTTTTGCAGTTGAATTCCTTTATGTAACCACTCCTTCCCGTCTCTCTCTTTGTCTCAGTCTCCATTTTGTCTCACTACTAGTCAGATGTATCTAAGGATCTGTGCCTGAGAAAGCTTAAGTAAAGTTCTGTTTTTAAACCTTCAGCTGCATTTGTCCTTAATGATTGCGAATCAGTTATTACTCTGCAACAGAAACCTCAGTGGACATGGTCCAGACCTGGTTGGGCCATAGAACAAACGTGCTCATGGCTGGGGGGAAGGGAGGCACACCAGCAAGCCAGCCCCACCCCTGCACTGTGTCCCACCATGATGGGCAGCCATGGAGGCCAATGACAAGCAACAGACATGGCAGTCCACTGTGGCTCAGTCACTTGGCCTGGGATGTGTTCCCGGGATTGGACCCAGGGCGCATCCCAGCCTAGTCGCCAACATGACATGTTGGCAATCCTGGGCCAACATCTGGTGGCATCTGCACATATGTGCAGGTGATATCTGGGCCAAAGTGTAACCAAGTGGGCCACAGTAGGCCACTGTCATGTCTGTTTCCACCCTCTGCTACAGCTGCAAAGAAACAGTTGATATGTGAAGTGAGGAAAAATCAGTGCAGAAATGCCTGCTTGAGTCTGCAGAGAGTCTCTGATAATAGCTTTGAAGTGTGACTTGCCCCTTGCCAGATATAAGGGAAGTAGTTAAGCCTAGTGCTCAGAGCAGTAAAATGTATAATAATGATTTCTGGGTTCCATGGTGTGGAATTCTGCTAGCACGTTGTGTGCTCTTGAATGAATAAGTACATGTTGTGCTGTGTGAACTTGTTCTATTGCATTCTGTGCGCTTCCATAAGTATAATAGATGAATAAAATAATGCCACCAGCTACTTCACAGAAACAGAGAGGCTTGAACAGCTAATGTCGCAAAGTGCTAGGAGATGAAGGGAATATGTAGGACTACATAGGGCAGATTTCCCCATTGAAAACTGAGTAATTTGTGAACAGCAAAAGCAAACAATCAAAAAGCATAACATGTTTTACCGGCACTAATCAAAATCCATAAAAATCAAGCAGATTTTATGTAAAGATAGAACTCTAGGATGACACTCTTGGTTTGGCACTCAGTGTTGAATTTAGGAAACTAATTTCCTGCCCTAGTGCAAACACGCAGCCAAAATGTTAGCTTTGATTATTGATCATAACCTGAATGATTCTTAGTTTTGCCTGTCATATTTTAGACAGAAATTCTAAAGGGGGAGGGTTATTGGGTGATGTTTTTGTAGTTGCACACCATAGGTATTTTATATTGAGGAATTGTATTAATTTTTATATTTTTGTTTTATATATATATTGTATTTTTATGCCTACGTCAGCCGCCCTGAGTTGCCTGAGGCAGGAGGAGTGGGGTACAAGTTTATAGAATTAATAAATAAACTGCAAGACAGTCAAATTCTGTAGTTTCATGACTGCTACATGAACATAGACTGAGCTCTTTGCTTCACTGAAGCCAGGTTTTCATCCAATGGCAAAACTTTCCCAGACTCCAGGAGAGCCAAGCTTCCACTCCTTGTTTTTATCTTTATATAGCTTTTACTTGACTGGGCCTTGGCAATTGCCCTAAATTTCTGCCTATTGTGAACTAGGGCCCTAATTATTCATGTGTCTGCAAATGGCTAATTTGTGCACACACCTGCATGCACATGCACACACACAATATATCTGCATTTATAAATAAGATGCACAAATTATACTTCAATTGTACATGTGTATAACCTCAAAAATCTACTCCCCAGTATTTCATTCTGAATTTCAAGAGATTTAGTTGGAAACGATGAGCAGATGGATATTAATCTCAGGATTGTTTTTGACTGTCTATGTCCTTGATTATCCAGTTCAGATGAAAAATGTCCACTGTCACTGAGTGGTGGAGCATTACTGTGGTGTAGACTGTTTCTTTCTATGCTATGCTGTAAAGTGATTTTGCTTTACAGTGGAGACTCAGCAAAGCACTGGAGAATATGACTCCATAGGACAAAAGCTCACCCTGGGAAGGCGGTAAACCACATAACAACATAACATAACATAGGCCTTTCCATCTATAATTTGGAAGCTTCTACATTGAGAGCCCATGAGGCTGAAAGACAATATATTAATTTAGCTTCTTCCATTCACTGACACATGTTCTTAATCACTCTCGGGGACTGAAGTAGTTTGCTACTGCATAACAATACTCAAAAATCTGAGTGTCTGCTCCACCATGTGGGAAAGGTACAGGAGCTGCTAAATGCAACTGACAAGATAGGTGAAGAGGGTAGCACTTCCAAGATCTCAATGTCATTGTACGTGCTACAAAAATCTTATCAGTCTCCCTCATGCATGTTCGAGGCCAGCCGTAGTAGTTAGGGTGATAGAATGGTGGATAGAGGGTGAGGCGAGTTGGGAATTTATGGGATTGTGAATGTGGCAAGTGAGGTCAGTGTAGGGAAAAATCACCATTTTCTTCCTGCCTGTTGACTAAAGCAGCAGCTGGTTTAGAAGGGCATCACTTTAAAAAACGTAGTGTGTGTATTTTTAGCAAACATGATAATTAGATCTCAGCCACCATACCCAGGAACAAAGTTTGTTTCCTTTCAGTGCCTTGCAAAGCCTTGGCTGTATATGAAGCCATTTCTCCCTCCTAAAAGTCTCCCCAGGAGGGGACTTGGAACAGAGACTATGTGATTAATTTTTTTGCAGCGAACAAAACGGACAATTCACCGCTTTCCTGATGACAAGAGAAACGTGCTGATTTATTCGGGTTTTAATTTTGCAATTTCATCAACCCCAGAAGTGACAAAAGTGCCACAAAGGTGTTTAAAAGTGCAGAATGTGTCAGGAAGTTGCTGGTGGATATATACCATAAGTGGTAAATGGGCAAAAAGCATCCTGAACACAAAAAATGTTAACATTCAGCAAGATTCCCCAAAAGACAAGAATTCACATTGATCTGGGAATGGCCACTTTAATTTCAGATCTACAGTTTGGAGTGTCCTACCTACTTCTCCTAGAAATGTGATATTTCCTTTGCCCAGCCTCATTTTAGTCTGAAAAATAATTTTAAAAGTGGCCATTATACGCATAAAACGTTCAATTTTCAAGGGAAACGTTTGTCTGTGTGTCCACCAGCCCTTTGCACTTAGGCTGGGTTCTGTCTTCACACATTAATGTCAGTAATAGAGACCATGCTGGCTGGGCACATTCAGTGGTGCAGCACAGCTACTAAGAGATCCCCAAAGTGTGGGCGGACACATCGTCTTTGGATGGGGTTGCAATCCTGATTGATAGCTGACATACTTTTCAGATCTTCAGTTTTTGCCTGGCATCATGGGATTATATTTAAGACTCTAAATGGGTCGATTATATTTAAGACTCTAAATGGGTCGTGCAGGCCAAAAGTCTGGGAACCCCTGTACAAAGACATTGGGGCTGATCCCCTGCCCAGCGCATGGCACAATCACACAAGATAGGGCTGGCCTGGGGAGGCCCACCCTGGGGAGGTCTCTACACTTTGGCTGAGCGAGGGGAGCAGGCCACATGATCTGCTCCCCCCTTCATGGGGAACCTGGGTGGGCCACTGTCAGAAGTCCCATCACACCCTTGGGTGGGCTGAGGAGTTGGACACATGCCCAGGCACCAGTTATGCCTCACCCACCATCCCCTTGGCCTGCCCACTATCCCTCCCCCAGCCGTGGGGTGGCCATATGGCAATAGTAAACACCCTGCTGCTGAAGGGTGCCAGCAGATCTCACCATGGGGTGGGGCAGCACAGGGACCAGGCGCATGGGAAGTGGACCTTTTATTTCAGGCAGAGTTACCCCACTTTGAGCAGCACTACTATGGGCTGTGTTCCTGGTCTTCCCCAGAGTATGCACTGCATAGGTGCCACCTCCCCGCACTGGCTGCCAGCCATATGATGCACGGCACATGGAGTAAGACTTCCTGATGTGGGGTAATGCTGCCCAAATCGGGTTAGCATCTTGTTTGGGCTTCACCCTTAGTTTTGCAGCACATGCTGCAGTGAAATTGATGGTAGAGCATAGTTGTCAACATGCATGTTACAGGGCCCCACTGGTGCCCTGTGCAGTCGTGCAACATGCATGATGGGTGGGGAGGCACTTGTCTAAGAACACCCCAAGTTATAAAACAAGCTTCCTTGTGGAGGGAGGAAAAAGAAGAAGAGGCTGATAAGAGGGATCCGATTTCCTCCCCACCCCTCCCCCCCTGAAGATGGGACTAGATCCCTGTGCTGCACAGTAAGAGCACTGCGTATTGTCCTAGGATACTCAGTAGTTCGCTCCTTTTAGGCACTATGCCTTGCCTACACCCACATGCTAGGCACTCACGTCTGAATACACACTGACATGGAAGGGCTGCAGGGCAAGAACCTTCTCCAGCTGCTTCTGTCCCAGCCTGAGCCATTCCCTGCAGGTATTGCCAGGGGCAAAGCTGCAAAAATAACTTCTTTGACAATACAGAGAGACACAAGCTTTTGAGAGAGTCAAGCTTGAAGATGAATCCATCTAAAGCCATACAAATCCATTTAGTAAAAAATGTAAGTTCTCTTCTTAAACCAAAAACTTCATAAGCAGAAAGCAGGGATACATGGCTTTTCCAGAACCCCAGACTCATATAATTGTGGTGTTGTCTTTGAAAACCTGGGGAACTCTTAGACCACAGATGATGATAACAAAGGAGACATGCACACACACCAAATGAGTGTCCAACTGCCCGTTTATTAGGTGTTTGCACCCAATGGCCACCACCCACTAGACAAGCAGCCCTGACCCATCAATTAGGTTGAACGCAGCACCTCCACACATACAGGCCCTCCAGCATCATAGGGTGCTTTTAAACAAGATGCTACCATGCATGGTCACCCAGGAGCCACTCATCCGACCACCCGTCGGAAGGTGGAGCAGGGGGATGTGCAGTCCCGTGAGCACCCACTCATGGCACACTGCTAAAAATCCTGAGTTTCTCATGCGGAGCAACAAAAAAGGTGTGTGGCAACGGATGCCCATGCATCCCCTGCCCATATGAACTGGAGCAGCCACCCACACCAGCAGACAGGTCCCCCGCTCAGACGCACTGTGCACCAGGGGACACGGCAACCTTTGCAAGTCACAGGAACTGGCCGTGAGTGCTAGAGATCCTGGTTCAACAGTGCCCACGGCCAGGACGTGTCAATGTCAGAGTCCAGCTCCATGGTCCATGGCAGGGGGAGATCGAGGAAGCTGCTGATGTAGTCACGCTGGGAGCTGCCCGTTAGAATCCCTTCCCACGCATTGTGTCACTCGGCGGCTACAGACACACACACCCCACCATTACAAGCCTTGCTGTTTAAAAACACCCACAGTCACAGATGAAAATCCTACAGTGTCCAAGAAGCCACCACTTCCTGCCCCTCTCTCCACTCTCGCTGCCAGTGGGGGCTGCCTGCAAGCACATGAAATACACAAAGGGGGGGCACCCGTTTGTTAGGCTGGAAACTCTAAATATGTGAGTGGGGGCTGCACAGACTGACCCCAGACTGCACCGGGCTAGCCTCTTGTTTGTTTGCACCCAGAGATTCTCTGTTGCTATTTGTTTGGGGGGGGGGGGAATCCCCTCCTCCAAGATGAAAGAAACAAAGCAGTCTAAACTAATCAAATTCTCCATGCCCGCTGGCTGAGGTTCAGCTTGTCAGGGATTCAGCTCAGTGAAATGAGTAACATTTATAGTGCTATGAGCTTTGCAGGGAAGGAAAAACAAGACAAAGACATTTACCTGGCTGGAAGTCAAACAGGTGTAGGGGAGTGGGATGGGAGACAATAATAAGGGGGAGGGCTAGCAATAGCACGACAAGTTCTTCACGCTTTTTTACTGAGTAATAAAAGTTTTCTTATTACAGCTGCTTTTGGCAGATAGCTCACTAATTTCCACACCTGTCCCTTTAAAGGTTTAATGTTCCAGCAAAGTTACCTTTCTTTAAAGTTCCCCATACGACAAAATACAAAGACAACCATCTGCAGTTCCATGCTGTAAGTTACAGTAGAGCAAAGAAACTACTGTACACAGAGCTCGATTGCTCTTAGTACGTGTCTGTCTGACTGTCTAATATGACAGGATGGCAGTAGTGTCAGGGCTGTCTAGTATATGTTCTTACAAAGTTTCATCTCTCCTTTCTCACTCCAGCATACAATTTTTCCATTCTTTCCAGGACTGCTCCGTAGTCTAAAGTGGCTCAACTTGTTTCTGACAAGGATCTTAAGTACACATTAACTAAAAGAATTGGCTTCCTTGAGTCAGTGGGTTTAAGTGAGAAAAGTGTGAGCCTTAGACCAATATTATAAAAATGGAGACCCTTGCCAGAAATATATAATGTAATTTATGAGAAGCAAGAAGATTTCAAAAGAATTACTCCCCCCAAAAGAGGAAATATAACAGCCGCTTTAAAACAGATAGAAAAAGGGCCTTGCTGAAAAGAGTGTGACTCACACAAACATTTAAACATAATAAGACCTAAAAGAGCCATCAGACATTCGGGTCACAAGCTAAAAGTAAGATGGAAGCATTTCAACCTTTTCATCAAAGCTTCCAGTACCACTGACTGACCTTCCCTTTAATCGCCAAG
The DNA here is from genome assembly GCA_003113815.1 of Sphenodon punctatus. Taxonomy (NCBI): domain Eukaryota; kingdom Metazoa; phylum Chordata; class Lepidosauria; order Sphenodontia; family Sphenodontidae; genus Sphenodon; species Sphenodon punctatus. The sequence goes on from QEPC01012829.1 coordinate 986,978, forward strand.
ATGCAAGTGAGGAGAGAGAGTTAGCTCGCATGCAGCATTGGCCTTTCCTAAGTTCTGTCCAAGTTAATTGTTTTAGTTGAAATACAGTCTTTACCTGAGAGGCGTCTGGGCACATCGGTGATGGCAGGAAGCCCTGTGCCACGGGTAGAGGACAGGGGAGTTGTGGAATGAATGGATGGTGAAGTCATCTGGCTCAAGTAGGATGGGTAAGACTGGTCATAAGACCATGGAGGGGATGACTGTGCTTGTCTGGGGTCTAAAAAAACAAAACAAAAGATAATTTGAAAAATAAAATAAAAAGGGACAGCAGCTGCCTCTTAACAATGATGATGACATTGCATTACTGAGTCTAAGAGTACCAATTTGAGAGAGGATGAAAATGCATGAGAAATGGGTCCCTCCAGCCTCCCCACCCCTTCACCTTCTTCCATGGCTCCATGACCTTGTCTGCATTCCATTTTTTTGTATTAATAGAACTACGTCAATAAGAGATGCAATTCTTTTATAGTCCCACCAGTGGGGACAAAGCAGTACTGATATAACGCTCTCTTTTGGACAGCAGAACTTGTTCTTATCATTTGTAGGGTAAAGCTCTGCTCGTAGAGGTGATTTTACATAGGCAGAACTGAATCTATTGAGGAATTGCACCAGTAAAAATGTCTGTTTCTAAATTGGCACTAGCCGCAGTCCCTAGCGGGATCCATGCAGTACAATGTGCTTTCAATGGACATGTATGCGATTTGCACGCATGTGTGTGTGGCGTGGAATCAGCCCCTTCCAATACACTCCCCCAAGCAAACAGTGTCTGTGCAACTCCCATTCTCTTCAATAGGACTTTATCCATGCTGGGTGCTAGTGCTGTCGCTGGGTGTTTTCAGACAAGCAAGTCAATGGGTGCAGGTGTGTGGCCACCGAGTGGTTCTGCCACGGAGCACCTACACATGTAGAGTGCGTGGGGAGCAAATCCAATGGGCAGCTCCCAGGGTGGCTACTCTAGCCACGGAGGCAGCCCCCATGAAATTCCCCTGCCAAGGACCATGGGGGAGAGAAGTGTGCTGGGCCAGGCTGGCTTTTGCAAGTGACATGTCCTGGGCTTGAGTGCTAGGGAACCTGGGCTCCATAGCGCTCCTTGCCAGGGCTTGTGACTTGCAACGGCCACTTCCCCCGCCCATAGTGCCTGTGAGCAGGAGAGTGCTCTGCTGGCATGGCTGGCTGCCAACGTTCATATGAGCAGGGGCCACATGGCTTCCTCTTGCCACGGATCTATCAGGGTGCACTCTGAATTTCCCGGCAGCGCCCAGTGAGCAGGGCCAGCCCCAGGGTTTGTGAGACCATGTGCGAAGTCTTGGTGTGGGGCCTAATTTGCATAATTGGGCCCCACCTAATTATGCAAATGTGTAAATTTACATAACATTTACTCCCTCTGGACAGGAAGGCTTCCCATTCTCCACCCCACTGAGCAACCATGGCGAAGCATGGCTTCCCCATGCTTCTCCACCCCACCCCTCCGGTTTGGCATCCCTTGGCTGCCTTACCTGCCGCTCAGTCGAGTGGCCATATACAAGCATGGCCTCCCAATGCTTCCCCACCCCCGCCTCCCCAGCCGAGTGTCTACCACCACTCCCCAGGAGCGGTTCCTCTGCAGGGGCAGCCGGGCAGGCAGTGAGGCAGGCACAGAGAGACTGACTGTGTCCACTGCCTTACTGGAGGAGGGGGTGAGCTTAGACAGCCTGGCCTCCAGGGCCTGTTGCTTCTTGCTGCCGGTGCCGCCTGTGCCTTGTGCACCATGTGGTGCGACCAGTCCAAAGGTGCTGCTATCAAACACACAAGACACCCAAAATGCAACTAGCCTATTAAGTGCATTATGCCATGAAAAGAGACATAACCAGTTAATTTGCGCCCTCCATATAATCAATTCATGCTGCCCCTCACCCATAACCATTTAATTTGTGCCCTCGGGGCAGCGTGAATTGATTATATATGGAGGGCACAAATAACCTGGTTATGGGGTGTAGGTTTAAAGACAGTATTCCTGTTAGCAATAACTTCATTAAGAAGAGTTAGTGAAATAGCAGCCATAATAATCTCAGAACCATATTTGCAGATTTATTTTCCAAGATAGAATAGATATTGCTTTACATCCTAAATTCCTACCTAAGATAGTATAAGTAAGACAGTTGTGAGAATGTGGCCCTTTTTACACGGGCCTCTCCCACCCATGAACATGCAGATTTCTGTGTGTTCATGGGTGGGGGAGCCCCATGTGAACAATGTGGTGCATGCACCCATGGTGAGTGGGGGTGCGTGTGCACCCGCCTAACATGCATCCCCACTCACCCTCCCACTTGTCCCCATGCACGGAGAAACCGGGGGAAACGGTGGTTACTCCGTGGGTGTGGATGAGTGGGGGGTGAGTTAGGATGCGTGTGCAGCCGTGTGCATGCCCTGGCCATGCACTGGCGCCCATGGATCCCCCCCACCTGGCGGAGCAATGTAAAAATAGCTTGTGAGGAACCACTCGAAGACGAACAGAAGGTTGCTACCTTGTAAACAAGGTTCTTTGAGATGGCTCTTAACATTCCCACAACACCCACCCTTCCAGCCCCGCATGGATTTTTTTTCTTATACTCCTAGAAAGGGTTGGAAGGAACTGTCATTCAGAGGGGGAGAGTGCTTTTTATACTAGAGGAGCTCGAGACCATCATGTGGTCTCTTGTTTGAATAGGGTAAGCATGCAGAATCGAGTTGTGAGACTGTTCCTAGCTATCTCGAAGAACCTTCTTTACAAGGTAACAACCTTCTGATCACTCACATGAGGAGGAGTGATCATCTCCCAGCCCTATTGGTGTCCCCGCTGCTGGTGCTGCTGGAGCACTACTAGGAGGCAGAGGCAGGTGAGGGATGGGGACTGGAGCCAGGGAGGGGAGGCAGAAGAACTTATTGGGGGAGAACCTGGTTGCAGCCTGCTGCCCAGCCATGCAAGTGCGGGCCCCAGCTGGCTGCGGGACCATGTGTGGCCGCACATATTTATTTATTTATTAAATTTATACCCTGCACCCTCCTGAACACAGCTCGGAGCGGCTTCCAATCATAAAATACAATTCAAAACAATCTAAAACACATTAAAAATAATGGCACATGCCTGGGGCCGGCCCTGTTAGTGAGTAGCTGAGAGTAGGTGGTCCAGCTGCTCCACCTTTAGACAGTTTAGTAAAGAACACAAAGCATTTCCTAGGTAGGAGAATTGGTTTTGTAAGCTCTCCAGAGCATAGGAGGGCTGTATCTGGACTAACACTAAACTGGCTAATCCGTCCTATTTTTTCTTCAATAATATGTTTGAGCAGAGTCTCAAGGCTTGGTTTTATTGACAAAAATGTGATATTATCTACATGGCAGAAACAAGCCCCCTTTTTTCAGGAAATTGATCATTTCTGAAATCTCTCTCTACTCTTCCAATACAGCAAAACCTTATAGTTTCAGCTATTTCTTGTTTATTTTTTCTGTTCAGACATGATTTGTTTGAAGAGATGTCTAGAAAGCAGATACTTCCTGGAAGCAAAAAAACTGTTAGATATGGGGGGAAAACACCTTCCAATTTAATTTTAAGAGGATTTTCTCTGCATTCGCAGTTTATATTAGGAGTGAATAACAGAATTGGTTAACAATCACGCTCCTCAGAAATCTGAAGGATTTTTGATTGTTACATGTAATGAATGTCTTTGTTTTAACAATTTCAAGGCTAGGGTTGTATAGCTTGGCACTGCTTCAAATTTGAATGATACTGACATATTTTTCCGGCTCATACCAGCAACATAATTCACTATTCACTAAGTAAGTGATAATTGACTGGAAAAAAGTTTATCTTTAGTGAAAAAAATAATTTGAAAATTAATGATGGCCTAGACTAGGACCTCTGATCTGAGCTCCTTCAATGGCCCTTTTTACACGAGACGGTACCACTCATGCCCACGCAGATCCGCTCGTGTAAATTCCACAGCTGATGAGTGAGGGTGCATGCGCGCTCCTGAGAAACACGCATCCCCACTCATGGAGCAACCGGGGGAAACGGAGGTTGCTCCATACATAGGGCTGCATGGGGGATGGGGTGGCACCCATGTGCACTGGCACCCACACGTCACCCACGCTGCGGTGTGCACACCCACTCCCCACGCAGTCTCGGCCCGTGTAAGAAGGGGCAATATCAGGAGGTTTAGGGTCCTAATTCTCTGATCCAAATCAGCCTTTCCAAACTGGAAGTGACCTAATATCAAGTTCAAGATCAGCAATGATGAACCTTCTTCTTCCTGTCGGCCACTGGAAAAATTGGGGAAAGCTCTACAGAGCAACCCCTCATATGCACCCTCCCCCCCCAACTCAGCCCAGGAGTCATGGGTGAGGGTGCATAAGAGGGTTTGCTCCGGATGGGGGAAAAGAAGAGGATCTAGATCGCATATGCATGCCATGTATCCAGTCCCTGTCCTTGGGTGCAGGACCTCCTCTCTGGTCCTGGCCCCTGAGCTCACTCTTCCAGGGCTTGTGGGTTGGGATTTGGTCCATGGGCCAAATCCAGGATTTGGAAAGGGTACAAAAAAAAGTCATGGGAAGATCTGGCCAGTGGGCTGGAGGTTTCACATCCCTGCTCTAGATCCAAACACTGCCCTCTTGAGTTGTAATCCTGAACCCAGAGAAGTCAATGGCAAACTTCCATTGAGTTGAATGGGAAAGTATTGCATCCTTTGGCATATCCTAATTTCAAGACTTCAGGGTCATGTAAACAGATTCTTAATTGGCTTTAGCTATTTGTTAGTGCAACAGTATTACTTTTTAAAGTGCAGAATATTTCAGAGCAGAAAAACAAGGATAAACTTGTGATGAAAGTACTGGAAGAGTCATCAAGGGATCTGGTTCAGTTTCTGGCTCTGACATGGTCACCACAGAGACCTTGCCAAGACAACTAATCTCCCTGTGCTTCAGTTTTCTGTCTATAAAATGGAGATAATATTCCCTCTATTAATACTTCATCTGCTTTATTAAAGTTCAGCTTGAGAAAGGGGATTGCTAGTCAAAGTACAGTTGTGGTTAAACAAGGAATAAAGGAAAACAGCCAAACTGATCCAGCCAACCAAATGCAGATAAAACTAAGATAAAATTCACTATTATAGGTTTTTTAAAAGATTGTGAGATTGGGACTGAGCTACAACAGAGTATAATGAGACTAGGCCGCTTTTAGGTGTGCGCGGCACACACGTGTCATCAAATCACACCATGTGTAAAAATCCCGCGTGTGGGATTTAGATGCAACATTTTGCACATTAAAGCCAATCACGCGTTCTGTTAAAGCCGCAAATTAGATACCTCGACATCGAGGAATTTAATTTGCAGCTTTAAAAGAACACGCAACTGGCTTTAACGTGCAAAATGTCGCGTCTAAAGCCCACATGCGGGATTTTTACACAGAGCGTGATTTTATAACGTGCGTGCTGCACACGTCTAAAAGCAGCACCTCACTCCAAGGGTTGCCAGATCCATATTTTAAAAATAAGGAACACTAAGGAAGTACAGAATCTGTTCTGTGGAAATAGGGTGTTCTGAAATACAGGAAATTCCCTTAAAATAAGGGATTTCTGACAACCCTTCAAACCTTAACTCAGACCTGAGATCACTGATGGGGCAGGGAAGAGAATGGTGCTTCATTCATTGTGCCTGGTCTGAAGTTTCAAGTTGTGTCAGGTCCCTGAATCGAGGCCTTAAAACAAATCCCTCCGCAGAAGCAGCAACAGGTGTGCACGTATGTGTAATGGTGCGAAGAAAAAGCATGATGATCTCTTAAAGGTGACCCACAGAGAAAAATGGTAAATTAGCATTTATTTCTCAGAGTTTGATGCTTCCACTAGCAAGACTAACGGGGACAAGTAGCACACAAAAACAACTTGCTGCAAAAATTTAAACCTTTTTGGATTAAATTTAACTCATAAAAAAGTACTTTTATCCAAATTAAAAGGGTCCACAGACATGTTTCATAGAATAACTTCATACGCTCTATGTGGGGCTACCCCTGGTGACTGTCCAGAGGCTGCCCCTGGTGCAGAATGCGACGGCCCGGCTCCTTACGGTGTCGGGTCACCGGGAGCACATTACACCAGTGCTTCGTTCTCTGCACTGGCTGCCTATTTTCTTCCAGGCCTGATTCAAGGTGTTGGTTCTCACCTTTAAAGCCCTACACGGCCTTGTCTGCTGGACCGCCTCACTCTCCTCGATTGGCCCCTGCAGTCCACTGGGGGCGCCTTCTTGGAGATTCCCCAAGTAAATCGGGGGGCCACTATGGAGCGGGCTTTCTCTGTGACCGCACCTCGGCTGTGGAACTCCCTCCTGGAGGAGGCTGCCTGGCCCCGGACCTGCTGACTTTTCGTCTGGCTTGTAAAACCTGGCTGTTCCACCAGGTATTTGGTGGAGGGGACGGATGAGGGAGGGAGGGATGGGATGGGAGGACGGAGGGCTAAGGGGGGGGGTTGTTTTATGTTTATATTTGTATGGCTTCACCCTAAATGTGGTTTTATATATTTTTTATTTTTGTTTTAAAGTGTTAGCCACCCCGAGCTGCTTTGCAGAAGGGACGGAGTATAAAAATTGTAAAATAAATAAATAAATAAATGAAAGTTAATCAACTTGTATGGTTAGAAGTCTTTTACTTGTACAAACTAGTGTTTGAGACAGTATGCTGACTGACCCTTAGCCTGGACAGCACTGACATTTAGCACATCCTGGTGAATCAAGTAGTGGTCAGAGAGCATTTTATTAGGAGGCTTTGCCCTGCTCTTCTGTGTGCGAAGCAAATTCTTTTGATAGTTCTGAGTGTGGTGGGGCTTGTGAGAGCTGCCACTTGTACAGGCAGTTTGTGGGGCTCTGTGGGCTAGAAGCTCTGAGCTGTCGCACGAAGGATCATATGTTCTGACACACTGTCTTTTCAGTTGTTAAAAGCCTAGAACATATGAGAAATCCCAGAGCTTGATCTGCTTAAAGGAATACCCCTAGCATACAAATGGGAGAGGGAGCACACTGAACTACTGGGGACAGGGAAAAACCCACCCATGTGTGTCATACATTTTCAAGAAAAATATTTTCCAGAAAATTTTCCATGTTAATTCTTTCAAATTCTAATCTACTGGGATTTTTTATTTTATTTTATTTTATCAGGAGAGCAGTAAGATAGATAGTATAAGTCATTATTACATAAAGTATCACTTTTTATGTCATCAAGTTTGCAGGCAGCACATTTGTTCACACATCATATAAGCTTACATTATTTATTTATTTAAATAAAATTGTATCCTGCCCTATGCCAAAGGCTATGGGATGACAATAGCATATAAAAGAACCCTATAGGAATAAAATTGCATAAAAATCCCATTAAACTACTCCTCCCACTTCTAATTCCTGTCCCCACCTGTCAAACACTTGGACAAATAGAAAGCTCACCAAAACTTGTTTACTCACTGTTTTTCCATTGACTATCTTTCTATTTTACCTAAGGCTTCACTAACAGCAGCACACATCATGAAAGTATTATAGCAGGGGACCTGTTCTTCATACATTTCCTCCCCTGCCATTCACGGGTATAGGGGCAGAGCTTATGGGGGCTAGCTTCCCACACACATTTTAGCCCCAAGTTACTCCCATGGCACCTCATCTAGCCTTACTGGTTCTAGGAGCAGAAACATGAAGAAGGCCCAGAGAATGAGCAGGGGAGGGGGGACTATGGAAATCTGCATATTAGGAAAAACAGGGAAGAATGGAGGGACTAAGGGTATTTTCAGAAGTGATGTTACCACACTTAGACCCAATCTGGGGTAATGACAGCCACCCTGCCTTGGGGCAGGCTGGTACCCAGAACAGACATGACGGTGCGCCTTACCACACTTTGCCCCAAACCGTGGTAGTGCTTACCACCAGCTGTTCCCCATGATTTTCCGAGATCACAACCAGTGGTAACTGCTGCCATGGTTTGGGGCAAAGCGTGGTGAACATGTGGTGGCCACCAAACAGAAGTGACAGTGGTTGTGACCCCGTGGTGGAGTTAAACGTAGTAAAGTGTGGCTAAGCATGGTAGCATCACTTCTGAAAATACCCTTAGAGAAGAAGAGAAAATGGGTACTTTCAGACATGACGCTAACCACCCTTTAACCACCCTTGGTGGTTATTTATGCATGTTGCAGGGTTGTATTGGTGCCCTATGCAGCCCTGCAACATGCATAAATAACCACCAAGGGTGGTTAAAGGGTGGTTAGCGTCATGTCTGAAAGTACCCATTGTCTCTTCTTCTCTAAGGGTATTTTCAGAAGTGATGCTACCATGCTTAGCCACACTTTACTACGTTTAACTCCACCACGGGGTCACAACCACTGTCACTTCTGTTTGGTGGCCACCACATGTTCACCACGCTTTGCCCCAAACCATGGCAGCAGTTACCACTGGTTGTGATCTCGGAAAATCATGGGGAACAGCTGGTGGTAAGCACTACCACGGTTTGGGGCAAAGTGTGGTAAGGCGCACCGTCATGTCTGTTCTGGGTACCAGCCTGCCCCAAGGCAGGGTGGCGGTCATTACCCCAGATTGGGTCTAAGTGTGGTAACATCACTTCTGAAAATACCCTTAGTCCCTCCATTCTTCCCTGTTTTTCCTAATATGCAGATTTCCATAGTCCCCCCTCCCCTGCTCATTCTCTGGGCCTTCTTCATGTTTCTGCTCCTAGAACCAGTAAGGCTAGATGAGGTGCCATGGGAGTAACTTGGGGCTAAAATGTGTGTGGGAAGCTAGCCCCCATAAGCTCTGCCCCTATACCCGTGAATGGCAGGGGAGGAAATGTATGGAGAACAGGTCCCCTGCTATAATACTTTCATGATGTGTGCTGCTGTTAGTGAAGCCTTAGGTAAAATAGAAAGATAGTCAATGGAAAAACAGTGAGTAAACAAGTTTTGGTGAGCTTTCTATTTGTCCAAGTGTTTGACAGGTGGGGACAGGAATTAGAAGTGGGAGGAGTAGTTTAATGGGATTTTTATGCAATTTTATTCCTATAGGGTTCTTTTATATGCTATTATCATCCCATAGCCTTTGGCATAGGGCAGGATACAATTTTATTTAAATAAATAAATAATGTAAGCTTATATGATGTGTGAACAAATGTGCTGCCTGCAAACTTGATGACATAAAAAGTGATACTTTATGTAATAATGACTTATACTATCTATCTTACTGCTCTCCTGATAAAATAAAATAAAATAAAAAATCCCAGTAGATTAGAATTTGAAAGAATTAACATGGAAAATTTTCTGGAAAATATTTTTCTTGAAAATGTATGACACACATGGGTGGGTTTTTCCCTGTCCCCAGTAGTTCAGTGTGCTCCCTCTCCCATTTGTATGCTAGGGGTATTCCTTTAAGCAGATCAAGCTCTGGGATTTCTCATATGTTCTAGGCTTTTAACAACTGAAAAGACAGTGTGTCAGAACATATGATCCTTCGTGCGACAGCTCAGAGCTTCTAGCCCACAGAGCCCCACAAACTGCCTGTACAAGTGGCAGCTCTCACAAGCCCCACCACACTCAGAACTATCAAAAGAATTTGCTTCGCACACAGAAGAGCAGGGCAAAGCCTCCTAATAAAATGCTCTCTGACCACTACTTGATTCACCAGGATGTGCTAAATGTCAGTGCTGTCCAGGCTAAGGGTCAGTCAGCATACTGTCTCAAACACTAGTTTGTACAAGTAAAAGACTTCTAACCATACAAGTTGATTAACTCACATTTATTTATTTATTTATTTNACTATGGCCTCAGTCCTGAAACTAAATTTTGCTTCTGTGACCTCATTTTGAGACTTAAATGTAATCCTGTGACTCCACACACCGACAGTGATGTGCAGAGTATATTCAATTTCAGTCAGGATCACACCACCATGCAAGGATGGCATGACCCCATTTGGTGTCCCGACCTGCAGATTGGGGATCTTGATATAAGCTATATTCTGTAAATATTTAAAATAAGATATCCTCATTTATGGTCCTAACAAAACCAACACTACTTACTGCATGAGAAAATGGACTATTACAGAAAATTCTCTTCTACAAGTTTCTTCTGGACTCCTTTTACAAATTCACATACAGTTACTCCAATATCAGACAGGAGTAACTTTGTGGAAGTCAAGCCCAATGGAGTTACTCTTGATCGACACTGTTATAACTAAGGCCTTTTTCAGACGGACCGCCCCCCCCCCCTCCACTGGGTGTGTGGGAGGGTGTGCGGTGGGGGGGGAGATGGGTGTGTGCCAAAGGAAATGCTACAGGCAGTGGGTGGGGGTGCGTGCATGCTCCCGGTGCACACCCATCTCCATCCATCACCCACCCAGAGAGCCATCCAACAAAACTGAGGAGGCTCTGTGGGTGGAGATGGGTGTGCGCCTGTGGGAGAGGGAGCACACCCACCTCCACCCACCACCGACGCACACCCATCCCCCCACCCAGCAGCACCATGTGAAAATGGCCTAAGATCAGACTATTGTCTTGAGAATCCATAGTCATTACGTTACATCTCTCTTAATGGTAGAGCATGTAGCGTTTAAAACAAATGAAATAAAGTAGCTGGAGGGTCCCAAACCATTCTTTACAAGAGGCATAAAGGCTATACTATATTTGCATAAAATGAAGCAAAGTTCAGCTACCATCACCCTTATCTAGAAATACATTCTAGGGAAACTACAGTCTACACGTACACCACTACATTGATATACACAACAAAAGGCTTGCTTTTCACCCTACGTATGTCAACTGAGTAGTCTTTTCCATTGCTAGCACCAAATTATGAGACAAATGAAGACTTAGGTTTGATGCGAGATCTATTTCCCATTGCTCCAAGGGAAGAAATACTGGGAACATGATCACAAACACCCAGGCTGATTATTTCTCAGTGTATAATCTTCCAAACAAAATCTAAAAAAACCATGGGAGTAATCCAAAGTCCCACAAACACCAACCGCAGTGTGTGGCCAGAATATGTGCGCCCACATGCCGTGCATGCAGCACAGCCCCGGACGACTGTGTGCATGCACAGCATGTATGCATAGCTGAGCACGCACGTTCTGGCCAGAGCACAGCCCGCTGGATTGCCCCTTTAGTTTAAAATTAAAAGAACATGCCAATGCTTTACAAAAACAAGAACATTTCTCTATACAGTTCACTATGGCCTCAGTCCTGAAACTAAATTTTGCTTCTGTGACCTCATTTTGAGACTTAAATGTAATCCTGTGACTCCACACACCGACAGTGATGTGCAGAGTATATTCAATTTCAGTCAGGATCACACCACCATGCAAGGATGGCATGACCCCATTTGGTGTCCCGACCTGCAGATTGGGGATCTTGATATAAGCTATATTCTGTAAATATTTAAAATAAGATATCCTCATTTATGGTCCTAACAAAACCAACACTACTTACTGCATGAGAAAATGGACTATTACAGAAAATTCTCTTCTACAAGTTTCTTCTGGACTCCTTTTACAAATTCACATACAGTTACTCCAATATCAGACAGGAGTAACTTTGTGGAAGTCAAGCCCAATGGAGTTACTCTTGATCGACACTGTTATAACTAAGGCCTTTTTCAGACGGACCGCCCCCCCCCCCTCCACTGGGTGTGTGGGAGGGTGTGCGGTGGGGGGGGAGATGGGTGTGTGCCAAAGGAAATGCTACAGGCAGTGGGTGGGGGTGCGTGCATGCTCCCGGTGCACACCCATCTCCATCCATCACCCACCCAGAGAGCCATCCAACAAAACTGAGGAGGCTCTGTGGGTGGAGATGGGTGTGCGCCTGTGGGAGAGGGAGCACACCCACCTCCACCCACCACCGACGCACACCCATCCCCCCACCCAGCAGCACCATGTGAAAATGGCCTAAGATCAGACTATTGTCTTGAGAATCCATAGTCATTACGTTACATCTCTCTTAATGGTAGAGCATGTAGCGTTTAAAACAAATGAAATAAAGTAGCTGGAGGGTCCCAAACCATTCTTTACAAGAGGCATAAAGGCTATACTATATTTGCATAAAATGAAGCAAAGTTCAGCTACCATCACCCTTATCTAGAAATACATTCTAGGGAAACTACAGTCTACACGTACACCACTACATTGATATACACAACAAAAGGCTTGCTTTTCACCCTACGTATGTCAACTGAGTAGTCTTTTCCATTGCTAGCACCAAATTATGAGACAAATGAAGACTTAGGTTTGATGCGAGATCTATTTCCCATTGCTTCAAGGGAAGAAATACTGGGAACATGATCACAAACACCCAGGCTGATTATTTCTCAGTGTATAATCTTCCAAACAAAATCTAAAAAAACCATGGGAGTAATCCAAAGTCCCACAAACACCAACCGCAGTGTGTGGCCAGAATATGTGCGCCCACATGCCGTGCATGCAGCACAGCCCCGGACGACTGTGTGCATGCACAGCATGTATGCATAGCTGAGCACGCACGTTCTGGCCAGAGCACAGCCCGCTGGATTGCCCCTTTAGTTTAAAATTAAAAGAACATGCCAATGCTTTACAAAAACAAGAACATTTCTCTATACAGTTCACTATGGCCTCAGTCCTGAAACTAAATTTTGCATCTGTGACCTCATTTTGAGACTTAAATGTAATCCTGTGACTCCACACACCGACAGTGATGTGCAGAGTATATTCAATTTCAGTCAGGATCACACCACCATGCAAGGATGGCATGACCCCATTTGGTGTCCCGACCTGCAGATTGGGGATCTTGATATAAGCTATATTCTGTAAATATTTAAAATAAGATATCCTCATTTATGGTCCTAACAAAACCAACACTACTTACTGCATGAGAAAATGGACTATTACAGAAAATTCTCTTCTACAAGTTTCTTCTGGACTCCTTTTACAAATTCACATACAGTTACTCCAATATCAGACAGGAGTAACTTTGTGGAAGTCAAGCCCAATGGAGTTACTCTTGATCGACACTGTTATAACTAAGGCCTTTTTCAGACGGACCGCCCCCCCCCCCTCCACTGGGTGTGTGGGAGGGTGTGCGGTGGGGGGGGAGATGGGTGTGTGCCAAAGGAAATGCTACAGGCAGTGGGTGGGGGTGCGTGCATGCTCCCGGTGCACACCCATCTCCATCCATCACCCACCCAGAGAGCCATCCAACAAAACTGAGGAGGCTCTGTGGGTGGAGATGGGTGTGCGCCTGTGGGAGAGGGAGCACACCCACCTCCACCCACCACCGACGCACACCCATCCCCCCACCCAGCAGCACCATGTGAAAATGGCCTAAGATCAGACTATTGTCTTGAGAATCCATAGTCATTACGTTACATCTCTCTTAATGGTAGAGCATGTAGCGTTTAAAACAAATGAAATAAAGTAGCTGGAGGGTCCCAAACCATTCTTTACAAGAGGCATAAAGGCTATACTATATTTGCATAAAATGAAGCAAAGTTCAGCTACCATCACCCTTATCTAGAAATACATTCTAGGGAAACTACAGTCTACACGTACACCACTACATTGATATACACAACCAAACAATCTGGGATCTGAAGTCTCCATGGGCAACATTTCTATACAGCCTACCCTGTAGAAGTATTTGGACTGTGTCTGCACCCTTTAGTTAGGGTTGGTGCAAAGCCAGAAACACCATGTCAGCCCTTAACACTGGGTTTCAGCGGTGTCCAAGAACCTGATGCTAGGGCTTATCTCACCCTTTCACAATAAACCAGAACCTTTCCTAAGGGGTTAATGGCAGCCGTGGTCTAGTCAAGCTAGCCCACACACTCAGCAGCTTCCTGCCACCAAATGCCCTCTCCTGACAATCTACAACAGGGGTGGAGCTCCAGCCTCCATCTCATTTTTATTTGACCCTTTTTCTAATTCCTGGATCTGGTGGATCCTGGTCCCTGCCCTCAAGCACTGAAAGAGTGAGCTTAGGGGAAGGGAGCAAAGAGGAGGGCACACAGTCCAGGATAAGGGATGGATCCATGGCATAGATCAATGAACTAGGCCCTTTCCTGCCCTCATCATGAGCACACTCCTTTCCCACTCTCAACTCCTTTCCAAAGGCAAAGACTATGACCATTTTCACACAAGACACCCTCCACCCACTCCCATCCACTATACATGTTGCGGGGCTTCAGTGTTGCCCTATTGGTTGCCCTATGGGGAGCGGGTGGAGAGTGTCTTGTGTGAAAATAGACTATATGACACAGGAATAAGCAGAGTATAGGCCTTGTGCTGGTCCTTTGCCCAAGAATGACTTTACTATTGCCCTTGGTCATTGTGTCACTCTAAGAACTCCATCACTGAATGAATAGTCTGATACAGCAAGTGAGTCAGTGGGAGCAAAGGCTATTAGGATTCGGCCCTAAAAAGAGTCAGCCCTAGATGTTTTGCTGTCCTGGATGAAAGAAATGATGCTTCCCCCCCTCCCCTAGAGAAGCAGTCCCCAACCTGGGGCTTGCAGTGGCAGAGATATGCTTTAACTGGAGGAGAACAATAGTGCTACAGCCTGCCTGCATTGCAAGCACCAAGCTGGGACTTGTAATGTGGCCAGGGTGCTCCTACTCCATGCTGACTGGTGGGGCACAGGGACTCAGCACGCAATTCTGCATTGCAAGTCCCAGGCTGGGATTTGGTTATTTTGCTTCCATTCCCTACCAATCAGCTGGTGTATAGGAGTTCCAGGGGGCCTAAACCTGGCCTTTGACCCTGTGGTGCTACCCCTGGAAAGCTGTCACCCTTGACGAGGTGTCTATCCAATCCATTCCCATTTGCAGGTCAGCTCTGGCCATAAATGCATTAGCCATCCCCTCTTCCACTTTAAACATAGTGAGTTAGGGAGCGAGATTGCTTGGTCTTTTCTCAGTCCAGGGGGTGGAAGTTAAGTGCTGCTGAAGAGGGGGTGGGGGGGGCAGGTTTAAAAAAACTCACCCTTGAGAGCTGTTATTTCAGTTACTAAAGCCACAGGTTGCCTATAGATCAGATGGTGCCATAGTGGTGATGGAGCCTGAAACCTCACCTCCCACTTTACCATTTCTACAGCTTCTCAGCTGATATTCCACTGCTCATGCTGACTGCATTCTTATTTCTTACCATTATGCCTGTGGCTTTTCCCGTCTGATAGAAACTAATCTTCATCACTTGTGTTTTAGAAAAACAACAGTTTTCCTTGTTTCATGTTTAAGAGCTGATGCAACCGCTCGATGTCTAAATGGGAGAGTAATCTGATATGCAAGCAAGTTCCTTGAGCTCCACATTTATATGGGGGAGAGAGAGAGAGGCAGAGGCAGCAAATATACCAGCATCAAAACACAAGCAGACAGGACCCTTGATTTATGAACAAAATGCATGGTTCAAATTGGATCTGTACTACCTCAGGAAAAGTGTCTGCTTATTGGATGATTTGTTTTTTAATTACCTTTCTGTGTTGGTTTTGCAAAATATTATTTAAAGTGCCATGTCAAATAAGAGCAACTCTTGGCTTATCCGTGCCTTGCACAGCCATAATCTGCACTGGGTATACGATTGCCCTATTTAAGTAAGAAAGAAAGAAAGAAAGAAAGAAATTTCCAATAGTAAAAGGTAGGAAGCAAAAATAAACACAACCCAGAAAGAAGAAATTTAACATTGGAAGGGCAGCTGTACAATGATTCTTTAGTGTTCAGATGGGATTTGGCCAGGCTACTAAATAGTAGTTCATTATGCAATAATTATTTAAATCCCCAATTGGAATTAAACAAAAGCAGTTTAACTAGGTACTTGCTAGTAATATAATGGATTTTGTTGTAAGGAAACACTTGTGTACCATGCATGGTTATTAGGAACTAATGGTTTTCTTTTGTCTTAATTCCCGAGCAAAGCATTACTCAACTAATCTATTTTCTGAATTTGGCTAATTCAATCAAATGCAATAAAAAGCTTGGGCTTCAATATAGGGCTCAATTCACCCAGTCCAGTCAGCTGAAGTGACTCTGAAGAGAGACCAAGTGACAGAGAATGAAACCCTATTGTTGATTTTTTGTGCATGCACGCATTTAAATTTTTTGTTTGTTTTGGTGGGTGTTGACTATAGCACTGCGGGTATTACATGGAGTAAATGCAGCATCACGCCAAATTAACTGACTGCAACGGATAGCAACAAGTTCTCTTAATACCTCCTGGAGCGGGAGCTCATTATATGTATCAGCTAGGAGACCCAGTACTCACAAAGGCTTTCACCAGCCTGCGATTTCTATGCAGTCATCAGTATTAAAGGGAAGATATGAGCAAATCCCATATGAGGAGCGTGTATGCTTGTGTGGTAGGGAGATAGAGGACTTAGCAGACTATGTGCTGAAATGCCCCTTGTAGAGGAAGCAACGCAGACAGTTGCAGGAGGCCATTGGCTGGGACCAGTCTCGTCCTGCAATTCAGCAATTGCTGTATTTATTAAATGATACCGATCCTGTAAGATCTAAGGTGGTTGCGATCTTCGCCGCCAGATCAGCACTAACCCATCTAAAGGCCGAGCATACAGGCCGGAGTCATCTAGAGCAAATTTGAATTTCCCCTTGGATGCCCTATGCTATTATACTCTGCAAATGTGGGTCTGGGAATGAGATTTTGCATGCAAATAGAGAGGTCCACAAAAAAACCTGTATTTGAATTTATTAGTACTAATTATATGTTATTTGTTATCTGTTGGTGTCTTGTTTTGGCTATGTGGCCTACAATAAATTACTTACTCTCCTCCTATTAATATTTATTGCTACGTAAACTCATATTTTTTTCATTAAGTATGAATTTATTATAATTCAACAACAACAACAAAGAAGTTATCCATCTGCAACAAATGTAGCATCCAGCAAGCCTCCACTGTACAGCAAATGATTGACCCCAGATACATGCCTTGCAACTCACTCTGAAGGTTGATATACTGTAGTTCTGGTGTAAATCCTACAATTGGGGACCTTCACTAAAATCTCTCTACATCAGACAGTTCCCAGAAATACACAGAGGAGCTCTCAGGGAAAGCACCTGAATTCATTTCAACTATTGTAGTGGATTTGGGGGAGAGAAGCAGTCCTGAAGGTCCTGAGGCCCTAACGTACAAATGGTTTACAGATTAGAAAGAACATCTTGGATAGAGGCAGAAAGCAGGTGGGGATCCAGCGCATACTCACAGAGCAGAAATGTAACTATGGCCATTTTTAAACTAGACATTCCCACTCATGTCCACACATGAAACACGTGTGGGAGCATCCCGTTTGAATTTGGAGGGGTGTGGGTGTACGCTCCTGCAACCCACACATATCTGCCCACCTCCCCACTCACAGAGCAGTCAGCAAAAAAGCAGGTTGCTCAATTCGTGGAGATGGGTGTTTGCCTGCAGCACGCTCCCCTGCAGCGGCACGCCACTGGATGCACACAGACCACCACCCCAACAGCGATCCATTTTAAAATGGCCTATGACTGTCCTGTAAAAGTAGCAACGTTTCCACAATGCTGTTAAATGGTCACAGAGGGCTGAGAGTGCTACATTGTGTTCATACAAGCACTGTGTGACAAAAGGTGGGGAAGGCAGCAGCAAGGGAAGTCTGCAGCTGCTGACCTAGCTGTAAACTTTAAAAAATGATAGGAATCATCACTGATACCAATCCAAGAAAATAAAGGCAGCCTGGAATTCAAAAATACCCCAAAACTAAGAAGCTGTCGGGCAAGAAAAGAACGTACTCCACTAATTCATGGAGCAGTCACTTCTCATCAATCTGATTTGCTGCACAGTGCCAGACAGTGCTACCTATGTCTTCTCCAGACTTATTCTCAGACAGCACAAGCCTTGTAACCTTCAGGTGCTAGCTCTTTAGTGATACAGAGTAAGTCCTGAACCCATCAGCAATCTTTGCATCCAAACTTATGTGAATATCATCTATAGGTTTCAGGCTTGATAAATACAGCGCTTGACTGATAATGAAGCCAAGAGGAGTATGTTATTAATCAAACCCAGCAGCAGGTTGTCTACAGGAAGCATTTGTGTAAATGAGGACTGTTACACTCAGCACAGAAATTACAAGAGGTTCTCAGTCCCTCAACTCCAAAGCACAAACTATCACCAGATGGACTTAGAAAGGAATTTTCTCCTTGCTCTAGTATGTTGCAGATCAGGTAGGCTAAGAAGTGCAGGCGAGCGAGAGTCTTAGGGTAAAACTACATGAGATATTAACCCATGTTGTGTTACCCCACATTAGCCTGAGATGCTGCTGACCATGAAGCCAGCAGCTGCTAGGTGTTTGCCTGCTTCTGCCTTGAGTCAGGTGGGTGGCTGCTACGTGAAGCATCTGCAGGAGAGTCCAGTGACATATTACAGACTACTGTTGTCCCACCCAGGCCAGTCTGGGATAATGGGCCACTTCCCGTCGGGCTGGTGCCATGCAGCCCCGCCCTGTGGCGAGGTCCACTGACCCCACTGAGCCACAGGGGTAATTCACCATTCCTGTGCATCTGCGTCATGGCAAGGAGTGGTGGGTGGGACGGGGACGGGGGCCCGCCCATGTGGATGACTCCTCGGCCTGCCCCAGGGCATCACAGGACTTATGACAGTGGCCCACCCACACGGCTTCTCTGCAGGAGGACAAATCGTTTGGACTGGTCTCCACACTGGCCCAAAGTGTGGCAGCTGTGTTTGCCCTCCCCGTGGCGAACAGGGGATCTGGACAGCCCTGTCTCATGTGGCTTTACTCAAAGGGTGTGTTTAAATGAGCAAGGCTTGGGGGAGGGGGATCCATGGTCACAGAGTGGCGCAGCTGCAGAGCACCACTCAGGTGGAGTGAATGTGGAGGAATTGTAATGGGCAGTTACCAGCGTGGTTATCTACTGGGGCAGTCACCACACAGTCTCCCTACCACACACACCCTTTGAGGGGGACGCACACTGGGCTGGCCTTTCAAATTAACATGTCTTGGGCACGAGCACTGGAGAACTAGTGGGGTCCGCCCCCCCACCCCCCCAGTTTCTCAGGTCTGGAGGATACTCCTGGACCCACAGCTCCGCCTGGATGCTCAGGTGACGGCTGTGGCAAAAGGAGCAGTTTGCCAGTTACATCTGGTGCGTTGGCTTAGGCCATATGTCTCAGACTCGGATCTGGCCACCGTCATCCATACTTTTATTACCTCAAGACTGGATTACTGCAACATGCTCTATGTAGGGCTACCCTTGGTGCTGGTTCGGACACTGCAGCTGGTGCAGAATGTGGCAGCCCATCTCTTAACGGGGACGGACCAACGCGCGCATATAACACCGGTGCTTTGCTCTCTGCACTGGCTGCCGGTAGGTTTTCAAGCCCAATTCAAGGTGTTGATGCTGACCTTTAAAGCCCTAAACGGCCTGGGCCCCACCTATCTGCAGAACCGCCTCACCCTCTGGGTCCTGGAGCGGCCCCTGTGGTCGGCTGGGAGTACCCTCCTCGGGGTTCCCCAGGTTTCCCGGGTGTCTGCTATGAGGAGGATGTTCTCTGTGGCTGTGCTGC
Organism: Sphenodon punctatus; assembly: GCA_003113815.1. Lineage (NCBI taxonomy): Eukaryota > Metazoa > Chordata > Lepidosauria > Sphenodontia > Sphenodontidae > Sphenodon > Sphenodon punctatus. The sequence goes on from QEPC01012829.1 coordinate 1,006,557, forward strand.
GGCTGTGGAACATCCTCCTGTTGGAGATCTGCAGACAATGTAAGACCTGGTTGTTCCGCCAGGCCTTTCCTGAGGGAGATGGAGTGGGTGGGTTGGGTGGGTGGGGGGATGGGGTTTTACATTGTTTTAATTGAAATTATTATGGTTTATTTTAATGTTTTTAAATGTTTTAATATGTTGTGAGTCGCCCCGAGATGCCTGAGGCAGGAGGGGGCGGCATATATATTGTATAAATAAATAAATAAATAAATAAATAAGGCTCCCCAGTGCTCGCAGCCAGTTCCTGTGACTTGAAAAGGCCCCACAGTGCTTATGACCAGCCTGCTGGCATGGGTGGCCTGGGCAGGGGGTGCATTGGCACCCATTGCCATCCATCTTTTGGGTTTGCCCCACATGGTGCACTCCAGATTTCTCTGCAGTGCGCCACAAGTGGCCACGACTCGAGTGGGTGCTGAGTGGCTCATGGGAATGTGCATCTCCTTGCACCACGTTCAGAGGGGCAGGTGGGTGAGTGGTTCCTGGGTGGCCATCCGTGGAAACCTATCGTTTAAAAACACCTTAAGGTATCTTCACAGCACGATCCATTTCCCATGAAGTCGGAAGCTCTTCATATTAGAAATGTGTTTACAGTAGTTACAACTAGCTTTACGGGAAACTTGGTAGTTTCACTATTCACAAGAACATTTTTTTCTGTTTCAATTCTCATGTGGTTTGACCATGACTTTGGGGTTGAAATACTCACTTTCTGCAAATCAATATAATGACTGATTTTTTTCTTGTTGTTGTTGTTTAAAACACACACACACACAAAAAACACAACACTTAAAATGAAAGAGTTTCAGCCAGTATCATGTGCCAGGAACCCATGTTCTCTGCATTTTCACCATTACTACCAATGAGGGAAACGCAGTCAACAACCACCTGACACGTGAAATTTTAAATCTTCTCAGTTTGACTCAAAATTGAATACATGTTGTTTCTCTGGAAGATTTGTAAAAACTCACCAAGACCAGAATCTTCAAACCACTTAGGGCATTAGACAATACAGGTCCATCCAGTGGACACATGTGATAGCTCCTGTGTAAAAGTGTGTCTGTGGGGGGAGGGGTGGCCATGCACTCCCGCAGCCCATGCACCCCCACCTACCTCCACCAATCTCCTTGCACGGAGCAACCCGGAAAATCCCGGATTGCACCACATGGGGCATGGGTGGCCGGCAGGTGGATGGGTGTGCACACTGATTGCACAACCATGGGTGAAAACAGACATGACGCTAACCACACTTTAACCACCCTTGGTGGTTATTTATGCATGTTGCAGGGCTGTATTGGTGCCCTATAAAGCCCTGCAACATGCATAAATGACCACCAAGGGTGGTTAAAGGGTGGTTAGCGTCATGTCTGTTTTCACCCCATGTGTCGCTGTTTAAACCCTCCTCCACCCACCGGAAGTGCGTGTGCGTGTGCGCGCCACCACGTGCACACGGCCCTGTCCCCCCACAGACCTGCCCCACCCTCACCTGTTTTTAAATGACCTTACTCCAGAGGAGCCCCAGCATCCCAAGACTCTGATCCTCAATGCACTCCACCCTTTCAATGAGTTTGTGGGCAAGTCTAATGTTTTTTAACAAAATACAAAACCCAGTGAGTTTTGAACAATTCAGACTGTTTTTGTTGCAAAGGTTTTGCACAGTTCAAGTTCAAATCCCTATTTTATAACTTGTTGCATATAGCAGCTTCTTTTCTTACTAAGCAGTAAGCACAGAGGAAACCTGTCCCTTGACCTGCAATCATAGTACTCAGTCATTAGGGCTGCAATCCTAAAACCACCTCCTTCAGAGTAGCTTCACTGAATCCAATGGAACTTACTCATGAATAAGCATATTTAGGACTGAACACTTGGAGCCTTGGGAGATTTCATTATGATCTACATTAGTTTACTGAGGCAATGATGTGCTGTGGTTCTACAGTGAAACACAATGCAGGAAAGTAGCACTGATTTCCTGATAAATCCAGTACGATGCTTGCCTACTTCTCTCACCAGCCAAGTAAAGAGCCTTGCTGAGTAAATATACTCAAGTGGAGTATTTGCATGTATTTCACCAATGCATGCAAATCAATAAATGGGGAGGTATATGTTGGTGGAGAATTTCCACAACTTTACTGAGTTTTTCTCTTTTGTTTTTAAGAAAGTAAAATAGAAGGGGGGAAAAAAAGACATTTTCAGTGATCAGTGCTACAAAATACTCTACTTCCCTAGTTTTATGCACACCTCTCACTCTGTAAAAGCCTTGCTTATCTATAGCTGAGACAAAATTACTCATAACCAGTAGCTTATTGCCTGTGCAAGCCAGACCTATGGTTCTGTCTCTTACCTGTAATCTGACTCTGTCCTTGTGGATTAAAAGGGCTTGGTGCAGAGTTCAGAGAGGGCCGTGGGCTCTGAGTCGGGACCCCTACTCTCATACTGGGATGAGGAATGCGCCCTAAATCACTGAGGCGTTCAGAGAACAAACTAGGTTTAGAGTCATCAAGCTTCTGTCTGTGCCCTGGAAATAGCAAATCATAAAATAAAAGCATTATTAACATGACTGAACAATTTACCATACCCACCAAAAATAAATATCCATAAGGACCTGTTGTTAACTGATGAACAGCTTTGTATTAAGTATGAGGCTCCAGATTTAAATTTGGGCTGGTAAAAAAAATGGCAGCAGCAAATAAGGGCAGAAGCTGCTACACTAAAAGACCCTTATGCAACTGTGGACACAGTCCTCCAAGTGACAACAGAGATGAGGGGTGGGCAAATTGCGGCTCAGGAGCTGCATGCAGTTCTTGAGTGGTTCAAATGCTGCTTTCAACCAAGGCTGGTCCTGGGCCCTGCAGCTTAATGGTCCTGGGTCCTACTTTGTTGCGCTTGAGTCTAAGGCGGCATTTAGACGTGCGTTTAAATCGCACGATGCCGCCGCCACTGCTGTGCAATTTAAAGCACGTCTGATTGCGCCCTAAGTAGCTGAATCACAGCTGTTTTTTAGAATCTCAGCAGCTAGGACTGTAGAACACTGGCTCCACCAGCCAATCATGAAGGAAAAGCTTGTGTGTGTGCACATGCATGTGGTTCTCAGCATATGAAGATTCTGATATGTGGCTCTTCAGTTTGGGAACTTTGCCTCCTCGGACGTAGACACTATCTCTTAGCACAGGCCTGAGTCCCATTCACTTCAGCTGGACTCAGAATCACACTAAGGGCTTGCACTGGTGCTATCCACTTGAAGGACTGTATCTTGTTGAATATGGGGGTTATGTCAGTATATGCGAGCAGTGCATTGATGTGTGTGAAAGAAACTGGGAGAACTATTCCAGTATCAGCTCTGTTTATCAGGGATACTCCTAGGCAGCACGTCTTAAACAGAAAAAAATAATAATGGTAAAATGAAATCTTTATCTTTTCCTCATTATTCTGTAACCCTGGAGCTCTTATTCAGAAAACAGGAATACATATCCAGGCTCATTTAGCAAGAAGAGAGAGCAATGCAATGGAGGAAATATATCAAAGCTACCATCTGATGAAACCAATACTGCTGGATCTCACACTTTCCTTCATCTATGCTTAGCTGCACACATGTTTCATGGATTAACAAGGGAATGTTCTTTAATGGGTTGTTAAAAGTTAAATGAGAAATTCACAGGTAATAAGAATGCCCAAACTGATACTCTCAAACTGTCTGTAAGTGCTGCGACTTAGCATCTGGCTCATTCTACGTAACATTGTTCACTTACACATCCTTCACGGTATTTGTATTAGCAGGCTTCCTTTATTTTACAGCATTTCTTTGCTGCTCTGCTCCTAAGCAGCTTGGAAACTTTGAAGAACAAAACGTTGTATGCTCCATTTTTACTGATGGGGAAACGGAGGCATAGATAAATTAATTGGCTTGATCAAGGTCACAGACAGAGTCTGTGGCAGAGATGGAACTAATCCAGCTGCCCCAACTCTCCATATAAGCCTAGATTTTCAACAGTGACTAGTGATTCTGAATGCCTTGGTTCTAGGCATCCAACTTGAAACATCTCAAAAAGGTTTAACTTTTAGAACGTCCTGATCACATTCCCAGTGCAAATTGCTCCAATTTACGGTGTCAAGTGAGGCATCCAAAAGTCACTAATCACTTTTACAGCATTTGCCCATTACCTCTCAACACATCATTCAGGGCACACATGGAGTTTCATGTCAATTTCTACTGCTGTTGTTTAAAGGACTAAAGAGAGGGAACCTTATGGAGTGTGTGACAACTAAGCCTGTCAAATAACTTAGCAAGTTCACAAAAGTAATTTGTTGAGTTTTTCCCTGTAATTTATTTTAAACTATTCCCCCTGCCCGGGAAAGGTTAAATAGAAAAACACGCATCTTTTTATTTGTTAAAGGAAAACAGGTGTGACATACAAAAAAGATGCCCATAAAAACTAGGCTTACACAAGTGGGTGCTATGCATGTATGTGGATGTGGGAGGAGGTGGGCTTAGTTAAGCATATGAAGTTACAACATAAGGATTTCTTGGTTGGCTTCTAGTAATATTGTAATGGAAGATTAATTAATATCACAATATTTCAGTTGTGTGCAATATTAGCTCTGTTCCTCATGGCACTGTGTTGGGGCAAACTGCTCTGAAATGAATGGGTCTTGCCCTGGGTGTACAGTGCTTTGAGGATTGCAGCCATTGCATGTAATCAATGGAAAACATCAGAGGTAAAAATTAAACACAGAGAGTACGCTTTGTCCCCTTGGGATTTCTTTCCTCAACCTCTTCCTGGTATTTGTTTCTCTTCCTCGACTCTTCTCTGCTCTGTCTTCTATCCTAATTTATCCATGGGATATTTTTCTCTCTGGTTTTATTTAGATCATTTTGTGCCAAATCACAACACAATCCAATTTTCACTGTGTTCACCCTCAAAATAAGAGTGCCTCTCCCTGAGCTCTGTGTCTGAAACTGAATCCACCCCAAAAACGGTCTTTCGTTTGAATTTCCAGCCAACAAATCCTACTGTACATAGTGTCCTGCTCCCTAAAACTCCTATGCAAACGGTTTCTAGGTATTGTATTGACTACAATAGCTGCTGTTATGCATTTCACCATTAATGCCCATCTCTGTGAAAGTGCCCACCTGATGCCCTTCAACTGGGTTTTGTTCATGCTTTATTCCTCTAAACATGTCTTTGTAAAACACATTATACTTAACTGCATGTATTATTTAAACAAAACTTAATTCATCACAGAAATGTAGTCACCTGAGGGTTATCAGCTAGCAGCTGTCTGCTAGTGCACGGTAACAGCAAACAACAATATAGGCCAGGGAGTGGAGAAGAAAAGTCATATCCAAGTGAAGCTGGAAAGTGATTTAGGTTAAATAAACTGGAGTTAGACAGGAAATGAAGACCAAAAGGTATTGGAGAAGTATGATGCTCCACAAGCCAGACAGATCCATACTGAGTCTAAAGTGTGACACTGCCCCAACTTCTAGACTTTAACATTTTAGTACTAAGACCCAAAAAAAAATGGAGACAGAAGAAACTCTCTGGGCACCAGGTAGGACCTAGATCAAACCCTGAGTTCCTCTGAAGAATCTTTTTCCTTCTCTCTTCTGCACCTTTTGTAGTTTACAATAAAAATTGTGGTTGAATCTGTCCCTTCTAATGAAACCTCCATTATAATAAGTTCTGAGTGCTGACCAGTGATACTACAAAGTGCTTAGTTAAATTCAAAGCAACCGTGGAGTTCTTTGGAGAAAAAAGACCTTGAACAGGCTCTTGAAAACTCAAGGGTGGCGAGTGCTGTATATAAGCATGTGAACCTGATGTATAGGTGGAACCCCTACCAACTGCGGAAAAGCTAACAAATAAATTGAAACACCCCAGAAAAAATGTACCTAAGGAAGTATAATGAAAGACAATAATTTCACTTCAGTGGGTGATATACATCTTCATGCACCGAGAAATTGGTCATTCCAAGACAGCTCAATAAAAAAAAGATGTATTTCTCTCTCAAGTGTTGTGTGTGAAATTTATTTCAGGAAAAGACACAGGCATCATATATATGTAAAGCTCAGTGACCACCTCTGGTCCTTGTGCAGTAAGCAATATGTAAAGGTGTATAAAGAATGAGATATAATATTGAAAGTACCATAAAATATTTATATAAACCAATGGTCTAGAATACTGTGTCCCATAATGGTCTCCTGCTGCACGCTGCTCCACACTCCAACCTAAGAAAGATATAACAGAAAAGGAAGGAGCTTAGCAGCAGATGACAACAGTGATTTGAGACAGGATGAGACTTGGATATAAAGTGAGATTGAAGAGATTGCGACTGTTCTGTTTAGTAAAGGGCTAAATCAGAGTGATGATATGACAGAGAAGGGAGAGAAAAGACTAGCATAGAAAAGCTAAATAAATTCCTCTTATTCTCCCTTCTTCAGAATGAGAGTTTGCTCAGGAATTCCTGTCTTCCACGTTCTGGCCACAACATCAAACTGCCTACACTGAGGGTAGTGCCAATAGAGCAGTTTGACAAACGAAGACTTTTACCTCAAACGCTCATTTTACAGATGGGGAGCTGAGGCACAATGAGAATAAATCGGTGGCACGCCAGGGGATTGAACTTTTTCAAGTCTCAGGCAAGTGCTTTAACCACTGGACCATTTCCCCTCCAAAATCAAACAATATCCTCAGTGAAGCCCTTCCCTGCTCTGTAAAATTCAACCTCATACATGAAAGGTTTTGAAAATGGGCCAGTGTAGTTAAGCTGCACGCAGGAATTGCAGCACCAGTTCAGAATGTGGCTTGAATTAGTTACATTAAAAAATGGTGTGCACACAGATACCGCAATAAAACTACAGAAACATACCATTAATCTGGCTACTGCTTGAACTTCCTAATCAATATAGGATAACTTCAGTCAGGCAAATATATTAAAGGTAGTGGTTGCAGAAGTGTTACTCATTCTGCCAAGGAAAGAAAACGTGCTAAAGCTTTGACAGAGGATGGTTTGTCTCAGCTTTCACTATAGGTGTGGTGTACATGTCTGTTAGATCAAGAAAAATATTTGCAATGTCTGCTGACAAGTACCAACTAGAACTGTAAGAGGTCTTTTCTCCATCCACTGAGCTCTTGCTCCTGGTTTAGTTAACCAATTCATATGGTTACTTGACAGCTGAACATGTAAAACTAGCATTCACATTCCAGCATTTATAACTGTCTGGGTGAAATCCTGTCTCCTCTGAAGTTCATGAGAGCTTGGCTAGTGATTTCAATTGGCAAAGATGTCACCCTTTCTGTTTCTATCCTTGTACCTTTGGAGGCAAGGCTGATAATCTATATTTGGTCCAGCCATAAGCACCACCACTAAAACTCTCTCTCCTCGCACCAAACAAACCACCCACAATTATTTTTGTTTATGGTTCCCAGATTGTTGACAGATGTTTATATTAGTTGTGAGTGGGCTGGCTATATTCAACCCTTGTCCATCTCCGTCTCTTTGATATGTGTTTTTGTCAAAACAAAAACAACAAATGGTGGGGAAGGGGGTGAGTTAAATATCTTTGTCGGCAAGTCAAGCCTGAAAACTTCACTGCATGCAGATGAAATGCAGACCTGCTACACCCACCTGATTTGCCTCGGTTTTGTGGGTAAGTCCCGCTACAAGAGGGGGAGATGATTTTTACATGCAATATTTGCATCAATGTCTAGGCACAATTAATACTTGTTTGTCAACAGCACTCAGCATTGTGTAAGCACACAGGAAGTCACAGGAGTCTATATTAATCTGGACAGGCAAAACTGTATGTTTGAGCTGCTCTTAGTGAACAGCAGTTCTAAGTTATGTTATTATTCATTAGTATATTTTTGCAGCAGCGCTTGACAGCCAGTCCTAGTCACAGACCAAGGTTACATTTTGCCAGGCACTGTAGAAACAAATTACAAAAAGATAGTCTGCTTCAAGGGACTCGAAATTAGAACTGTGTCATGAGCAAGCATGATACAAACAGCAGAAAAAGACTGTGGTCGATTGGAGAAGCATACATGGGACCTCCAGGAAAAGGAAGCGGTACCAAGGTGGGATCGTGTAATTAATAGCATTCTTCAAAACGGAAAGTATGTGGGAGAGATTTTGTATTTTCTATTCTTCTATTGCCTTCATAAGGAAATAAGCTGACTTAACACTAAGAACTTCTGAAGTCTAAATGTTTGTACATATGTAATTCCTTTCCATGATGGAATTTTGTTGAAAATGTTAAAGTATATGGCTATGGCTGAAGCCATGAATAAAGGATTGATTGATTGAATGACTGATTGATTAAGAAGATTTGGAAAGTTTGGATGCACAGGAGAAATTTAAGAAAGGGAACATTATGTCAGCTGCACTAGAGCCCATGATCCTGTTGGGGCACACAGCTGGTGCAGTTCCTTGCTGCCAAAGGCACTAATTGCAAGGACTTTACACCAAAGTGCTCAGAGTTTTGTGTTTTCAAATGAGACCCTGCATGGCCACCCAGGAGCTCTGGAGCCGACTGTCTGTCTGAAGGTGGAGTGGCCAGATGGATGTGCACGTGCACTCTCATGAGCCACGGAGCACTTCCAGGAAATCCTGAGTGGCTGCTTCCGTGGCTGAGAGAGCCACTGTGAAAGCTGCCCATTTGAAGCAGTCCACACTCAGTCCATCTGCATGGGTGCTCTATGACAATGCCACTTAGGTTGTGTTCTCACCTGCGGCAGCAGTGGCGGCAGCGGGAGGGGCGAGGAAAGACACGGCAGCGCAGAGGAGCTGGCCGACCGGAAAAGAGCCAGTGTGAATGGGGATCTGCCGCGGCTTCTCACGTGCATGTCAGGGCAGGATTTTGTGCCCTTTTCTATTTGGAATTGCATTTCGTAGGCAGGGATACGTGGGGTTTGACTGGGGTTCTGGGTGGGGTACGGCTGTGGGGGAGGATGGGGGTTTTATTGTATGAATTTTACTGTTTTTATTTTTTTGTTTGTGGATTGTGAGTCACCCTGAGCCTTGTGGGAAAGGCAGCATAGAAATTCAATAAATAAATCAGTACCACTGGTGTAACATGGCATCTGTGGACATGTAGACTGGTGTAACCAAGCTCAGAATTGGACCCAAGGTATTCTCAATAGTAGTTTAACATGATGTGAGTGAGTGATGTAGTTTACTCAGCATAGGGGCAGGGCTTTATATCTTTCTGTTATAAAGTTCAGTCAATACATTATGTGAGCAAGATTCAGCTCCAAAGCAATCGTCTAACTTTGCTCTGGAGGGGAAAATAAGAGAGTCAATAAATCAACAGCCATCCACAAAGAGTAAGTCGGCTTTTAAATGTTTACTTCTGACAAACTACTGTTCTTATTTGTTGGCTTTCCTAAGCAATCCCTCCAGTTGAGCCATACCTATTGTATACGACTCTGAGATCCTTTTTTAAAAATTAATTTTATTTAAAAATGGCAACAAACTGGACCCAAACAATTTTTACCCAAGAAAGCAGAAATTTTGGCGTTCTTCCAGTCTCCTGAGTAAAAACATAATTATGAGAAGAAATATGTAATCTACCCAAGAGACATAATTACATAATGAGGCTGTAGGCTTTACATAAGATTTTTTTAAAAAAATAATCACAAAATAAGGTGCTACATAGACCCAATAACTGCCTTTTACCCACTCGTTGATGGGGAAAGGATGTTTTTAAAAAAAAATAAAAAAAATAGCTAAAGACATCAAGTTTGCATTACAGACTGAAGGGCTTATTTTCCCAGCCATGCACGCAGGACTTCTGTTAGCGCTAATGAAAATTACGCTCACATGAAAAAACAGCACACAAGTTTCCTGTTTTTAAAGCAAAGCCATTTTTACAAAGCAGGTTATCAAAACAAATAAACAAAAAACCCAAGCATGCACCTGAAATAACTGTCAATAAATTAATTAAATGGAACTGACACGCCAAACAAAAGTCAAGTCTGTCATGAGCCATGTGGCACATCGGACTGGTAGGGTTAAAGCACATCAATTTCTGTGGCCTACGGTGCACAACGGAGTGATGTTGCCAGCGCCATGTCTGACCACCTTTGACTTTCTCATCCCAAAAGATCCAGGTACTGAGGGTGTTAACACATGAGAGGGGTGGTCCCCTCCCACAGCCACCTCCTACAGGCTCTCTCCCCACACCAGGGTTGCACATGGGAAGCAGCTGTGGGAACTGCCCCGCCTTTCCCTGGATTCACTTGCATGGTGTCATCAGCCTTCCCTGGGATAAGCTGCCATATATGCAAATTTTGGAGGACACTTATGAGAAATACAGGTTGAAGGGCTGCACTGGCTCCAACATGCTTTAAAAACAGGAAACCTGGCTCCAATGCAGCCCTGAAACCTGTATTTCTCATAAGTGCCCTCCAAAAACTTGCATATATGGCAATCCTACCTGGGATGACACCATGAGTAGTAGTTACAGGGTGAACATCTGGTGGCCACCTGACAGACAAGTGGATGAATCCAGAATGAATGGGGCAACAACATCTTGTCTTTTTATACCCCTAGTCACTGTTGGGTGGACTAGAGGCAGCCATTCAATGCAAGACCAAGCAGGACTTAAACCTATAGCTTGAAGGGTTATAGGCAGGTGCCTTAGCTACTCAGCCACCATAGCTCCACACCACAAACAGGCTTAGCTGATCACAGTTCTCCACCATTCTCAATGGCATAAAGAGCTCAGACAAGCCCAAAGCATCACAGCAGAAGTTACAAAGAGGATCAAAGGATGGAGCCTACACTCTGGAGATGCATATATTCAGCTCTTCTGCCCAGCAGCCTCCCAAGAGAGGGCTTTAATGAAGCCCTGCATGAAGCTCAAAACTCCAAGCAAACAGAGGAAGAAATTACTCTTCGGGTGTTTTCAGACAAGATACTCTCCACCCACTACCCACCTGCCCACCGACTATACATGTTACAGGGCACCCATAGGGCAACACTGCAGCCCCGAAACATATATGGTGGGTAGGTAGTAGGTGGAGATGGAGAGTGTCTTGTCTGAAAACGCCCTTTGAGGAAGGCAGGGAATAAGTTTGTGAAAACTGCACTCTGTGGCTCCAGGGAGGAATCAAACCCAGTGTTTGTAAAGACTTAAGTGATCAGATTTAGAGGTTATTATTTTTAAATTTAGAATAGCAAATCAAAATACACAGATAGATAGAGGACCTGGAGGTCAGGTTTGTCAGAAGATCAAAACAGCTGAGACAAGACCCTACTCTGCAAAGCATTATTCAAGGATGCAAAAACTGAGTGCTGTACTCAACAAGTGTGTTCCCACCCATATCCTCATCTTGCTTCCATTGGGATTAGGATGGTGTTTCATTATCCATCCCAGCAGGCCCCATGTTTTCAGGAGCTGGGAGCCACTGAGTTTGACCACCTGAGAGTGTTTCCTGAATCAAAAGAAAGAACAATAGGCAAACTCAGAACATAAGGAAACACTGCCTCCTCTAGGCCTCACGGGAAATGATCCCCTATGACTTAAGGGTTTACTCTCCCCTTCTGCTCTGCTCCCCAACTCAGCCTAATGCGGCAGCTTTTCAGGAGACGCCTGCTTTCCTATCTGCTCCTGTGCTTTGTTTCTCTACTCCTCAAAACTGTTTTGCGCTGCTAGAACAACAGGTGTCTTCTTCCCTCACTCCCACCCTTTTCAAAAAGATGCTGCATACCAGCACAGATATTCTGTAGCATTAGTAATCCATTTGGATCTATTTCCCCTTCCCTCACACGTATCGTTCACTCACTGCTCTCAAACTCAGAGCTGTACTGCCTACAGCATTTTTATTTTTAACAGTGTTCTCCCATGTCCCAGCTTCCAAACACTAATTCCTCTTGCATCTTACTGTTAAGAAAACCAAACCCCAGCAACACTGCACATATATACACAAATACACTAACGGAGAGGGAGAGGATGAGGAAAGGGCCCCACTTCACCCCCAAGCCACTTTCCTTCACCTTTAGGTCTTAAAAAAGAACAGAAATCATCAGTGTGTATATGCCGGTGCTCCAGCTAAACACGGTTGGCATCATTGTTCAAAGATTCTAAAGACAACTCATACAAACAGATACTGTCACGCAATTCCCGGTTTTTGGCTTAATTCCCTCTGCATGCTAGTATCTGCTGTACTCTTCCTCCTTCCCCCTCCCCTTTTCTTCTTCTTTTTGTTTAGCAAAGAAAAAAACGACACGGCGGCATTTCAAAAGCACAAGAACTTCTCATCCTGACTATCATCTCATCATTATCAAGCAATCTCTGGAAAGAGTAAAGGAAAGGATTTTTTTTTTTTTTTTAAAGGTAACTAGTCTATAAAGGTCCCGCCAACTTCTTTAGCCTGGTCTTGCTACATTGAATTGCAGTAAAGATCACAGAAAAAGAGGAGGGGGGAAAGAGAGAGAGAGAGAGAGAGAGAAAATCTCTTGCTTGAACTGGAATCATTCCAGCTGGCAGGAGGGGATGGTTTTTTTAACGCTTGCAAAACCTGATTGCTTTAAAGGAACGAAGAGAGAGAGATGTAAACACAACCATTAAAACAGATTTAAGGTACTTAGTTTTAATCTAGTCTAAGGCCTACCCAATTGTACACTGCTTTGGAATCCTCTGCTTGCTAGACATCAATAAGGTGCATTTTAGATTTTTTTTCCAAAACCAAGGCTGACCAATGTGGTTAAATTGGAGTCCATGCATGGAAGAAACAACAGTTAAGTAATAATGGATGGATGGATGGATGGATTTGTGTGTACACACAGTTTCTTTCAGCAGATGGTTTTACTGCATTAAAAAACTATTGTGTTTATATCCGTGCAACAGGTTTTAAGCAGATTGTTTTAACTTCATTAAACAAGGGGATGGTTCTAAAATAACCTCCCTAATAAAATTCAGATGACTACAGAGAACTGAAAATAAAAACGATGCCATTTTAATCTACACTCATATGGGTAACATGATATAAACTCCAAAAGAAAACAGTCTTTACATGTTAGACTTGAAGGATTATCTCGTGTATCAGCACCCTCTGCAGCGGAGTAGTGCTTATCCACATATCCACCCAGGTTAATGCTGTTGCACAATGTACTACAGATTTGATAGACAGATAATTGCTTTATTCAACCATGTGTAATAAATGGAGTCTACTATGTTAATCCTGGTATTCTTATTGTCTGTGAATGCAAAACAAGGGAGAAACATACATTGCAAACCCTACCCTTTCCTTCCAAAACTATTCAAGTTTACTCACACTCAGACCTGCTAAAGTGTTCTCATTACATTCCAGCCCAGCACTTCACGTTCCAAGTATTTTGAGTAGTATCAAGTTATTGTTATATCAAGGGCATCTAAATTCAGAGTGTAGATAGAAGCCAGAGTGCAGCAGTTTTTAAAAAAAAGAAATCAAAGGCAGCTTTTCAGCCTCATTTTAATAGGTCGGACAGAGTATTGTTTGTTCTCAGTCATAACACAGAAATTAATTAACCTGAACTTTTAAGAATGGACTCTAGCAAACTCACGTGGAGTCTGTCAGACCTTAAAGTAACGTGAAACACTGCTTAGCCGTTGGCCCATTAATGTTTTCCACAAAAATCTATAAAGATTTTTTTATTTTAAATGTCAAAAACAGGCGTAGCCTTTAAAAGGTTTACAGATTCCTGGCGGCTCCACGGGCTTAGGTTTGTGGCATCTAATCTGTAATGACAGTTTGATGGATGTCTCCCTTTCTTCCTTTTGAAAGGTATAAAGAATTGGTGGTTTCTACAGTAAAAATTATGCTTAACACACTTCTTGCTTTTACACTTCTCAAGTCTGGTTAAAAGGCCAGAGTATGATGAAAATCTTGTGCTGCTGGTAATATATGGGTTTAATGGGGCAGGAGGTATGTGGCAGTATCCATTCAGCAGCTCTTTGGATGAAATTCACTCTTGTGGAGAGACCCACTTATGTGCAGGAATATAGACCTTTGGCTGGCCTTCTTTATCCCAAGTTCAAGTGCTCTTTCTGTTGACGTTTCCAGTTACCTATCCCAAGGAACTCCCTCTCACCTCCGCATCTTCAACTACCATTCTGATTAGAGCTGAAACGATTTATCATGACAAGAACTGTGTGCAGTCACACTCTGCACCTTGGGCAGTCTTACCAGCTGATGCAATGCATCATGTCCCTGGTGCCCGCCAGATGTTTCTCCCACCATGAGGGGAGGATACAGCGCATATTAGCCTTACCCAATATGGGGTAAGACTGCCCAAAGTGTGGTAGCTCATGTGCCTGGGCCTCATTTGCCCCACAGCCCAGCAAGGTCCGCTGCGGGGCTTTGAGAGGTGGGTGCTGTTGCCCATCACATGTGGCCATATCACTGCTGGGGGGGGCAGGATATTGGTTGAGCCGAGGGAGAGGGGTAGGGCCACGCACCCACTAGTGTGGCCACTGGCCAGCCCCTTGGCCTGCCCTGGCCATGATGGGAGATCTGACAGCAGCCCGCGCACCCCACACGGGGACTGACTGTCTGCCCAGCTCCCCACATAGGATTGGGCCCACGTGCAGGGATTGAACCCTCTGCAGCTCGTGTGGCTGCACCCAGTCTTTGTCACAATAAATTCCCATCAATTTGGAAACAGCCAATTTGTTTCAGAACTAATTTTGATCCCTTCCCTTTTCTCTCCAATCAAGAGATAAGAATAAATTTGCTTATTATGTCAAAGCTTCAAGAGAGAAAGCGTTGCTTAATGACTGAAGCACAGAACATGTAGTAGGCTCATTGAGAGTTTTAGGATTTGCAGCTATCTAACCATGCAACTTTGGGCAAGCCAGTTATGCTAAAAATATTGAATTTAAGGAGCTGAAGGGTCTTTCTGGATTGATTGTTAAGACGAGTCCAAGTACCAGAAGCTCCCACTGAAGTTAACAGCTAAAATCAAGCCACATTTACTTAGATGCCCAAGTATGGATTTAGTAGATACTTAAGACTTAAGCCACAGAAGCTTGAAAATATCAGCTTTCATTGCTCTGTGCGCCACACTTTTTCTCCAGTTATAAAATGGCAATAGTAGCATTTATTCTACCTCGCAAGGGCAAAGTGGGACCTAGTGGTTAGGGTGCTAGCCTTGACTTCTGCAGACCCATTCTCAATTTCTACCTCTGTCATTGAATTCTTCTGTAAATGTGAGCAAGTCACAAGTCTCCCTATGCCTCAGATGCTTATCTGCAATCTGGAGGACAGAGTAATTTCCTCCCTCATAGGCCCTTTTTACAAAGACAGAGGTGGGTGTTTTGCCACGGTGGTTGAAGGTGGGTGTGTGACCGTTTACACGGACACACACACACCTCCACCCACAGAGCCTCCTCCGGTTTTCCAGAGGGCTCCGTGGGTGGAGCTGGGTGTGCGATGGGTGGAGGTGGGTGTTGTGCAGGAGCGCGCATGCACCCGCACTCATCTCGCTCGGTATTCACATGGGCAAAGACCAAGCAGACACCCATCCCTCCACCCACCGCCGGCCGTTTACACGGACGCACACACCCCGCAACCGCCCAAACACCAGGGGGGGGGGCGTGTAAAAACGGCCTTAGACAAACAACCTAAGAGAGAGGTGGAGCAGGGCTTTATTTCAGCCAGGTTGGCTTGGTGTGGGTAGTTACCTACCTAGATCCTTCAGGGTCTTTCTGGGGTGTGATTTTGTGGTGGGAGTAGCATGCTTGGGGCATAGCTTTTTTCATAGGGGAGTGTGTGGTTTGGGACATGACCTGGAACCTACTAACTTAAAAATTAAGCCCTGTAAAGGAAATGCTAGAAATCATAACAAGCTAATTGGACTGATTCACCACTGCATTATGCCAGTCTGATTTTGGCAGGCTAAAGTGTGAGTAAGCTCCAGGAGGTTTCATTGGGGTTACATTGGGGTACAGCTGGAGGGAAATTGTAGTCCAATTTAAGTGTTGGTAAAGGGTTCCGAGACTGAGATCCTCAGATGAAATGTAGATTGAAAGTACAAAGTATTTTCTTTATTATTCAGTCTCATGAATTGTTCCACCACCAATGATCATGCATCAAGAAGCAGTCTCATCTCCTTGGCACAAACCCTATATACATCCTACCACTGCCCCCCTGATGACAAGAGTTACCAGATTATTGGATAGACCATGGCAGTTCCCTGTTCCCATGTTCTTGTTACAGCTGCTGTCAAACTAGGAGGCTAGCCAGGCACAAAATTTAAACTGAAAACAATACAGCAAACTGTAAGAACTTCAGCCTTCCGCAGAAGGGAAATATTAAAATAAAATACACAACA
>QEPC01012829.1:1026712-1044007 GCA_003113815.1 Sphenodon punctatus
CGGTGGCCTCATTGGCCCCACCGCCCGCCCAACTCCCCAGAGGGCGGGCGGCGGGAGCGTGGAGGGGACGGGGCCGTGCGGCCGCATGCTGCGCTGCGTGGCCCCGCCCCCTCCCAGATTCCCTGCCGGGATCCCCCCGGCACGTCTGTTGCGGCGTGACGGGGTGACCCCGGCGGGGAATGACTAGGGTGATTTCGGTACGGTGCCAATGGGCCCTGTTACGTCTGAAATCACCCTTTATCACACTTAACCCCACCCCAGGGTCACAACCACTGTCACTTCTGTTTGGCGGATGCCAGATGTTCACCACGCTTTGTCCTGAACTGGTGGAAACAGTTAGTTACCACCGGTTGTGATATCAGAAAATCGCAGGGAACAGCCAGTGGTAAGCGGTAAGCGCTACCACGGTTCAGGGCAAAGTGTGATAAGGTGCAGCGTAATGTCTGTTCTGGGAACTAACCTGTTACCCCAGATTGGGTCTAAGCATAGTAGCGTCACTTCTGAAAATACCCAGTATCTCTAAACCTTGAATAAAACCTTTTTCTTTGAATAAACAATTTACTATTGGTGACTTTAAACCATTAGCCAATAAACATTCACAGTGAATAATTGGGCCAGATTATTTTACTATATTTAGACACATTTACTGGCTTTTGTTTTGGTGTTAATCTTAAAAATAAAGCACCTGGGGTATCCCCCCCCATGTTTCAAATGTACCAAATAAAACGTACCAAATAAATTTCTCTGCTAAAGTGCTTGTCAATAGTGGTTCCGAGGTCCCTATCCCTAGAGCAGTGAAATCCCTGGGCGGGAGGTCCTTACTTTGCCCCTTTATTTGGCAATGACACCCGGGGTGGGTTACTTAGAATCCCTCCCTTCCCCCCGCCCCCCCACGGGAGAGCTCCTCAGGTGAAAACAAACAAGACAGTAGCCTGCAAGCCACCTGCTCGTCAGTTCAGCAACTGCAACATGTTCACTCATGTTCGCCTTGGAGAGAGTAACCGTCTGCTCTTGGATGCGTTATCTGCAGAAGACTGGCAGTGCAGCCCAGGCTAAGGCTTGCCCAGCCAGGCTAACATGTGCACTCCCATCTGTTAGGCCCCACCCAGCTTGCTGGTGAGGTGAGGTCCAAAGATTGAGCCCGGAATAGTGTGCTCACCCGGCCCACCAAACAGCTGATTGGGGGACCTGGCGGAACATCCACTCCAGCCGGCCCTCCTCCAGGCCCCCCAATCAGCTGTTTGTTGTGCACACCTGGACCAGGTGAGTGTGCGCCTCTGCCCCCTCCTGGTCAGCTGTTTGGCGGGCCGGGTGTGCATGCTCCTCTGGCCTTCTGATCAGCTGTTGAGCAGGCTGGGATGAGCACGGAGGGGCCCCCCACTTAGCTGTTTGGTGCGCGCAACTGGGCCAGATGAGTGTGCTCCCCCACTCCCCAATCAGCTGTTTGGCAGACCAGGTGAGCACACTTCTCTGGGCCATGTGATGAGGTGTTTGATGGCAGATCCTCCTGGGGGCCCAATCCTGCTGAGCAGCAGGGGTCTGGGAGTCCTGTCCCATGTGGAGGGCTGCTCGTCCAACATGTGGTGTGGAGGGACTTGTGATGGCAGCCACCTCACCCGGATTCCCTGAGGGGGGAAGATGCCCTTTGAACTGCCCTCCCTGCCGACCCAAGGAGTGGCAGCTGCAGTGGCCCTCCCTGAGGTAGCCAAGGGATCCAGCTTACCCCCTTCACCTCCCAAATGTGGGAGGTGGCAGATACCTGCTGTGAGCCCTGTGCCACTGGCTGGGGGGTGGGGGTGAGGGGTTACATTAGTGGACAAATCTTAAACCACTGGGGGGGGTTGAGGGGTTACATTAGTGTGACAAATCTTAAAACTGTTAACTGCTAATAGCCTGAAATGTGTACATGGAGGCCATGAGATTCATACATACATACAGATGCGCACGCACCCCTGAGCATGCGTTTATGTGCGTACTGTGGCGTAGTGTGTGTATGTCTTCCAATACATTGCCTTTACTTCAATAGGCAACTTTACATATGTTAATAAATTCGTTTACATGTATGTATTGTATTTTCCTAATAAAATGATCTATTTGTATGTATTAAGTGATACAAAATTTGGATGGAATCAATAAAAATTGAATAGTTGT
Source organism: Sphenodon punctatus (assembly GCA_003113815.1). Taxonomy (NCBI): domain Eukaryota; kingdom Metazoa; phylum Chordata; class Lepidosauria; order Sphenodontia; family Sphenodontidae; genus Sphenodon; species Sphenodon punctatus. Next base: position 1,028,864 of record QEPC01012829.1, read on the forward strand.
AAGACCTGTGATTTTTTGGGGGGGTGGTGGTGGTAAAAATTGGTTTAAACTGAAAACAAAGCAGCTTAGATATAAATTAAAAATACAGTAATAATAATAATAATTGTATGGGTTGGAGAGTGGGGCTGAGGGACAAAGAGACTATAACATCTGCCCAAAATCACTGGTTAAGAAAGGAATTGAACTTAGGTCTCTCAAGTGCTAGCACCATAACCACTGAACTCTCTTTCCTCTAAGGACTAGTGGTTGTAGAGTTGCTATCTCTCTCCAGCTGCAGCATGGGCAAACCACAAGCTGCCCCACAATGTACCAATGGGGAAAACACCGTGAACATGGGGTGTTTTCAAACATGACACTACCACGGGAGGCCACACTTACCCTGGCGTGGCCACCCTAGTAGTGTCACATTTGTTCCCATCCACCAGATGTTTGCTGTGGGCAGGAACAAACATACCCCAGACTGTGGCAGGATTGATTCCAGATTGTGCGCTGGGCTCCCGGAGTTAGCCCTGCCACGGTCCAGGGAAGCCATCCCCAGACTGTGGTAGAGCAGGCTGTCATGTCTGACGGCCCACTCTACCTAACTCCAGCCAGTGACCAGAGCTTTTCTGGGTAAGCGCAATGGCCTCATAGGCTGTCGTACCTGCCCATCAGGGAGGGGGTCAGGCCACGCTGAGCAACACAAGGGGCAGTTAGATGCGGACCATGTCTGCACATCCCCTTGCCCTCTTCCCAACCCCTCCCCAGCCCGAGCCACTGTCACGTTTGTTCACCTCAGGCAGGATCATTGATTCTACTGATTTGCCAAACTGCCTCAGCTTTGGCCTAGAAACCAACTCCAAGATCAGTTGAAAACCTGCTACTAACGCCTATTCCAATCTCAGTTTGTTGTTAGCAAGGGTGCCAGTTGGTGCGACACTGTTGTGAAACAAGACACCTGCACTGTAAAACTCAGCCAACCAACTCACTTCACATAGCCTATCCTAAGTCACAATGGTAACAGGTTCTAGTTTCTCCCGACCCGAGCTTAGTTGCACCCAGTAATCTTGAAACAAAAGCCTCTGTATGCTTTTCATTGCCATGCCTTGAGCAGCACAAAGTCCCACTTTTAAACAAAACCGACAGCCACTCACAGCTTTTGTGTTCCCCATGCCAAGGGTAGTACCACAATTCCACTGCTTATCAGAAAATTGTCCGGGCATCACACTGGCGGTACAATCCTTCGGAAAAAGTCAATTCAACAGAAGCTGTAAATGTCTCCTTATAAAAAAAAATCACAAGCTGTTCTGAAGTGCAGCTGTGAAATGAATAGCTTTCAAAGATGTGCAAATATATATCCTCATATATTCGTGCACAATTTGGAAAGACTTTAGAATGCATTGGATCATCACTGATAGGCGTTCTGCATAGGATGGAACTTTTTTTCCTCTGATGAGTCACTGAGTTAAGATGCCCACTGAAGTGCCCCATTGAAAACATTTCTGAAATGTTATAGTGGCAGAGATATTTTATGTCTCTTGAACCTGGCACAAAGAGCACTAACGTAAATTGGAAAGTCATCCTTGTACTTAATACCATCTAACTAGCTCATTCTTTTAACATCAGCTTCTTTCTCTTGACTGGGGATTTCTGGTAGCAAGTCCTATTTTCATTCACATAACAAAAAGGTGCAGTCATAGAATGGAAACACCCTTCTTTCTATTGAAATTAATAATTTTGTCATTAATTTAAATGGGAACAGGACTTGAATTTCTCTATTAGAAATTAAGATACAACCAAACAACAGGTACACTTTTCCTGCATAAATACAAAGGAACAAATGATGCATGAGCATGGTTAATTTCCATCCAGGAGTTGACAAGAAATTATATCCCAATGTTTTATTCCACATTTTGTATCAGAAATTATACTAAATACCAGCTAACTGGGAAGCAGGATGGACCCTCAATTCTACTGATTTTTTAAAAAGGTATTTTGGTGATAAAGTGCTTCAAAACCTGGTGTCACTTGTGTTTTTAAATGAATCCAAGCCATGCTAATAGGTTTTTTAAAAATCAAAATGGGTAGAGAGACATTATTTTCCACCTTCAAAGACGGTGCTGCAAAGAAATAAAAGGAATGCTTCTTTAAAATTAAAAGTGCCATGTTCCTTTAATAAAACATTAAAGAAGGGTGGGGAACCTCAGGCTGGGGGTCAAATGCGGTTCCTGGCTAGTGTTCATTTGGCCCCTTTCCAGTTCTTGGATCTGCCCCCTGGATCCAGTTCCTAGCCCACTGAAAAACTGAGCTCAGGGTAAAGGAGCAGAGACGAGGGCATGCACATGAGGATAGGGAAGATATACCATGGCAGAGATATACTAATCATCATGATTATTTCTGTAGCACTACTAGGCATACACAGTACTTTACTGTCACAGATTTTGGAGACAGGTCCCTGCCCAGTGGGCTTACAATTTAAGATGGACATGGGTGAGGGGAACACAGGGAGAGGCAGACACATTCCCATTCCTACAGAGGGGGAACTGAGGCTAAGAGGTTGTAACTTGGCCCAAGGCGACCCAGTGAGTTCATTGGTTAGGGGAGGATTCAAACCATGACTTCTCAGCACCAAGGCCAGCACCTTAACCACTACACTACACTGGCTTTAGTGGCTCTAGTCCAGATCTATGATCCGGATCCTCATCTTCCTAAGTGCAACACTTAAGCATCCCTGTCCCTGAGTATGACACTCAGCTCTATCTCTCTTTTCCATCCAACCCAGACCCAGCATATTGATGAAAATGAACTCCAGAGCTCCTCACAACCTCACCCAGCGGTTGCTGAACAGGAGAGGGGACAGAATGGAACCCTGCGGGACTCCACATGAGAAGTCCTGGGGAGATGAAAAATGGTCCCCGAGCACCACTCGCTGAGTTCTTCTGGCCAAGAATGAGCGGAACCATTCGAGAACAGTCCTGCCCACCCCTGCATGGTCCCACAGGTGAGTCATCAACATCTCATGGTCAACAGTATCAAAAGCAGCCGACAGATCTAATAGAATCAGCAGGGTCAAATGACCCTGATCTAATTCACGGCGAAGGTCGTTGACCAAATCCACAAGCACAGTCTCAGTGCCATAGCCCGGATGAAAGCAAGGGATCTAGAAAACTGAGTCGGTCCAGATGCTCCTGCAACTGTCGAGCCACTACCCGTTCAATAACCTTCCCTAAAAAGGGAAGGTTAGAAACAGACTGATAACTGGCAAGGGAGTCAATGTCCAGGGATGGTTTCTTGAGCAGGGGCCGGCTGTTCCACCAGGCCTTTGGCAAGGGAGATGGGTGAGGGTGGGTTTTTATTTTTAGGGGGGGTGATAAAGGTGGGGTATTTTTCTCCTCCCTCCTCTTTTCCTGGAGGGATGTTTCCCCCTTTTTCCCCTTCTTCCCCCTATTTTAGATATTTTATGTTGCTTTTTGTGTATTTTTATGTGTGTTTTTATACTTTTATATATTGTAAGCCGCCCCAAGCTGCCTTTGGCAGGAGGGGCAGAATATAAAATGTTTTAATTAAAATAAAATAAATAAATATTTAAACGACTGCTTCCATATGCCCCGTCATGATCCCTACGTCCGCTGGGGGCACCCTCTTGCAAGTTCCATTACTATACCAAGTTTCCACAGGAAGGATGCGCATTTTGTGGAGGCACTGTAAGACCTGTTTATTTGGCCAGGTCTTTAGTCTATGGGGATAGGGTTTGGGGGAGTAGTTTTAATGAGAATTTTATATAGTTTATATTTTACCATGGCCACCCTGCTGACAAGAGAGACCAGATTATTGGTTATTTTTTAAATATTTTATAAATGCCTATTTATATAATGTTGTAAACCACCCTGTGCCTTCAGGGAAGGGAGGGTTAAAAATCCAAATAAATAAAGTTGTCCTTTAAGAATCAACCACTAGGCAGTCATTGCTGCAAGTTGGAGTTCATATTCAGGGTGGTCCTATTAGCAAAAGGGAACTCCTCTTTCACTGAGGGCTGGACATACGTGGATTCCCCACGTATCCTATCACTGCTGCCCCTTGTATTAACAAGAGGAGGCTGGTTAAGAGCCAGGCAAAGTGTTCTCATTTGAGGAATTCTTGGCTCCAATGACATCCTGTGTCACTGAGGCAAAAAATTAGATTCAAAGTGAGATTGGACATTTATATAGACAACAAGAATATGAAGAATGATAATGTTTGACCAATTCACGGGGTTAACCCGAGAAACTTCCACAGCAGTGCATGGCAGGAAGTTTTTGTGGACTGGAGAACTAATGCAGTCTGGGAACAAGCCAGAGTACATTAACCAGCATGTTCCCGGAAAGCTGCTTTACCTCATTCAAAGGAGGCAGCCCGACTGGCTCTCACTGTTTGGCAGAGTCCACTCCAGAAGACAGCAGCACGTCTGGCTTCCAGCAGCGTTTAGGTGAGTAGCACCCCCCCTTCACCCCTTCCCTGCTCTCCGCTGCCCTCCCTGCAACCTGTTCACTGCCCCCAGGTTCCCTATTTCCTGACACACACCCCTTCCCTGGTCCATGCTGCTGGCTGCACTGCCCTCTCCCCAACCCTTCCAGTACTCGACCAAGGGTTTTTCGAAGTCCCGAATGGCAGGGCTATTCCTCGGCCCATCAGAACTCAGAAAAACCAGGCTGAATAGGATGGCACTCAGTAAAATCAAGAAAAATCCAAGTACTGAGTTACAGCCCTACTCTGTGGCCCTGGTCGGGTCCAAGCGCGGAGGAAGAGATTCTGCTTGTGTGCTGGGCACCACCGTTGTCTCCCTTCCTGCCTCAGACAGCAGCCCACACATACACCAGAGCTCGGGGGGAGGGGGGCAGCCTGAATTGCCTAGGGACACTAAAATCCTAAATGTGGCCATGGTCAATTTCTGTGTATTAAAAGGACCCATGGAAAAAGTCCCCAGAAACTGAGAATCTTTGTGTAACATTTTGCATTCTGGAACTGGTGGACTCCTTCACCCCCAGCAGCCCACATGGGCTCATATAACTGAAAACTGACTTCTAGCGAAATTTCCAGTCTTTCATTTTAGGTATTTTCTCTCACACAATGTAAGGATGAGGTTTTGCAGCTTAAAGATCCAGGCTCCAAACTTGGTGCTATAAAAATCACAGGCTGCTTGCCAATGTTCAGGGTGGGGCAGGGACTAATGTGAGTTTAACTTACATTAGCATGGTCACATGAAATCCCCATTCGGTGTGCACGAAGGTTCTCCTATTAAATTCAATAACATGATACAGGGATCAAAATCCAGCCCTGTATAATGTTATTCAGTTTAACAGGAGAACGGGAAAATAACGATAAAAACCTCACGTACATGAGCAGGGATTTCACGTAGGATTAATAATAATAATAATAATAATAATAATAATTAATACCTCCCCTTTAAAAGAGGAGGCTTATGTTGAAAGGCTGCACTGGAACCAATGCAGCTCTGCACAATATATTTTTCATAAGCCTCCTCTTTTAAAGGAGAGGATGGTAACCTTAATTTCCTGTGACCATGCTAATGTGAGCTAAACTCACATTAGTCCCTGCCCCTTCCTGAACATGAGCAAGCACCCGTATTCTCTATCAAGGATATGCAACTTACACTGAGGAGTGGGTTATGCTCACTTGAGTAAAGTTACATAGGTGAGCATTTGCAGGGTGGATCCCTAAAGCTCGGAACCTGAAAGGAGCTGCAGGTGAAAAGGTCCCTTACATCTGAGTGTCTCCTACACACATCCAGATGCAGGGATGGGGCCTAAATATATAAGGAAACAGAGAAACTGACTGTAGAAAAAGTGTTGTCAAACCTCTTAAAGTTATCATAAATTATTAGCAAACTTCCACAAATAGTTGATGAAACATTTTGAAGGCACATTGCAATTTTTATATTTAAACAATCCCCTTCAAAACAAATTGGCCATTCAAGAAAAAACAAAAACACAACTTCTTTTGATTGGAGCTGTTAAAGAAACCCCTTAAATTTGTGAAGTCTAGCTAACCTGACAGTGGTTCCTTTGCTACGTTCCCTTCCTTTTGTGACAGAGTTTGTACAAATGCAGTATCATTTGCTGCAACTGCACTACACAAAAGCAGCAAGTATATTTACCACACAAAACAATAAAAACAACAAACTCCCATATCAGCATACAAAGAGGAAATAGTTGTCTTTTATTTTTATTCTGCAGCAATATGATTATTTTAACTCTGTCTGGAGATGTGAGAGGGAAGTGACCCTGTAATTGCATCTCTTCTGAGAATAGTGGCATATGGTTTAAACAGAGATTTTTATTTCCTGAAGCAAGAGAGGACTGCAGATTCTCAATCCAACCAAAATAATTATGCAGACAATTTCACAATATTACTTTCAGCAGAACCCAATCTGTGTGGTCCTTCCATGCTTGCTGAAACCTTTAAAGAGACATTATGCCATTTTTATGTAAAATTCCCTTAATGGGTGGGATGTAAAATGAATTTCCTGGAAGATTAACACCTGTCACACTGGATAATGCATATCTTCAACTGCTGCATTAACTCTCCTGAGGTAGTAGACAACAAAAGCTAGGAATGTGGTCTTCAGAGTAAGAAAAGAACCATATTGGAATGGCCTTTGGGAGAGAGGATTTTCATTTAGCTATATAGGGTGACATTTGACAAAGGGTTCAGACACAGGCCCTTTTCACACAGACTCTAACACTGACAAAATGGGTGTTACATTTTATTATCCATGTTACAGGGCTGCGGGTGTGCTCTATGGGTGCCCTGCAACATGGATAATAAAATGTAACACCCATTTTATCAGTGGGTATTTTCAGATGTGATGGGGCCAATTGACCCCGTCACGGAACCAATCTGTTGATCCCCCGCTGGGGCCATCACGTCACGGCCTAACAGACGTGCCGGGGGCTCCTGGCGGGGAATCGGGGAGGGGGAGGGGCTGCGTGGCGCAACATGCAGCTGCACGGCCCCGCTCCCCCAGCGCCCGCCCTACGGGCGGATGCCACAGCCAATGCGGCCACAGCGCCCACCCGAATTGTCCATTGGCTGGAATCCCTGCGGGGATTCCAGTCCGTGGCCGCCGTCCAGACGTGACGGCTCGGTTCATCGCGGCGGGGAATTGTCTTCACCACACGATCACCGCCGGCCCCGTCGGTTCAGCCGATCGCGTGGTGAATGTGATTCCCCGCCGCGATTGACCATTCCTCCCATCAAACGTTGGGTGTTTTCAGACGTGACGGGGCTGATTGGCCCCGTCACAAAATCAATGTATTAATCCCCCACCGGGACGACCCCGTCACGCCCTAATAGACGTGCCGGGGGATCCCGGCGGGGAATCGGGGAGGGGGCGGGGCTGCGCGGTGCAACGTACCGCACGGCCCTGCCCCCTCCACGCACCCCGCTGCCCGCCCTCTGGGGAGACGGGCAGGCGGCGTGGCCAATGTCGCCACAGTGTCTGGCCAAGTTCACCACGGCCCGGAATCCCGCCGGGGATTCCAGGCCGTGATAGCCGACCAGACATTACTTTTTTTTGATGGCCGCCTGGAATCACTTTCACCACGCTTCAGCCCATTTTCACGCCGGTAGCCCGGGAAGCGTGGTTGAAATTGACCCCATGTGGGTATTCAGTGTGGCGAACATCTGGCAGCCGCCGAACAGACGTGCAGGGCACAGTGACCACATGTAGGTATTCTTCAGCGTGGTTCATTGTGATCTCGTCACGTCTGAAAACACCCGTTACGCGGTCACAACCACCACAGGGAATTGACAGTGGTTGACTGTGATCTCATAATGTCTGAAAATACCCAGTGTTAGAGTGTATGTGTGAAAAGGGCCATAGTTACTTCACCCCACTCAGGACCAGATTCAGCAAAGCACTTAAGCAGATGCTTATGACCCACTGAAGTGAATGAGATGAAAGCATGTGCTTAAGTGTTTTACTGAATCAAGGCCTTAAATGTCCTTTTATGCATACAACATAGATCCCTTAGATGTTTGGATTTCAGCTCGAGGTTCATATTCTTATGAGTATAAAATTTTGGTTCATTTCACCACCAATGGTTAAAAAAACCTTGTCTGAAATACAAGTGAAATACAACTAATGACTATGAAACAATTTTCAAAAAATCTTCTGTCTATCTCTGAATCTAAGCATTATGAGTCCTGTTAAAACTGTTAAAATAGGAATTTAAACCCAGAAACACAGTGATCAAAAAACTTTTCAAAGGGAGACCACCCTTTAAGCATGGAAATATCCCATTCAGAATAATGTGCCTGAAAAGAAACCCCCAATTGTTACCGTGTCTAATTTTAGTTACGGTAGCTATTTGACTAAATTAATAAACACTACGTTTCAGACAAACAAATCCTATTCTGCATGAAGGAAGTGTACCAATATTTCTAAATTGTGACAATTTGACCGTATCATTATAAAAGGTACACCGATTCCCTGTAAGCAGAAGGTCTGTCAAAGAAAGGATCAACCGATTTTCACAGGGCTTTCCCAATCCAATTTAACACACAAACGTCTCCAGGAAAAAAAAGGTAAAAGAAAAGAAACAGGGTCCAAGAGCATGAGGTTAGAACAGAAACCAGATATTTGCAAGCAGCAGCAACGTAATCGCTCGACAGACTGGAAGAATGCTTCAGGGCCCTTTACGCGACTACCTGCAAACGTTAAGAGAGCACTAACTGATGCTAGTGAATGTTTATCCCCCACAGATGAGTTCCTTGATGGTGAACTGCCCCATACATATGTGGTCCAAGGAGCTGATTGGACAGCAGTTCCCAAATTTTTGCCTGTGTTACTCCACTTTAAGGCCCAAACATGATCCCATGACCCTCTGAACAAAAATGAGCAAAAGTGTATGACACATCAGCTGGGATCACAATCCCCTCCACATAGCTGTAACCTTACTTGTGGGGTCCATCCCCACAGCTTGGGAACCTCCAGGTTACATAAAGCATGCAAACAGCAAATCCTTAGCTGTGTAACTAGGGGTCTTTGGAATAGTTCCAACAAAACCTTTTTGTTGACAGAAAATGCAGCTTCCTCTAACTTAATTTTTTTAATGAGAAAAGGCAGTTTTCAACAAAGCTTTCTATAGTAAAAATTGTGATAGAACTTGATAAAAAATCTTGAAATATCAGAATTTTCTGCAGAAACACTTGTCTGTTACACAAGGGCTGTGAAGCCACAAGGGTTTGATGGCTGAGATATTACCAACCTGCTGAATGATCTGGACCATGTTACGTCTGTGCCTCTGTATCCCCTTCCCCTTTTGTATCTTTAGACTTGGGGCAGTTTTTCGGTTATTATGCATATTCGGTTCCATTTTGTTTCCTATCTCTAAGCTTCCAGATTTAAATGCAGATTTGGATTAAGGATCCATAATTAAATCAATTAAGCAATACGAAATAATGGGGGGAAAAAAATTAAAAAAACTACTGTGCATGCTTAAAATGGCCACTGCACATGTGCCTTTTCCAAAATGGCAGCATCACTACGGCCACCATTTTGAAAAAGGGGCACATGTGAAGAACGGTCTGGCAGCCATTTGCGCAGACATGTAATTTTTAATTTTTTATTTCTTAATGGATTTTAAAAATAAGAAAATGACTACGCATGTGTAAAATGGCTGCCGGACTGTTCTGCGCATATGCCCCTTTTCCAAAATGGCAGCGACAGCATTGCTCCTATTTTGGAAAAGGGCAGTCTGTCTGCACATGTGCAAAATGGTCACTGCACATGTGCAGACTGGCTGCCCTTTTCCAAAATGGCGACACTGCCAGCGCCGTTTTGGAAAAGGATGGGCATGCACAGAATGGTCTGGCAGCCATTTGTGCATGTGAAGTAATTTTTTATTCATTTTTTATTCTTCTGTAGGTTAGGACTGAACCTGACTTCTTGTTACACTGTTCCGGTTCAGTACAGATTAATCCGTAACTGCCCATTCCATGCGGTTACAGATTAATCCAAATCTGAACTTCCCACCCTTACTTTACACTAGGGATTGGGACCTTCAGTTCATGGGCCAAATCCAACTGTAGCTGTTTTTATTTGGCCCCTTTTCCATTTCTGAAACTGGCACTTGCATCCAATCCTTACCGTCAAGCACTAAAAGAATGCATTCAGGGGAAGACAGCAGAGATTAGGGAACATGCACACAAGGATAGGGGACGGATCCATTGCATAGATCTGTAATCTGGACCTGCCTTATCTTTTCCCTTATCCTGAACATACCCATTGTGCACTGCCACCCCCACTTATCTGGCCTGCAGAACTTGTACTCATTTTCCAAGTGCCTTGTGGTAGAGAAAAGGTTTGTCACCTCTGCTTTACTCTGTAAATTCTTTGGGGCAGTGAATTTTGCTATGTATTTGTACAGTGCCCAGCACAGCGGGGCCCAAATCTTGAATGTGACTACTTTCATACAAATTCTAATTTGTAGCTACAAAACTGAAATAATTGTAAAATCTAATTTACTTTTCATTGTTGATTCCATCTGATTGTCATTTGTACTGCCTTTGGCATCGGCCAGGAATTTGTGGATTCCATTTGTAGCTCATAGTTAGGTTCTCAGGCACTAGTATGAAATTGCAAGGATTTTTACATTGCAGGAGAATGTTTAAATCCAAAAATATATTCCTTGTTTCTGTTACACATTTTTTAACAGTTGTGAAACCCAGTGGGAACAAGTATTTTAACAAGATCCTACGCCATTGTCAGCCAAGCTTAGGTTGATATGACTTGTTAATGACAATACTGCCAATCCTGTTCATTCCAAAAGTAGGTCTTAACCTACTTTACCCTGCATGACCTTAACCCTGCATGAGAGACACTAGCCAGTAGCCAGGGCTTTGGGGGTGGGGACAGGTTCAGTTCCACTCTCCCTTTCAAATGAGACTTTGGGCACATCATTTAGCTTCTGCTACTTATCTGTAAAATTAGGGATAATAGTACTTTCCTATCCCATATGGGGGTTGTGAGGATAAATGTGTTAAAGACTGTAATGCACTCTGATACTATAGCAGTGTAAATACTTTATATAGCTATTATTTAGGTAATGCTTCTTAGCATACTGTGTGATCAGCTTCCCCGAAAAACATACTGCTTTCTGTGGTTGTGGTGCAGAAGCATCTATTCTTTTTCCATATTTGATAATATCTTTCATTGTGGTAGTTGCGAGTAGGTCTCTTTCTGAGAACTGAGGTACAGCACAATAAAGAGGCAAGTTAAGAGAATAATACGAACATTAGAAAAGGCATTATAAGGGATGTAGGGAACTTTCTTATTTTATTCTCTGATTCAGAAGGAAAAAAGGCAAACATGTCTGATTTTGGCCAGCTATGTTTGCTTTTCATCCTGTGTGTCCAAACATCTTAAGTCGGTTTGGTGGGAATTACCTGTAGTAGTTTTGAGGTTTTGAATAAGGAGAAGGAGGGCCATTACAGGGAAATTAAATAGGATCTGTGATTCAATCTCTGCATTGATTTGACTTTCGAGCTGTTGAACTCTAAGATAAAAAAAAAACCTGGAAGACATAGTGCCAATATGCCAAATTCTTGTTCAAGAGATTTGCACCTTATGTGTATTTGCATTCATATCAAGCAATTTCAGTGGCTAAAGTAAAATTTCTAGTACATTTTACTTCTTTTAAGATGGATAAAAAAATGCATGAGCAATGCAAATGCATAAGCAATGAGGCTGAAATGCATCACGCCTGCAATGCATGAGCAATTTTTCAGTTATACCAGTGCAAACCAATTGTAACTAGCTTGGTTTTATGGCCCTGAAAAACTGAGGATACAATTTGGCCTGCAGAATCTTCATTAAAGGTTACAAGGCATGCGAAGGGTTTTTTTAAAAAAAGCAACCCTGCACAATGTTTAGAGCAGATTATGAGTTTGCAATACGAGCAATTATAACCAACAACAAAACTCTCAATATGAAAAAAAAATAGATCTAGATAACATTTATGGGCCAGGAAACAGAGGGGACACAGCACATGCACTGATGAACACCTGTCCCCCCCTTCCTCAGTGCTTTCAGCAGACCCCTCAGATATCCTTAGTTTTGCCCTCTACTTTCCATGTTCACATGCCACCTATGCAAAGAAGCTGGCAATGTCATTTCCTTGGAGACACTTCACACACTAGATGCTGCCTTAAGGGCCAGATTTTCAGAAGAGGTGAGGTCATGGCCAGTTTTAGGGCAGGTCAGGTAAATGGGGCAGCACTTCTACTGTCACCGCCTCTGGTGGGACCGTGCTGACAGTGGCCGTTGCAACATGAGCCTACCACTGGTGCTGTCACTGGGTGTTTTCAGACGTTACGGGGCCAGTTGGCCCCGTACCGAAAACAACCCTTTCATTCCCCACCGGGGTCACCCCATCACTCCATAACAGACGTGCCGGGGGGATCCCGGCGGGGAATCTGGGAGGGGGCGGGGCCGCGAGGCGCAACGTGCAGCCGCACGGCCCCGCCCCCTCCACGCACCCAGCCGCCCGCCCTCCAGGGAGACGGGCGGGCGGCGGGGCCACTGCGGCCGCCACGTCGGGCCGGATGTGCCGTGGCCTGGGATCCCGCCGGGGATCCCCAGACGTTACTTTTTTTTGGTCCCCACTGGGGAACTTTTTGACCACGCTTCCCGGGACATTCCCCCGACTAGCCCGGGAAGCGTGGTTCAAATTGACCCCATGTGCGGATTGACCGTGACGAACATCTGGCGGCCGCCAAACAGACGTGCGAAACACATTGACCACAGGTGGGTATTCACCGTGGTTCACTGTGATCTCGTAACGTCTGAAAATACCCACTGCCAGAGCCACCATTGTCCTAGGTAATAGCAGCACTAGTAGGACTAGTAGCACTAGTAGTCCCCTGGTAGTGGGCTCAGTTGTGGAAGAAGAAGGGGGAGCCCAGTGGTGTCCCTGGCAGCAGCCCCAGAGGTGGTGGGAGCAGTAGTTGCAGCAGGGGAGAGGGTGTATCTTACTTTTGCCCCCACTCCTCACAAATTCTTAGACCAACCTTGTGTTAGATTAGGTTTTCAAGTGCTCAGTACCCACAATCAGAACTACATTTTCAAAGGAGATCAACTCCCCTGTGAGTTCCTGAAGCAGAGATTAAATTTTCAGGTGGACTTGACCACCTAACAGCTTGATCACAGTGGCACACATGGGTAGTAAAACGCAACAGAATGAGTAAATAGGAACAGGGTTCTTTCAGATATCTTGCTTTAATTGCAGATGGTGACAAACTGGGATTGTAACCCTCATTATTGTTAATGAGGTTCATTTAGCTAATTTCCTATGCATTCTTCCAAATATTTTCCATTGTTTCTACTAGTACATTCCCCAATGTTTTCCTGTGCCCCATAGGAAACTGCAACATTCTCTGTGCACACCATGAACAGAAATTGCTTCCAGCTATGCAGCAGTTAAAACTGAAAAAACGTGCCCTGTGTGGACCGAAAGCTTGCATGCTCTCACTAACAGAAGTTCGTTCTATAAAAGATAGAACTACTTGCTCCATCTCTAAAACTGGAGATAAACACAGCAACTGCACTTTCTCTAGAGAAGTGGTAGAGACCCTCAGGCCCAGGGGCAAAAGGTGGCCTGCAACTAGTTTTTATTTGGCCCCTGGATTCAGTTTCTATCCCAAAGTACTGAAAGAACGAGCTCGGGGGAAGAAAGTGGAGTTAGTTAAGTTTTTTCGGCACTAGCTTTCACCATGGCCACAAAGACAAAACAATTACATTATAAACATTTCTTACATCAACCAATTATAATGAAGAAAGTGGAGATGAAGGTTTGCACACAAGGACAAGGGACAGACCCACCACACAGATCCATGATCTGGACCCTCCTCTTCCTGAGCGCACTTCTTAAGCATCCCCATCCCCCATCTTCGATATTTATTTATTTATTTGGATTTTTTAGCTGCTCCCTTCAGCTACTATATGACCCTCGGAGATTGTATTACTTGTCAAATTAGCCCCTGGGAGGGAAACATTCCCTAACCCTGATCTAGAATAAAAGTGAAGTCATGTTTATATATATTAATTCAGGTTTGCTAAGATCCCTATTAACCAAATATATTGCCCATTTTGTGCTGATAACTCTGTGGAGTCTCTTACGCATATTTTTTTTAATGTATCTTGTATGAGAACTCCCAATTTAAAATTTAAAATTCTGTGATAAATTCGGAGGTAGTTGCCGATATAAGAACATAAGAAGTGCCATACTGGGTCAGACCAATGGTCCATCGAGCCCAGCATCCTGTCTCCGACAGTGGCCAATCACAGTGGCTTGGGAGAAGCACCCAACAGTAGGGGTGGGACACCAGGGAGAATACCGGATACTGGATTTACCCATATCGGATCTCCCCGGTACCGGATTTACCGGTATCGGCATATCGAATCATTAACATTGGGCGTTTTACCATTTTTTTTACATTGTGGCCGTTTATCTCAATGGCCGCAATATAAAAAAAAGGTGACGTGCCCAATGTTAAAGAACTGGTATGCCGGTACAGGTAAATATCGGATTTATCAGATTAATCCGATACACCCAAATACCGGCAATATCGGTTCTCAGGAGAACCGGAATTCCCACCCCTACCCAACAGGTCACAATGGGGAATCCATTCCCTGATGTTTTCCCCCAGCTCCCGTCATGTTCCCTGATCCTGTCTGGCTAATAGCCGCCAATAGACCTATCTTCCAAAAACTTGACCAAACCTCTTTTAAACTCAGTTATAGTACTGGCCCTTAACACAGCCTCTGGCAGTAGATTCCACACCCCAATTATACGCTGAGTGAAAAATATTTTCTTTTATTTGTTTTAAACTTGCCAGCCATGAGTTTCATGGAGTGTCCCCTAGTTCTAGTAGTAGCTGAGAGGGTAAATAACTGCTCCTTGTTTATTAGTTCCACACCACTCATGATTTTATAGACCTCTATCATATCTCCTCTCAGTCATCTCTTCTCCAAACTGAAGAGCCCCAACCTACCAAGCCTCTCCTCATACGGGAGCCCTTCCATGCCCTTGATCATTTTTGTTGCCCTTCTCTGTACCTTTTCTAGTTCAGCTATGTCTTTTTTGAGATGGGGCGACCAGAACT
>QEPC01012829.1:1046202-1069180 GCA_003113815.1 Sphenodon punctatus
GCCCAGCCTGGCTTTTTGTTTTAAAAATAGAAGAGACTGAGAGTGACCCAGAGGCGAGGCCCCCCCCCCCAGCACCAGCGGCCGCGGCGTCCCCGCAGCCGCGGGTAAGTATGACCCGATCCCTGGGGGGGGTGGGGGTGTTTAACACCCCCACCCACCCCAGGGATCACCCCTACCAAAGCTCAGTGCGCCGCTTCGCTTACCTTTGGGAGCTCCGGCGGCGGCGGGTGGTCCGGCGGCCTCAGCGCCGGCTGTGGCTGCCGGCGTCAGGACGCTGTAGGCCTTCCGGTGGAACCCGGAAGTTCCCCGGAAGGCCTACAGCGTCCTGTTTTGTACCCAGGTATTACAGTGTCCCATTGGTTAACCTCGTTCCACCATGTTTCTGTGATGCCTATAATGTCTAGATCTTCATTTAGCGCCATACACTCTAATTCTCCCATCTTACTTTTTAGACTTCTAGCATTTGCATATAGACATTTATGTGTATTCTTTTTATTCTTCTTACTATGCACATTATAGGGGACTGTATCAGGCACCCTGGAATTGTTATTTATGTGTTCTCCAGCAAATTCCACCTGAAGTGCCTTAATTTTTATCCCTTCCTCAGTCTTAAGCAACTCCAAATCCCCTAAGTTAACATCATCCTGCATAGATGCCATAGTCCGAACTGTGCACTCCACAGTGCCTGTCGGTTTTCCCCCAGGTTCTAGTTTAAAAATTGCTCTATCACATTTTTCATTTTTAGTGCCAGCAGCCGGGTTCCATTCTGGCTAAGGTGGAGCCCATCCTGTCTGTATAGGCTCCCCCCTTCACAGAAGGCTGCCCAGTTCCTGATAAATCTAAAGCCTTCCTCCTTGCTCCATTGTCTCATCCACGCATTGAAATGTTGGAGCTCCGCCTGCCTCTGGGGTCCTGCGCATGGAACAGGCAGCACTTCCGAGAAGGCTGACTTGTTCAGTTATCTGCTTGCAGATCTAAATCATGAAACTTTCTTAGTGGTAGCAAGATACTGCCATTTGATGTATAAAATAAGAAAGGTTTCACTGGGAAAACTGATTAAGTCTTAGTGGTGGTTTTTGTATTTCTGTGAAATCAGATTGAATTATGTATGGTATGATTTATTTATACAAACTGGTATGTTTATATGGTTGTTTATCTTGGTTTTAAATTGTGAGGGCATAGCCGACACAATAACATTTACCTACAATATAAATTCATATAAGATACACACAAATGCTAAAATGAATATAGTTGGAAGGAAATAAAATACTTCACAAATTAATAACTACTGGTACCCAAGAGAAATTCATTGATTGGTGACAATCTCCTCCTTTCCCTTCTGCTGTTACCCAGCTATAAACAGCTTGTTGTACGGCTCTGGTACTGTTTGTGACCCCAAAGAAGGCCTACTCTACTGCCTCTTTCTGCCTGTCTTCCTAATTCTCCATGTGCAGACCACACTATTTTTACAAAATTAAACTATAGCAGTGAGGGGTGTGATTTCTTTTACTGATACACTACGGCATGTATCGCAGCACTACTGATATAGAGTGAAAACAGACATAACGCTAACTACACTTTAACACCACTTAACATACTGGTCAAAATCCACTGACCACTTATTGAAAACAATTGAAATTACAAAAAATATATAAATATATTGTTTTGGCTGCAGAAGTGTTGATTGAAAGAAATTTTTCCTACCAAAACTTATTCTCAGATATTTTCTTGAAACTGGAAAACCTTTTGTTGAAACTCGTTAGTCAGTTAAAATCAGAAAGAAAATAAATAAAAAGAACCATTTACAAAAATGTTCCAATCTGTGGTCATCCAAATACTGCCTCTGCTTAACTTTGGAGATGTGGCGCTATCATGAAATGGCATGATTACAAATCTCCAAAATAACACCCAAACCTTTGAGTTTCTTGCATGGATCAGAAGCCACCATTACTAGGAAATAACTGTGGGTTGGAAAGGCCGTTCCAGGTACCAGGATGCACAAAGAAAACACACAGCAACCTGCTTTGCTTCAGAATGCAGCAAAAATAGCTTTTGGGATAAGGGCAGGGATATAATGTATCCACGGCTAGCACACACAAGTGTATGACAGTCACTCACCGAAACTCCTAGGAAGAGGCAGTGTGGAGAAGAAACAGAGAAGCAAATTTAATTATAAAAGACAGTACTTCTTCAGTCATTGTGGGGAACATACGTGATTATGAAACTTGTATTTCATGATGCTGTTTTAACCCCTAGTGTACCTTCACAAACATGTCAAAACACAAACATTTCACAAACCACTGGCAATTTACTACTTATACATAGTGTACAAATTAATGAAATCCAGGCAGATATGTTGGCAGTAACATTTTTTTGCCATTAACGTTAAGGTTACAGAACTCTCCTCTTGTAAGTGAAAAAGCAAATTAACCAAGTCTTGCTACAGGAGAGCTGCTCTCATCGTCCTCTAGTTAAGGTTCTACCAGCATCTGTTATCTTTAGAATTCACCCATAAAAGTTCACTATGGGTAAAGTTCTGTTTGTTTAACAGACTGTTTACATTGCTGTAAATTAGAAAAGCTGCTTTTTCCTTAAAATAATCTTTCCCAGGTATTCAGTCAATAATGGAAACTAGCATTTATTTATTTTATTTAGTATTTAATGGCATTCTCTTTAAAAAAAAAAAGTTAACAAAAAACTCACCAAGTCATTGAACTCTGAAACCTTGCTTGTTGTTCATTTGTAGTAACCACTCATGATCAGAAGTTGTCAGAGGGCAAATTCAATTCACACAAAAGCCGCATCCTGAGAGAAGCACCGCTTTGAGCTACTCTAGCAAACCCTTGCACAGCTAGCACGGCAAACTCCTTCACACAACGCCTGGCCTATGGATGAAGCCAGCACTGGGTGTGTTTCCTCCGGAATTCAGGTTTTGTGTGAATGGGCCAGAGAATCCTCGTGTACAAAGTAACTAGCCATACACCACAGTTAGAGTCTCAGGGTCAGGCAGTGCCCTTCTGCATTAAAAAAACCCAAAACGGGGGGGACAAAAAACTCCCTGTCAGAGTGGGCAGGGGATTTGTAACTCCAATTTATCACATTCATCCGTTCTAGGAACCCATAGATCTCTCAAGTTTCCCAAAGATCTGTAAGAGGTGAAGACCATACTCTAATTAGCAGAACTATGAAAAGAGGTTGCAGGAGGGACCTAGTTTCAGTGTAATTCTAGATGCTCAGAAAAGAAGTCAACACAAAGATTCTAGCTCCGTGGAGTCAGAACTCCTCATGTAGCACAAATAACGTATAATAAAGACGTCTTTTCTACAACTCTGACTGCATGCTCTACCAGTTATCTCTAATTAAGAAAAGATTATTAATAAAAAGTCCACTGCTTCTCTGATGTTCCAGTGGAACATCAGACAGTCACAGACAGTCAGAGCACTCAGCACTAGAAAGAGACACAATGATCATTTCAATGTCAGGCTGCATTAATTTCCCATTAATCTCCTGGGTACTCTGTGCGCGGACAATGCAAATATGCCACTTTCCTTCCCCTCAAAGCTGACCAACTGCTTCCCCCCAACATGTATCCTCAGCACTATATACTGGACTCTGTGTGTTTTCAGATGTGACAGTAGCAGTTACCATGGTCTGGCTCCCGACCATCTTTGAGTTTAGCCTGGACTGCGAGTAGGGGGAATCCCCAAGTGACAGCCTAGGCTAAGCTCCACCACAGTTGAGAGCCAGCCACCGGACCTGGAGTAAAGCGGGCTATCATGTCTGATAGCCCACTTCGCTCACCACAGTTTGGAGTTGTGGCAGGGGATGGGTGCCATGGCAGCATTGGCCACCATAGCCATCAGTCAGTGAGCAGGGCTCTGCACACAGCACGGAGTTGGGGACATGCAGACGAACATCCATGCATCGCCCTGTCCCGTTCCCAGCCCAGGCCGCCATCATGCTTCTTTGGTGGCCCAGCAGATGTAATCTCAGAACCTCAGAACCCTTGCAGATGTAATCTCGGAACCTCTGTCTATAATCTTTGAGAACATTTGAAGAGCGGCTGAGGTGCCAGAAGACTGGAGATGGACCAATGTTGTCCCTATCTTCAAAAAGGGGAGAAAAGAGGATCCAGGAAACTACAGACCAGTCAGTCTGACATCAATACCTGGAAAGATTCTAGAACACATTATAAAGCAGTCAAGTTTTTGATCAAGTTAATAGTTTAGTAGATCATGGGAATGCTGTGGGCATAGTATATCTTGATTTCAGCAAAGCATTTGACAAAGTCCCCCATGATATCCCTCTTGACAACCTGGTTAAATATGGGCTAGATGATACTACCGTGGGTGGATTTACAGATGGCTGAAGAACCGTACCCAAAGAGTGCTCATAAATGGCTCCCCATCAATCTGGAGGAAGGTATAGGAATGGGGTGCCTCAGGGCTCGGTCCTGGGCCCTGTACTGTCCAACATCTTTATTAATGACTTTGATGAAGGAATAAAGGGGATGCTTATCAAATTTGCAGATTACACAAAACTGGGAGGGATAGTTAACACTTTAGAAGACAGAAACAAGATTCAAAATGATCTTGACAGAATGGAAAGCTGGGCCAAAACTAACAAAATTAAATTCAACAGAGAATAATGAATGTAAAGTTCTGCATTTAGGTAAGAAAAATCAAATGCAGAAGTGAAGTGGGTGATACCTGGCTTGGCAGCTGTACATATGAAAAGGATCTTGGGGTTGTAGTTGATCACAAGCTGAAGTTGATCACACTGATCAGCAGTGTGATGCAGCTGCTAAAAAGGCTAATGCAGTTTTAAGCTGCATTAACAGAACCATAGTGTCCATCCAGGTCATGAGAAGTAACAGTTTCATTCTATTCTGTGCTGGTCAGACCTCATCCAGAGTACTGTGTCCAGTTCTGGGCACCGTTTTTTAAGAAGGACATTGACAAATTGGAACAGATTCAGAGGAGAGCGACAGAGATGGTCAGGGGTCTGGAAACCAAGTCCTATGAGGAAAGGTTGAAGGAGCTGGGTATATTTAGCCTGGAGAAGGGAAGACCAAGGGGAGACATGATCGCCGTCTTCAAATATCTGAAGGGCTGTCACAGAGAAGATGGAGCAGGGTTGTTCTCTGAGCTCCTGAGGGCAGGACTAGAACCGATGGGCTCAAATTACAAGAAAGCAGATTTCAGCTAAACATTAGGAAGAACTTTCTAATGGTAAGAGCTGTTTGACAGTGGAATAGACCGCCTAGGGTGGGGGTGGGCTCTCCTTCACTGGAGATTTTCAAATAGAAGCTGGATGGCCGTCTGTCAGGAATGCTGTAGCTGTAGATTTCCTGCATTGAGCAGGGGGTTGGACTAGATGGCCTCAGAGGTTCCTTCCAACTCTAAGACCTCATTCTGACGTTCACTTAATTCACACAGCAACGTGGTGGCAACGTTTGATTTAAAGCAACGCGCACTTCCGGGTTGGTGTGAATGCACCTAGTGCGCACAATTCAGCGTTATGCGAACTGGTGGAGTGCGGTTTGAAAAGCTGCTGAACCCAACGTTTAGAAAATTTGGTATAATGCTGAATTGTGCGTACTATGTGCATTCACACCAACCTGGAAGTGCGCATTGCTTTAAATCGAACGTTGCTGCCGCTGTGGCTGTGCGAATTAAGCGAACGTCAGAATGTGCCCTCTGATTCTATGGAACTGGGCCAAAGTGACTGTTGCCTCCATGAAGTCCATGGCAGTGGTGGCGGCCATAATGTCTGAAAGCACCCACGGTGGGTAAGGGGGCATGGTGTCACAGAAGGTGTTAACTGTAAAGGGTGATTCATACACAGGCAGCCCCCTTCTTTGCATGAACAAAGGTACGGGGTTTTCTCAAGGTCATGCTGACCTGATGTTTGAGTTTTCTTCCTTAGTCTGTGGAACACAGATACACAGAATGTTAATCCAATAAAGATGGAGGAAAGGCCCATAGGAAAATCTCTTTTGAGCTAGAGCAGGTGTTCTCAACCTTTTTCCAGTCATGAGCACAGGAGTGACGTAAGTGACTGTTTGAGAGCACTGCATAATTTGCGAGCCGCCCTGAGCGACCATTCGGCCAGAGGCAGCGGGATATAAATTATTAAATTAATAAAATAATTTGCATGCATAATTTGTATAAATATGCATAGATTAAGTCTTCCCTCTACAATTCAGTTCAATGGAAATTGAGATAATCAATCAATTAATCCCTGCTCATATTGACATTAATGGACGAAGGACTGTTTTAAAGTGCTCCTGGGCACTACTGACAGCTGGCTTGGGGAGCACTTTCACACATTGCCCGAGCATTCTGCTGCTCCCGAGCACCAGGCTGAGAATCCCTGAGCTAGAGTGTTTCTTGGTGAAAATCCCCTTTGAGGTACATGTCACTGTAGAACAATCCCAGGAAAGAAACTAAAGCTCCTACCCTTGCTGCTGAGGTGGGGAAATTATTTAACTTCTGCTTTCATTGCAGTCATTTAGCTGTATGTGTTGACAAAGGAATATCCACCCCTTCACTTGTGCACCCCTCCCCTGTGCACCCAGACCCAAATACCAAGTAGTCTGGGTAAGAGCATAATGAGGATTCCATCTCCCCATTGCTCCCCTTTGCTCAGCTCACATGCCATTTAAGTCAAAATCTAACTGTATGGTCGAGGCTCCCAAAGCCCACTCCTGCATGGAGCATCTTGGGTTTTTTCCCAACGCTCCATGCATGGGCATGGGTGGGTGGTGCATGGGTCACAGGAGCGCGCACCAACCCATGCTGTCTTCAGGGAGGTGCTCGGGGAGTGGGGGGGGAATGGGTGGACCTGTGCGGGTACATCCCATTTAAAAATGGCCATAGCCTCCGCTTAGAACTGTCATGAGTGTAATCTTGGCTGTGTCAGACATGGAACAATCACTAGAGGCCAAATTGGACATAAAATTACTAGCAGAAGATGTTTTAGCATCTGAATGGCTGTTTTTACACAAGACGCTTCCCCACATGTCCACCCAGTGGACACTTCTGCCCATGTAAAAGCAGAAGTTAAATAATTTCCCCACCTCAGCAGCAAGAGTAGGAGCTCTAGTGTTTTTCCTGGGATTGTGGGTGGGTGTGCACTTCCGCAACCCACCCACCTCCACCCATCTCCACGCACGGAGCAACTGGTGAAATGCCAGGTTGCTCTGCACATGGAGATGAGAAGAGGTGGGTGGAGATGGGTGTTCACCCATCTGATGCCTCCCCCCATGCATGCTCCCCACAGTGGCACACACACGGACTGCCCCCCGCATGGTTTGTGTAAAAGCAGCCAATGGCATCTTTCATAGGTTCATACGTTCTTACAATGCAGGCATTTGAGGCACTTAAAGGATGCCTAAGGGCTAAAACAGATAAAATTGGTGCTTTTGCTTTAAGCTTACTATCAAAGTTAATGGTGTCATTAAACAAAAAGAGTTGCATAAAGAAGTTGCCAGATATTTTTAAAACAAAATGTGAGTGTTGGGCCTAAGAAAGGATTTTACAACTCCTAAAATTGAGTGAAATCTGCTATGTGCAAACACAAGGCCTGTGCCAGAGACTTCTAAACTCTTGATGGGGTCATGCCATCCTGATTGATCTTTGAGATATATTTAGTATCTTTGTTTCTGTCCACGGTCATAGAATTATATTTTAGTCTCCAAATGGAATCACATTGGGAAAAGCCCATGTATTGCAGTCCTGTTTTTTTGAATGTAAGTATCGCACTGCCCCCACACTAGCCTTCCTCAAAAATATTAATGTTAACCATCTATTAGTGGTTTGTTTCTGTAGGTTAAATAAAGCCAGACTAGTTTGTTTTTAAAGATTTAAACAACCCTCCTCAGTCTTGAGAGCACAAATAAATGAGAATCAGAGAATGAGGGCAATTAGACACCAGACACTAGTTTAATTGCCTAATTAGAGGAAAAGGCAAAAATTGAATAGGCAACAGAGGAAAAATTAGATTTTCAAAACCTTTTCTACCAAGAAAAATAATGTGTTCAGAAGCAAAGCTAAGACCATTGATCATACTATCACAGTTTCATCTCCCTTTGCAACATAAAGACAACAAAAATTAGAATGGAGAAAAACAAAACTGAAAATGCTTCTGTCTTTTACTATTAAAAGGTTGCCAATCCCTTCACAAGGTCAAAAGAAAATCAGGAAGGGATAATACCTATAAAAATGTTGGGCCCATAGCCTCTGCTTAGAAACAGGCAATAAGTTGTCTTAAACAAAGGGCTTTGATACAATAAGTCTACAGAACCTTGAACAAGCCTGCCCACAAACTGCACAGGATAAACTTTAGTGAAGAACAAACTGAAGAAAAGGGGGAAAAAAAAAAAAGGCGCAGCATTTGTTAAAGATGGATACAAAGGGAAGAGGTGTCGGGGAGAGCGGAGCCAGTGGGGGAGTTTCTGCCCCGAGGAGGACAAGAACCCTCCCCCCCACACAATTGTAAGTCACACCAGCAGGGGCAGAGGAATAAGCGGGGCTTGTGCCTATAGCCACGCCCCCTTCTTTGGCCACGGGGCCCTTTTAGTTGCAGGAGCAGCCTGTTTGCTGCTGAGGAGGGGAGAGGTGTCAGGGATAGCGGAGTTGGCGGGGGAATTGCTGCCCTGAGGAGGCCGAGACACACACACCCAATTGTAAGCTGCACCAGTGGGAGCAGAGGAACCGGCGGGGCTTGTGGCTGTAACCACGCCCCCTTCTTCTGCCACAGGACCCTTTTAGCTGCAGGAGCGGCCTGTGGCCGCGTGTCTAAGGGCCGCAGGTACAAGGGCACGGCCCTTGAGGGAGGCCCTTGAGAGGACCGGAGAGACCGAGGGCTAGACATTAGGGCTTAAAGTGATTCATAGTAAGAATTCTAGTTTCCTATTGCTACTAGGTATTATGGTTGACAAAAAGAAAGCTCATCACCAAATCTCACCTTCTGGAGGTCTTCATGCTCCATGCCTTAAACAGGCAAAGATTTTGGATTTTGTTTCAAATGCCAATAATGCCAATGATGCTAATATTACCATTCAGTCTTCACTGAGTATAGGTAATTTCAGTTGTTATGAAAATGCCTTTCACCACAGTGGATCACAGTGGATCCCCTGTGGTGGTGGCATTTCCAGGAACGTCTTTTTGGTCCCGGCCAGATGTTCACCATGGTGAACCCCCAGCCAGGATCAAGCTTGACCACAGTTCTCGACCTCTGGCTGGCCAGAGGTCGAGAACCATGGTTAGAGTGGCCACGATCCGGGACAGGGCCAGCAATGGTGGCACTGCATGTCTGCTTGCCAGCCCCGTCCCGGAATCAAGTCCCAACCATGGGACGGGGTCGGGGGCAGTGGCCTCATTGGTCACTGCACCCATCCGTCTCCCCATGGGCAGGCAGCCAAGGGAGCGTGGGGGGGCGGGGCTGAGCAGCAGCACATCGCGCCGCGCAGCTCCGCCCCCTCCCGATCCCCCTCAGGGATCAGGCCAGCACGTCTAAAGGACAGCTGGACTGGTCACAGACCGTGATCCGAGACAGATCCCGGTCCAGGGTTCAGCGTGACGGGCCCGTCGCGTCTGAAATTACCCTATGTCATCAAATCGTCTTACTGCTTTAGCTGAATCTGATGTAGATCAAGCTGTGAATCCTACCACTGATCTGCTTTCAGTAGAACTATTTGATAATGATTCAAACTACTGCACCACTGACGTCAACCATGTGGAAAAAGGAGGATCTACAACCATGTTGGGAAGTGATGAACAGTTAAGTTACACTGGAGAGTTGTTAAAGTCCCAGTGTATGTTAATTAGTAAAACTGTTCCATTATTATTTGTAAATATAACTGAAATGGGAGATACCTTGGAAGAGGTAAATGAGCAACTGAAAAATATTACACATATGTTTAATCAGCTAAAAAAGGATCATTACACTGATAATAAGGGATCATTACCTAAACCTTTTGTAGACCTAAATTGCTAGGGATGTGCGAACGCGGTTCAGACGTTCGGTGTTCGGCCCGAACTCGGCCCATTTGAATGGACGAACCGAACGCCAGAACCCCCGAACAGTTCAGTCATGTTCAGATGAGTTCGGGTGCATTCGGGCAGTAAAAACAGGGCTGGAAGGCCCAGGGAGGAGGGGGGCAGCTGAGGAGCAGATTTCTGGCACCAGGGGTGGAGAGGCTTGGACTAGCAGCCAGCCTGCCCAATCACCATCACCATCCCTCTTTTCCTCAGACCACTGGCTTCGCAGTCTGCGATTGGCCACGGGCTAGGCTACAGACAGCCAATGGGGCTTGTGGTAAGGCGGGTGCAGCAAGTAACAAAAGTCATTGCCCTCCCACCTTCCAACTCCTTCTGAGCTAGCCACTGATCTTGTCAGCAGGTGTTTTCAGAAGTCTCCCTCTCCCAACAGTTTGTGTTCCTAATCCATTGCCATCCTCCTCCTATTTCACCCATTTCCACACATTTACCTCCATAGGTTCATTTATTTAGATTAGATTAGATAGATTTAGATGTTATTTTTATTTTTTACCCCTCCCTGTGTTCTTTCTCCCTACTCTCCACTGAATCCTTCCCTCCTCCCTGTATATATTCCATCCCTGATTCCCTTCCCCTGTTTTTGGATTTATTTAGCGTAGCATTAGATTGATTTAAGTTTCCTTTCAGTTTTTACCCCTCCCTGTGTTGTTTGTTGTGAGCTGTCTGTGTCCGCCCCCCTCCCCCATTCCTGTGTATATATATATAGATAGATATTAGATAGTTACTATAGATAGATAGCTGTAGAAGTTAGCTTAGTTGTAGAGATAGATAGAGCTAGTGTGTAGTGATTCAGTTTTAATATTTTATAGTGTATTTGTAGAACTAGGCCTTTGTAGATATTAGATAATATTCCATTTAGTTCCATAGGTTTTAGAATACTTAATAGCAGTTAGAGTTAGTGTAGATATATATAATATTAGATTACAAATTTGAATATATACATTAAAATATATATATAAAATCTTCCTGTGCATTCTTTGGGTGGGAGAAATGGAGAAGGGAAGCAGGAGAGGCTGGTCTTCTGCCCGTAAGGTGGGCAATGGGGCATGTGGCAGAGGTGGCAGGGGCCGTGCCAGTAGTGGCAGCAGGCAGCAGCAGCATGAGCCCATCACCACACCCTAAACTGCACAGGCCTGATTTTGGCAGTCAGGCTTCAGAGGCTCCCAGCAGTGGCACTAGGGGTGTGGTTCGGTGGCGCCTCCTGCCAGCGTCCTCCATTGCCATGCAGGGCACTGAAAGGCCAGCACTCCAGGAGGCTGTGGCTGTCTCTGCTGCAGGAGTAGGTGCTTTGGGGTCGGATGTTCCTCCAGGGCCACCAATGTCCCTGACCCCCATTGTTGAGGTAATCCCCAGAAGTCCAGGGCTGGTGAATCCCAGCCCGGCTGCTAGAGGCAGGGCCTGATCCCCGGGCAATGGCATCAGGAAGAGGAGCAGCAGCAGCAGCAGCACCTATAGGGGGCACAGGGAGAGTGGCAACAGCATGGTGGGCAGTCGATCAGTCTCAGGGTCCCAGTACTCCCCTTCGTGGGACATCACTCAGATTGGGGACAGCGAGGCAGACACTAGTCCTGCGAAGGAGATGTCTGGTGCTGAGGAAATGGCTGTCACTGTGAGAGCTGTGTCGCCACCATGTTCTGCCCCTCCCAGCAGCGCTGTTAGCGGTGCGTCACCCGGTGCGGGTCAGAAGGCAGGAGGGGGCAAAAAATCCTCTGTCTGGGTGCATTTTAAGTTGGTGCAGGCGGATGATCCCAGGGAGGTGCAGTGCAGTTTGTGCCAGAAGGTGGTGAAGCGTGGGCAGGTGCTCACCAACCTTGGCACAACTGCCATGGGGAGGCACCTGAAGGGATGCCACAGCGCTGTGCTGCTAAGCGGGCAGGCAGGGGCAGTGGACGCCAGTGGGTTCCCGACTGCAGCAGCCAGTCGTCCGCCTCCATCAGCAGGCAAGCGTCCTGCTCAAACAGCTGCCTCTAGCAGCAGGAGCAGTATCGCTGCTAGCGGGGAGCAGCAGTAGCTGCAGCAGCAGCGTCAGTGCACCATGGAGGAGCTGGGGTGGGGGCAGCTGCCAAGTCCATCGGCAACTGCAGGACGTGGAGGGCGGCGCGGTTTTCAACTGTAAGCCACGCGCATGTTGTGGGAAATGATCGCACTAGATGGGCAGCCGTTTTCGGTGGTCGGGGACATGGGTTTTAGGCGCCTGATTGGCTTCCTGGCCCCCCAGTTTAAGCTGCCGTTGCGCACCACCCTGAGTCAGCAGGCGGTGCCAGGCCTGTACCGGGCTTTAAAGGAGTGGGTGAGGGAGCAGCTGGCAAGGACTAGGGGTGCCACTGTCCACTTCACCACAGACCTGTGGTCGAGCAGGAACGCACAGTACGCCTACCTGGCAGTGACGACGCACTGGTGGCAGGACCCAGAGGCAACATTTGGCAGTGGCAGGAGGGGTCCCGAAGCAGGGTAAAGGTGGGCCCTGCTTCAAGTGGAAGTCATGGACGGCCCCCACACCGCTCAGGATTTTAGGGACAAAAGAGAACTGATTGACACCCCAGAGTGTCAGTTTTCTAATTCCATAAATAGAATACCCAGTAAGATTGTTAACACTGGGATTGAGCTTTACAAGGATCTTTTAAAAAGTAGATGAAGGGAATTGCTTGACAGTTGCGGGAGCTCTTTCCATAACTGAAAAGGGTAATCTCTGCTCAAGATTAGGTGTAATTATTAATCAGTTAAAAAGTAGTGCCCTGGACTATCAAGCACCTGAATTAGAAAACAAAATGGAAACTGAAGGAAGTCAGGAAATGGTGCACAAAGTAAAAGCAGTGGCAGAATGCTGCCAAGTAGAAAGAAGATTAAAAGAAAAAGAGGGAGAAGGTAGTGGAGCCACCATTTGTGATTTCAATACCACAGATGACCCTACGTTGCAGATAGTAGAGCTCCTGGTGATATCTGTAGATAGAGATTTTTTGTTAAATGTTCACCGAGCTGTTCCCCCTCAACAGTTAGGGAGTGCAAATGGAGCAGTGTTTCATTCCGCAGGTTTAGAAACTGTTAATGAGGGGCTTCTTTCCTTTCAGACTATTCATAAAAATCTTCTATGACAATCCACTCTAGAGCAGGAAGATGGCTGCCAAAGTTCTATCACTTTTCTCTCCTGGAACTCAGTGGGATGGAATTCATGCCTTATGCTGGACTCAAGAGACATGTTAAGAAAATATGATATTTTTTGTATCCAGGAGACCTGGTCCATGGAAAAAGAATTATTCTTCCCAGGCTATAGGAGCTGGGTGATCCCAGCCTCCAAGAGCAGTAAAAAAGGTAGACCTAAGGGTAGCCTAGTGATATTTATACATTTAGCACTTGCGGCAGAGATTACGCAGCTCTCTGCACCAGAAAATATTATGGCTCTTAAAATGACCTGGGGGAATAAATCCGATATTGTAATCATAAATATATATATTCCTCCTATGCGTGGGAATAATGAGAGGACTAGATTTTGGCAAATCCTAGATAAACTCATGTGTAGGCTGGAGGAAGACCTTCCCCGGACCCCCGTAATTATGATGGGGGACTTCAATGCCCGAGTGGGGAATAGTGATGCAATTATTGTTGAAGCCCTGGGCTAGAGGTGGATGATTCTTTTTTCCTCCCTAGTAGGAATTCTAGGGACAAAGTACTCTCTGTTGCTGGTCTTCAGATGGTGAAATTTCTATACCAGTGGGATTGGAAAATTCTAAATGGTTCTCATAAGATGGATAGAAATGGAGAATACACCATTTTGTCAAAGCAAGGGGTTAATGTAATAGATTACGGGTACTTTCAGACATGACACTAAACCACCCTTTAACCACCCTTGGTGGTTATTTATGCATGTTGCAGGGCTGTATTGGTGCCCTATCCTATGAAGCCCTGCAACATGCATAAGTAACCACCAAGGGTGGTTAAAGGGTGGTTAGCGTCATGTCTGAAAGTACCCTACATCTGCACTCAAGCCTAAGACCCACCCACCCCCATTAAAGAGCAAGGTGATTATTTTAATGAAAATCTCAAATTTGTTGTGGCGAATCCCTAGGTTAAGGAGATGATAAGATCCTTAGTGAATGTAGGGAATAAATCCCTCATTGTCAGTAGGTTTAAAAGGCAGTAGATATATGAATATGCTTAGTAGTTTGTATGCCTAAGCCTTGGTAGACAATAAGATAGCTCCAATACATCAAGCTCTGAGCTAGCTTTGTTTTTTTTCCCCTGCTTGCCTATGGGAAATGGGGAATAGGGTCAGCCATTTTATTTTCTGCTTTGAATAATTAATGGTACACTCCTTTGCAGACTTGTGTGTGTCATATTATATATAGTGCGTGATGTTACTTTGGTTGTTTATCTGTATTTCCATGCCCAGCCATAGCGAATGCTAGTGCCGTTTAATAAATTGATTGATTGAAGTAGTTCAAATGATCTAGTGGACCAACTTCTGTTGGTGAGAATATGCAAGTTTTCACAAGGCCCTTCCTCAGTCATGAAGTGTAATGTAGTGTAGTATTGTTAAGCACATTAATATTTTTAGTGCGGTAACAAAATACCTGTTGCATTACTGGAATGTGATACGCAGATGATACTTGCCTCCACCCAATGATCTTTTGGGCCCCTCCTCCTTTCTCTCCAAATCTGGGTGTGGGCCTGGGCTCTCAAATCAAATCATGAGTCTGGTTTAAAATCAAGAGATTATTTTTAAAAATAAATAAATCCTGGGTTTTTTTAATTCATCTTTTGCTTTCTGAACCTTTACAGTTCAGTTGCAGCTTATTGTTGTTATACAATCTTTTCTCTGCATTAACTGAAACTGAAAGATGATGAAAGCCAAGGGTCTTGTGATTCAATAAAAGCTAAGAATGTCATGATTTTATAGCAAGTCTCGCAAATGTAGACAGTGGCCTTTTTCAAATGGACACCTCACCCCCTCACCCACATGTGCAGGTGTGTGTGGGGGGTCCATTTGAACACCGTGGCAGGTGCGGGGTGGATGGGTGGGCATCGGTGGGAATGCATACACACTCCCACATAACACCCACCTTCACCCATTGCCCACACATGGAGCAATAGGCGCCAATGCCAGATGCTCCGTGTATGGAGATGGGTGGAGGTGGGTGGGGGTCCGTGGGAAAGCACCACCTACCCACCATGCCGCCCACCCATCTTCCCCTTACACCCGTGCCCGTTTGAAAAGGGCATAAGAAACCCTAAAAATTGCAAGATTCACACTGAAATCAGGGGAGCTGGCAATGCAACAGTATTTATTATTGCTTTATTGGTCCTTTTCACATGGGACATAGTAGGGGTGATGGGTGTGTGCCGTGGTGGGTATGAGGCACATGGGTGGCAGTTACATAGGCGCACACACATCTCCACCTATCCCCCATGAACAGAGCAACTGCGTGGAGATGGTTGTTACACGGGAACACACGCACACACCCATTATGGTGTTTACACAGGACTCCCCCATGCATGCACACGCAGGCACCCATGTGTGCATTGCATGGGGACGTCTCGGTAAAAAAGGCCATTCTTCAAAGGGCATTGTCCAGAAATCTGTGGAAATGAGTTCAGAGTGTAGTGTTGCTAACTCTCATCATTTTCTAAGGTTTATCACAGTACCCAATACATTCTTTAAAGAAACAGTTCCTATGGTTATATAAATAGTTCAGATATAAATAACATCTTTCATTTAGAAAGAGAAAATAAAACAAGTTTCCAGTTCTAGTGGTTGTATACAAAAGCTTGCAAGTGTTGCCTAAGTGTCCTCAGTATGGGTAACTAATTTCAGACGTTACGAAAACTCCTTTCACCACAGTGAACCCCAGTGGTGGTGGCATTTCCAGGAATGTCTGTTTGGTCCCGGCCAGATGTTCACCAGGGTGAACCCCCAGTCAGGATCAAGCTTGACCACAGTTCTCGACCTCTGGCCGGCCGGCCGGAGGTTGAGAACTGTGGTTAGAGTGGCCACAATCTGGGATGGGGACAGCAATGGCAGCGATGCACGTCTACTCACCAGCCCCATCCCGGAATCAGGCCCCGGCCTCAGGACAGGGTCGGACACAGCGGCCTCATTGGCCGCTGCACCCACCCGTCTTCCCAGTGGAGGGCGGTCGAGGGAGCGCAGGAATGAGTGGCCGCACGTCGTGCCATGCAGCCCCGCCCCCTCCCTGATCCCTCTCCGGAATCAGGCTGGCACGTCTAAAGGACGGACGACCTGATCACGGGGTTCAGTGTGGCCGGCCTCCGGGCTCTTCACATTAAAAAATGCTCTTCACGTTCAATGTTCAAAAATCAGAGAGCAAACAAAGTAACCAAAATGTATTATTCTTTAACCTCCTGATTTTTAAAATAGTTTTATGATCACCTTGGGGGTGGGAGGGCAGGGAAGAGGGGATTCTCATGATTTTAGAACATTTGGCTACATGGGATCTGACTGCATCCTTTTAATTCTATTTTTATTCACTTTTGTTGTTTCATTAAATCCTTGGGAAAGCACTTTTAAAGAGGTCCTTATATGTGTGGGTGTACTTGAACTAGGCAGCTCTCTGCCTAACTACCCAATCTGCAGGGTATAAAATGGAGAGCCATTAAAGGAACAAAGGATACATTTTTTCTTAGTACTTGATTTATAGGCCTGAAACCCAATTTCTAGAGCATCCAAAGCTCTCACAGACTACCCCAGAAACATTAGGCTTGTAATGAATGCAGGGTTAGGCCATACACATATATGTTTTCCCAGTATGCCCATAGCCCTTCCTCCCATCCCCACCCCCATCCACTCCCAGAACCTTAGTGATTTCCTATTTGTATTGGAAAATATCAGTTTTAATTCATTCCTTTAATAGCAGTATTTAAATGAAGGAGACAAATTACTTAAGAAATAAGCCACTCAGGTAGTGTTTTTCAAATGGATGGTATATTTGATTGGTAGAAAAAAATTAGCTCTGGTTTCTATCTTATTCCATTCAGATACAGAAGCTCTCTCAAGTACAAGAGAGTATACTCGAGAGCATACCCTCCAGATGGTTATACTTCCCTCAGACATTCTGGCCAGTCATCATGATCCTGGGATTAAAACAAGCAGTTTGTTCCTTTTCTTACATAAGCACCGAAAGACAATACTAGATTCGAACTTGTAAAAATATTTTAACTGGTGATGATTTCCAGACAACTATGTCAAAATTAACTCACAGTTGATGCCCACTTGCTTGAGTTTCATTCATCTGGATTCAAATTATTTATTTAAAACTAGAAACATTTCCTTTCATACACACTTTGGCTTCAACCTCCAAAACCATCACTTGAAATTAAGTCTTAAGGACCTAGCCAGCTGCCTCGCAAACCAAGCTCAAATCCATCACTTTAATGGTACCAATAACAAATACACATTTTAAAAACCTATTGTGACTAGGGGCATATCACTGAGTCTGTGTAGCCGTCATCTCATTAGTCACTGAAGAACACCCACTGAAACCAAAAGAACCTAACCATGACAAATTATTCACGAGT
The DNA here is from genome assembly GCA_003113815.1 of Sphenodon punctatus. Lineage (NCBI taxonomy): Eukaryota > Metazoa > Chordata > Lepidosauria > Sphenodontia > Sphenodontidae > Sphenodon > Sphenodon punctatus. The sequence continues at coordinate 1,063,797 of QEPC01012829.1, forward strand.
TGAACCTGAGACACTAATGAGTGCTAAGTAGCATTTTTTCATGCTCAGTGAAGGAAATTTGTTTAAAATCCCATAGCCCTCCGTCCTCCATTGAACGTCAGTGGCTGCGCAACCCATTCTTGTCAAATTGGCTTTCTTATCACAACAGAAGGTTGTGAATGTTTAAGGATGCTCTCTCTGTGCACACACACATCTCACCTGGCATTTATTCAGTGTGCCAACCTGACAAAAAAGGAGTGGTTGGGCACTCAGTATTTTTGAAAACCAGACCTTTATTGGAGAAGTACTGCTCTTCTCATTTTAACTCTCAGCACTCTCCATCTTGTTGCCCTTAACTGCCCATGAGGTTCTGGAAAAGATTCTTTTCTCTCAGTCTTTTTAAAATGAGGATGAACTAATAAACCCCTAGGCTATGATGTTTTGTTTCCTTCAAAAATTAACTCTTCTTCAGATAAACAGCCCTCCTTACCATGATTCCAGTTCCACTACTGTGGCTACACTAAAGCCACGGTAGTAGAGGAAAAAAATGTCATTCAAGTGAGGCATTAGCAGAATTCCAAAACAGAAGCAGCGTTAGTAACAGCCTAAAAACTGCAATTTGTTTCAATAATAAAACTATCCTTCAGTCCATTCAAACATTCATTAGACTACAAACACAGGGTCTGGTTATTCTTTATATGCAGTTTATATAAGCAAAATCATTTTATTTTGATCTGATCTGTTTTTAAGTCAAAGCTTGTTTTTGTCGAAGTGGTGATTCTGTTTTCTTTGTTGTTTTTTTACTCTAACAAAACCAACATTTTCAGCCAAATTTCCTCATTCAAAACATTCTAGTAATATTGCTTGATGCTATGCATGTGCCCTAAAATATGATCACTCCCTCACAACTCATGTTCTAATAAAGATATGAAAGCCCCCAAATAATACTAAACTCTTCCGGTTAATGAGAGGGGAGCTTACATTTGAGAAAGGTTTTTCTACTTTAAAGAAATAATAATAATTCCTGTACTTTGGAAGTGGTTCAACTTAAGATTCTGGGATACTGGTTCTGGGCACATTGAACTAATTTGCAAAGTATGAATGTTAAAAAGAGATATTATCCATAAGTGACAAATTAAAGCAAGAATATAAATGACTTTCAGAACATAGTGCCTTCCTTAGCATATTGGTTATACGGTGACGCTATTATCGATCATAGAATGTTTTACTGGCAGTGCAAAACAGTAAAAATTCACACACTCAACTCGCATGGTAAAGATACTGTATTTGACATAACACTAACCCAGATATGCAACGGGGGGTGTTAATAGATGGGGCAGTGACAACATGGTCCTGACCGGGTCTGCCAGCACAACAAACGTGCCGGTAGTTGGGTCACCAGGCAGGGTGGAGAGCTGCATGAATGTGCGGCCCTGCCCTGCCCCCTACCATAATGGGCAGCCATGGTGGCCGATCCAGGCTGAGTCACCGTGGGCCATAACAAACATCATAGCCCTCTGTCCACTTAGGTGAACAGCAGCCTGGGCTGTAATCCTGGACATCCCCGGGATTACAGCCCCGGCTGACTGCCAACAAGCCCAGGAGCAATCCAGGGCAAACATCTGGCAGGGCGCTAACAAGTGTGCTGGTGGTTCGCAGGTCAAAGTGGGCCTCTGTCACGTTTGTTAACATTAACAGCTACATTAATCCCTGTTATAATCATTCTCATGACAGCAATTATTTTTCAGTTCTCAAACTGCTTTGCTCTCCAAAACTATTACAACTGAAGGGATAGCAGAAGGGAAAGGGCTTCCTTTATAGCTGTAAGAGTGAGGGAAAATAAATGCACCTCCTTAGGCCACATTCTGATGAACAGCTGCAAACAGAAGTAACTACTATAATTATATTGAAGTAACTACTCCATTTCAGTAGTGTTCAAACAGCAGCTGTGAACCAAAGTAGCTACTCTTCAATCTTTCACTAATGGTCATGTCATAACAAGGCAATATAGAATGATGTGAAGCAATACAATTACTTTGATGTAAAGACAAAGGGGAGTAGGTATTCATTTTTCAGGAGGACAAACTTCTCTTCCTACTCCTGGATAACTTCAGTTTAGTGCTCTGAATGTGTTAACAATTCAGAAGTTAAAAGTGATTTAAAGCTCAACAACATTGAAATAGTAGTTTGTAAGTTCTCACTTGGGGTCCTCTCTCTAGACATAACATCAATGGGTGTTTGAATGTGTGTTTTGACCTTCACATATACACCGGTTTGGCCCTGTGTTCACTATGTGGCGCTGTTTAGACACACAGCCCATCTTGGGGTAAATTGATGTTTTGCTCACCACCCAGTCTCAGCACACAAATGCTGCCGCCTCGTTCCTGTGTTGTACCTGCTAACATGTCACGCTAACCTGCTAACATGCCACGTTGTGTCATTAGACACAACGTTGGCCACGTGTTCAGCCGTAACACACAAATTGTCCTTGTGATGCAATGGTGTTCACATTGTGTGTTCAACAGGTGGCCAAATTGGTGTTGGGATTGTTATGGTGCTTACACACAACAGCCAAACATGTGCTTAGGGGGTTTGACACTGGATCTTTATTATGTCTAAAGATGCCCAAAAGGTGTTTTCAGATGTGATGGTGGCACGGTTTAATCCACTTTAGTACGGATTAACCTGGGTGCCACCCCAGATGTTAGCATGGTCTGGCTCCTGACCATGGTGGAAGCTAGCCTGGGCTGTGATTCGGGGAAATCTCCAAGTCACAGCCTGGGCTAAGTTCCACCACAATCGGGAACCAGCTGCCGGACTCAAAGTAAAGTGCATTATCATGTCTGATAGCCTGCTGTACTTACCGTGGCAGGAGGAGCCAGGCACCATGGCAGCCGTCATTGGCCATCATGGACAGCTATCAGCTGGGGGAGCAAGGCTGCTTCACGCAGCATGGGGGCAGGGCCAGGCAGATGCACACCCATGCATCTCCCCACCCCCGCCCAGCCACCGTCACTTCTGTTTGGCAGCTGGGCCAATTCCCAATAGAAGTGATGGCTCCAACCACCGCCCAGAGCAGTCTGTGGTGGCAGCAGGAGCGGTCACATAAGAAAACACCCAGAGTCATTCTGGTGAACTGTGCAAGGCTGCATTTCAAGTCAGACAGATGTGTGAACCATATAATGGGAGTTTTGTTGCTGCTATGGTCTATTGCATGAATCTTTCTTGCCTCACATACCATCAGCACACTGAGGTGTGACATCTATTAGTCTTGCACCACTGGAGCACATGCACACCATGACACCTCTGGGAAGAGGAAGGGAAGGGCTACCAAGTGGTAGTGCTTGGAGGTGTAATACAGGGTAGGGTGGAGTGGAGGATGAGTCCTTTTACAAAGATGCACCTGTTACCTGTGTCTCAAATTATGAATGCCTCCTGTGATGGTTCATAGGGGGTGGGCTCTCTCACAGTAACTATTTAGTTACAAACCACAGGCCTGATCATGTAAGAATTCAGTTCAGTGGCAAAAAGCACCTCAATTTAAAGAGCAGTGGACCTGGGCATTCACTTCCTATGCAAAATTCCTACTAAAGCTAATGGAATAATTGAGTGCAAATTTATAGTAAAACAGGTTTAAATATATATATTAAATGGGCATTAAAGCTAGAGGAAGTTTGCATACTCTCCCCTAAAAGAAGTTAGTCCAATAAGAGATACCTTCTGAACAACAATGGGCAATTTTACACACACCTTAAAGTTCCAGATTTTTCAATCTTCTGGGTTTATAAGTCCACAAATAAGTTCCAGATGCATTTTTCACACACACACTTCCCTGAGGCAGTTCCTGGATGCATTCTTCGCACAAACACTGCCCTGAGGCAGCCTAAAGTAGCCGCAGCTGTAGACGTGACAGGCTGCCATGGAAACCTAGTGACCACAGCTGCCTGGAGCAAAGCAGTTTACCAGGAGAACTTTTTACACACAAATGTTCTGCAAGAAGTTCTATAAAGAAGTTCAAAGATCCGGATGTTTAAGATCTGGGTGAGTGATTTAGACACAAAGGTTCAGGATGTAACAGCAAACATGCACGAGAAATGTGTGTGTAAAAACACCCATTGCCTCCATCTCTTACAAGACAAACAAACACAGTAGTCATAGTTTCTCACTAGACTATTTCATGAGGCACACCTTTCCTATTAGTGTGTATTCAGGACTAGTGTAAAAGCTGAATCATGGGCAATGCTCAATTTTAACTCCTCTCCAGAATAAATATTCCTAGTACATATTCAACAACTGCTTACTGTGGATCAATTAAAAACAAATACAGCACAAAAAATTCCTTTCACAAAGTGCTTCTTTCAGGTAGTGTTGCCAACTCCTGTAAATTCATCACAAATATTGTGTTACCTGGTGCTTTCATTAAAGCATCAGATACTAGAGTCATGTGACTATGTGAGACTCTTAGCTTTTGATTTTTAAAAAAGTGTTCAGTTTAAAAGAAAAACGAGCACTAAATTCAAAATCCCAGAAGTCAAAGGAGTTGAACCCCACATTTTTTTGTTTAATTAATTTAAAGATCTTCTCATTTTGGAAGGCACAACTCAACTTGGGTTTTTGATTGCTTGCAGGTTGGCAATACTGAGAGTACTGGGAGTAGTGTCCCCAGAACATTATTGAACTGTGGTAGTTCCTAACAGCCTCATCAATGTCCTACTGTGCCAGGCGCTGAGTGAATATGCATAGAACAAAAACACAGTCCCTTTCCAAAACACTTATGAGTAACGTGTCCTATTTCCACTGAACTTCTTTCCCCTCAATGCCTGCACTTTGGTGGAATACTGGATAAGAGTGAAGTTAATACCCTTTCTAGTCTAGTTAGCATTTGCTAAGCAGAACAGTTAGAAAACCATTTATGAAAATATGTGCCAAACCCTCAGTCAAGTGTTGAGTGGCTGCATTGTCCAGAGAAGACAATGGAAACTACCGCTGCACAAGAACCTTCTTGAAGGTCACTGAAGTTCAATTTTAAGGAAGAAAGTATTTCAAAAGGTCATATAAACCATCATCCTGTCCTTAAGTTGGGTCAATTCTACCTAACCTTTTTTTTTTATAAACTTCAAGTGATCCACAATCTCCTTTGGTAATTTCCCCCCTACAGCTTAATTATTATTATAATTAGGAAATCCTTCCTGATATTTAACTTAAGTCTTTTCTCTTTCAATCTAAGTTCATTACTGCTTGTCCTAGTCTCAGCAGCCTTGACTGGTTACTAGTGGTGGGACCCCGGGCCCATTACCGGTTACCGGATTTACCGGTTACCGGTTCTACGAAAACCGGATTCCCGGATTAAATCCGGTATACCGGTACCGGTTTTATTTCATTGGTTTCAATGGGGCGCTGTGTCC
>QEPC01012829.1:1073913-1121519 GCA_003113815.1 Sphenodon punctatus
GCAGGGGTCCTGCGTTGTAGTCAGTTTAGAAATAGGGATAGTCTGCTGCCAAGTCATCTCCTTAAGAGGTGGGCTCTGAGTGAAGGCTAGAGCCGGCCGGCCAGCATCACTTCAGAGCGAGGGCGAGGAGGACAACCCCGGGGCCTTAGGACAGAGGCGGTTCAAGGCACGGGGGAGCATCTCCGCGATTCCTTCTTGGGGTCACCGTCGGCATGGGCCTCCTGATCCGGCTTTGGGCGGCCGGACAGGTGTGACATTTGCAGCAGCTATAGTTAGCGTTATGGCGGTACTGAGGAACTTCAGACCGCTCAAGTTTACATTTAGTATTATTAACTCAGTTAATAATTAAGGTTTGCAGGACGAGAAGGGGCATAGCCCCCTCCTTAATAGAATAATGTTAATAAATTGGTGTGGCCTAGTTTTAACCCAACTCTTGGTGTCATTGTCTTTCTTGGGGTGTGGGACAATTTGCAGATAGCACAAACTTGCAGTGGTGAATCAGCTTCAAAGGGTTCTGAGTGAAAGATATTTTCTGGTTTATGGCTGTGTGGGATCCGAGGAGAGGAACCGCAAGCCGGAAGTGAGGACGGGGCCTGGAGCGGCGGCTGGGACCCCGCCCCTTGCCCCGAGGACACCGTGGCAATCAGCTGGGGAAGGGAGGCAGAGACGGAGGCTGCAGGAGGCGGGGCCAACAACGCCGATAAAGACGGGCAGCAGAGAGAGGGAAGGGCATGCCCCCGCAAGAGAGAGACCCGACCACAGAGACAAGGTGCCTCGGAGGAAAACAGGGGCCAGGGCCCCGCTTGACCCCCTCCACGCCACCTGACCCCGTGAACGGCCGCACCAGCAACAGGAGCCACAACCGGACCTGGCAACAGGGAAGTGACTGGGTTGGGGGAACTCTGGGGGGTGGGTGGGCTTACAGGCAGGCTGCACAGACCCCGTGGTGCAACGTGGGTCCAGGCCCTTAGACCCCCCCCGGGGGCACGAGGAAGCGGGGGAGGGCAAGGGTAGGCTCGGGCAGGAGCCCCCGGTTAAGGGGCCAGGCTTGGAGGGGGTGCCACCTCCCCCTCTCCAGCAGCCTCTACCGGAGAGCAAAGGGGAAGAAGCACCCCGGGGGTGCTCCTCGGGGCCCACCCCGGGGCACAAACCTATGGGCAGGGGACAGGCTGATATATATTTTGAGACAGAGCCTGATTCTGCATCATTGAAAACATTGAGATTTTTACTGTTGACTTCAGAGTGTGTAGGACTGAGCCCCCAGTGCAAACAATAAGAGTTGTGGGTGCTGGAAATTTTCAGCATCAGACACTTTGGGCATTTTTAGACAGGAGCAGGAATTTATGGGCTCAAAAGACTCCTGTGATCCCCAAGAGGTGCAAAGTAGCGGGAGTGTCTTTAAACGAGTAGCTCATTTGCACGATAATGATTGGGGGGATGGAGAAGCGCGCCTATTTAACACCTATTTAACAGTCATCCCATTGAAGCCGAGATGCCGTAGGGATACGGGGCAGCATATAAATGGAATTAAATAAATAATAAACAAATAAATTCCAGTAAAAATGATTTGAGGATCACAACCTAAGCAAAAGATGCATACAGCTAATACCAAGCTTAACTAAAACAGGGACCACCAAATCAAATTTGTTCGGTCGTCTATATTGTTTGGATGTTTGACTCCAAACTGTTGGTATATGCAACATCCATAAGTGAATGCCTGCTGTATTAAGAACAGTAATTGACTATAGAGCCACCAGGTGGCGCTGCTAAATTTATGTGTACATGGAAGGGAGATGGGGTTTTACAGTTGAATTCCTTTGTGTAACCACGCCTTCTTCCCTTCTCTCTCATTGTCTCAGTCTCCATTTTGTCTTACTACTAGTTAGATGCAACTAAGGATCTGTGCCTGGAAAGTCTTAAGTAAAGTTCTGTTTTAAAACCTTCAGCTGCATTTGTCCTTACTGATTGCGAATCAGTTATTACTCTGCAACAGGTTATGGGCCCAGACCTCTTCAGAACAGCCCAGAACAACTACAAAGACTGGAAGCGAGCTGAAAGGAAAAGAGGCCCAAAGGAGGCCTACTAACTGTAACTGAGCAGAAGAACCATAATCCCAATCTGAGGGGAGGGAAGCAAGCATGACCAGCAGCCCTGAATTAAAGCTTTCAGTCTGCAAGCTGAATAACACAAACTACCAGTTGTGGAAATTCAAAACAGAAATGCTCCTATCCAAAGATGACTAGTGGGAGGTGATCACCACAGACAGACCTGCAGCACACCCTGGGGAGTGGGACAGAAAGAACAGACAGGCAAAGGCAACCATAAACCTGCTAGTAGAAGATGACCAGTTAATCCACATAAGGGGTGAGGCTACAGCAAAGGGCATGTGGAATGCACTGCAGAAGCTGCATGAAAGGACCAGCTTGAACAGTAAGCTGTATAAGGAAACTGTATGAGATGAGACTTGGTAAAGGGAAGGAGATGCAGGATCATATAAATTCAATGCTGGAAGTGGTAGCACAACTGCGAGGCATCGGTGAAGAGATAAAAGACGTGGTGGCCTTACTTCTCTGCAGCCTGCCTGAATCATACAGCGCTCTCATAAACGCCCTAGAGACAAGGCCTGAGGCAGAACTAACACTGGAATTTGTAAAAGGGAGACTCATGGATGAATTCCAGTGCAGGGAAGAAATCATGCAAGACAATCAGGAACAGGATAAGGACGATGCCCTGAGAATTGCAGACAACAGATTGCACAAAAAGGAAACAAGGGCATGTTTTCGGTGCAAGAAAGAAGGACACCTAAAGAAAGACTGCTCCATATGGAAGGCAGAACAACAAAAGCGATCTCCACAAATGCCTATGCAAAGGGCCAAGGCTACAACCAGTGACACAACCACAGAACAGTGAAGAGAATGTTTTAGAGCAACACAGACCAACTCATCACATGACTGGTGTGTCGACTCTGGAGCCACAAGTCACATGACCAGCGACAAGAGCTTCTTCACAGTACTGGACCCAAACAACAAAGAAAAGATATACCTCGCTGATGGAAGCAGCATCACTGCAGAAGGTATTGGTGAAGGAATTCTAAGTTGCAACAAGCCACACGGAGGCACACTAGCAATACCAGTAAAGGATGTGCTGTATGTACCTGGCTTAGAGGGAGGACTCCTATCTGTTAAACGCCTAACAGAGAAAGGGCTCACCGTCAAGTTCCGAGGTAATGAATGCACAATCCAAAAGGGGAGAAGGGTCCTAGCCAGAGCCTATGCAGATGGACACCTGTATCACTTGAGTGCAACCAAGGAACAAACAGTTGAAATCAGCACAAGCTCAACTGAGATGCAGGAACAAACCCGATCACCTGCAGATGTTGAAATCAGAAGATCTACCAGGGAAAATAAAGGCAAACCGCCCACCCGCCTGTCCTACAAAGCAAGTACCGACAGACTATCTGAGCCACCGACATGGGGAGATGTCTTACAAATATCAGAAGGGGAACACAACAAATGGGTAAAGGCAGCAACAGAAGAAATAAAGTCCATGCATGAAAATCAAACCTGGACACTGTGTACACTACCAATGGGCAGAAAGACCATAGGATGTAAGTGGACATTTAAAATCAAATACAATGCCGAAGGCAAGGCAGAACGATACAAGGCCCAACTAGTCGCTAAAGGATACTCACAGAAATATGGCGAAGATTATGACGAAACATTTGCCCCAGTAGTCAAGTACACCACAATCAGGACACTACTGAGCATAGCAGCAGAGAAAGGAATGCAGGTTAAACATCTGGATGTGAAAACAGCATTCCTACATGGAGAACTAAAAGAAGACATCTACATGGAACAGCCACCAGGATTCAAAGACACCGAAAGACCAGACCTTGTATGCAAGTTGAAAAAGAGCATATATGGACTCAAACAAGTGGCCAGAGCATGGAATACAAAAATAAACACAGTACTCACAAAGGAAAATTTCATCAGAAGTAAAGCGGATCCTTGCTTATATTCAAAGAAACAGGATGACAGATGGTTTTTCATATTGATTTACGTTGATGACATATTGATATGCTATGAGCAAGAAGGGGATGACCGCGGAATAATGAAAACCCTGAATCAAAACTTTGAGACAAAAGACCTAGGAAACATAACACATTACCTAGGCATACAAGTAGAAAGAGATGATAATGGAAGTTATCTCCTCAACCAAAGGCATAAAATAGAAGAATTGCTAGAAAGCTTCGGAATGAAAGATGCCAAGGCAGTAAGCACTCCCATGGAAACTAACCACCTGAAGGAGACTGAAGAACAAAGCATGCAACTGCCAGACAACCGACAATACAGAAGCGCAATTGGGAAACTATTGTATATCACCACCATCACTAGACCAGACATTGCAGCAGCAATAGGAATCCTATGCAGGAAAGTATCAGCACCAAGTCAGAAAGACTGGAATGCGGTAAAGAGGGTCATGCGCTACCTGAAGGGAACCGCACACCTTAAACTGCAGCTACCTGCAACTTCTGGATGTAAGCTGACAGGATATGTAGATGCAGATTGGGCTGGGGACAGCTCTGACAGAAAATCCACCAGTGGTTGGCTATTTCTGCTAGGAGGGGGACCCATCAGTTGGTCTAGCAAGAAACAGACCACAGTAGCACTCTCCTCAACAGAAGCCGAGTATGTTGCAGCCGTGCATGCTAGTCAAGAGGTAATTTGGCTACGACAATTGCTCACAGACTTGGGAAAAGAACTGAACAGCCCTATACAAATTTTGGAAGACAACCACGGCTATATTGTACTCGCACAAACGGAAATAGTAAACCCAAGGACCAAACATATAGACGTGAAATATCATTTCCTAAGAGACTCGCAAGAACAAGGACTTATAGACATGCAATATTGTCCTACAGAAGACATGGTAGCAGATGCCCTGACGAAACCTTTAGCAGGAGAGTGCCACCGAAAGCTACTAAGTAGAATGGGCACAGTAGGTTAACTTCTGTCTGTTGAGAAGGGGTGTTGGCATATGCAACATCCATAAGTTAATGCCTGATGTATTAAGAAAAGTCATTGACTATAGAGCCACCAGATGGCGGTGCTAAGTTTATGTGCACATGGAAGGGAAAAGGGGTTCTACAGTTGAATTCCTTTGTGTAACCACTCCTTCTTCCCTTCTCTCTTATTGGGTGATTTCAGACGTTACGAGATCACAGTGAACCATGGTGAATACCCACCTGTGGTCACTGTGTCTCGAACGTCTGTTTGGCGGCCGCCAGATGTTCGCCACGGTCAATACCTGCATGGGGTCAATTTGAACCACGCTTCCCAGGCTAGCCGGGGGAATGTCCCAGGAAGCGTGGTCAAAGAGTTCCCCAGCAGGCCTGGGATCACCGGCGGGATCCCGGGCCGTGGTGAATTCGGCTGGACGCTGCAGCCGCATTGGCCCCACCGCCCGCCCGTCCCCCCAGAGGGCGGGCGTCGGGGAGCGTGGAGGGGGCGGGGCCGTGGGGTCGCACGTTGTGCCGCGCAGCCCCGCCCTCTCCCAGATTCCCCACCGGGATCCCCTGGCACGTCTGATATGGCGTGACGGAGTCACCCCGGCGGGGGATGGATTCGGTGTTTTCGGTACAGGGCCAAGAGGCCCCGTAACGTCTGAAAACACCCGTAGTCTCAGTCTCCATTTTGTCTTACTACTAGTTAGATGCAACTAAGGATCTGTGCCTGGAAAGTCTTAAGTAAAGTTCTGTTTTAAAACTTTCCGCTGCATTTGTCCTTACTGATTGCGAATCAGTTATTACTCTGCAACACAAACATCAAAAGCAGGTTTTATTTTCCTAGCTCAGTCAAGGTGTACATTCAAGTGGAGGGCAAAGAAAGCATTTCAAGGATGTCCTAATGACTCATCTGAAAAAATATAACATTGATGCCAATCCATGGAAGACCATGGCCCATGACCATCCTAAATGAAGGAAGAGGGGTCTCAGTACTTTGAAATCTCACGACAACAACAGGGTTTAATTTAAAAATTAATTTAATTTAATTTTAAAATGTTTAATTAAAAAATGCAAGCGGTGAAAGCAGCATGTCATGGACCAAATTCAGAACCTAGAATAATCCACCTCACTTGGAGTCACATACCTGAACTGTAATAGAATCCATCACTCCCAGATTTGGAGTCATAACTAAGGCAACATATAGAAGACAATCATCCTCGACTACGAGGGATTGCCGATGATGATGACCAACCTTGACTAAAGCAGAGATTGTCACAGGATAGCAAGCCACCTGAAAAGAACACACTGGCTAGGGCCATATAATTTTGTTGCATCTCACTTCATATTGCTTGGCATTTCTCCTGGAGAAAAAAATTTGCAAATTATTTTTCCCAACAAAAATTAGGTTTAATTGAAATCATAATTTCTTTCAGGAAATTACTTACCTTGACTCAATTTTTCAATAGAAAGTTATGCAACAAAACAGTTTAGTTTCTGAGGGTAATTTCAGACGTGACGGGCCTTTCAGCCCACCACGCTGAACCCTGGACCATCAGACCGGCTGTCCTTTAGACATCCCAGCCTGATCTCAGAGGGGAATCGGGGAGGGGGCGGGGCTGTGTGGCGCGAGGTGCGGCCACCCAGCCCCGCCCCTCCGCGCTCAACTGGCCACCCACCCTCGGAGAGACAGGCGGGCGCAGTGGCCAATCAGACCACTGCGCCCGATCCTGCACCACGGTCTGGACCACGGTCAGGAACAGGGTGAGGTAACAGACGTTACTTTTGCCCCATTCCTGATCGTGGTTCAGCTAACCACGATTCTGGAGGTGAGGCTGGCCTCACCTCCAGAATCGTGGTTAGCTTTGAACCCCGTCAGGAATTCACTGTGGTGAACATCTGGTGGGGCTCAAACAGACGTTCACACGATCACAGCCACCACCCTAAATCCACTATGATTCAGGGTAGTTGACTGTGATCCCATGACGTCTGAAATTACCCTGATATGTCTGCATTTCAAAATGCAACAAAAATGTCCTACTGAAAACTAAAAGTTTTCACCTGGAAAATACAAATGAGATTATTTTTTTTCCTGCAGAATTATTTTCCCACCAGCTCTAATCACAGCATACAGAATGTGACAGTAAATTCAAGCCCATTAATGTGTCCTCTCAGGCACTACTTTGTTTCAATTTCCACCAGTGGAAATCCATAGAAACTTAATTATCTTAATGGTGAATCGCTAATATGATCACATATTGTGTTTGTCACATTACAGATCACAAGCATACCCAGACTCTCTATGTCCAGCTGGAATGGAAATCCAGGTTTCTTCCTAATGCATTGAAAAATCCTCCATATTGTTTTAGCATGAAATGTTCTTGGCTATGTCTGGGTGATTTCAGACGAGACGGGGCGGCATTCGTCCTGTCCCGGAATCACCCAAATGATTCCCCGCCGGGATCACTCCAGCACGCCCAATAGACGTGCCGACTGATCCCGGCGGGGAATCAGGGAGGGGGCAGGGCCATGCAGCGCAACATGCGGCCACTCAGCCCCGCCCCCCCACGCTTCCCCGCCGCCTGCCCTCTGGGGAGACGGGCGGCCGGCGCGGTTAATGCGGCAGCATCGCCCGCCCTAATTGACCATGGCCTGGAATCCCGCCGGGGATTCCGGGCCGTGGTTTCCAGCCAGACGAGACAGGCCCCTTCATCGTGGCGGGGAATCGCATTCACCATGCGATCGGCGCCGGACCCGTCGGTTCAGCCGATCGAGTGGTGAATGTGATTCCCCACCATGATTGACCGTGGCAAACATCTGGGGGGGGACTTCCGGTTCCCCAACAGACGTTACGGGACCATTCCCCACCACAGAGTATTGACTGTGGTTGAGCATGATCTCGTAACGTCTGAAAATACCCTCTGTTACTATAATCATATCCAATCTGGGTTCCAGTTCTGCAGTACATACCACTGCTATACTGTGAGTGTGTTTGTGTTTATGTGTGTGTGTATATACAGTACTAGGCATTTTTACACACACGTTAAAGTTCCAAATGTTTCAATCTTCTCCGTTTACAAGTGCACAAGTAAGTTCCGGATTCGTTTTTCACACACACACTGCCCTGGGGCAGTTCCTGGATGCATTCTTAACACAAACACTGCCCTGAGACAGCCTAAAGTAGCCACAGCTGTAAACGTGACAGGCTGTCATGGAAACCAAGTGACCACAGCTGCCTGGAGCAAAGCAGTTTACCAGGAGAACCTTTTACACACAAACGTTCTGGGAGAAGTTTCACACAAAAGTTCAAAGATCTGGATGTTTAAGATTTGGATGAGTGATTTAGACACACAGAAAGTTCTGGATGTTACAGGAAACATCCAGGAGAAACGTGTGTCTAAAAACACCCAATGTGTGAATAGATAGATAGATAGATAGATAGATAGATCCTTTTTACACGGGCAGTGGTGGGGGATGCGTGTACTGCCACGGTGGGTGGAGCTAGGTGTGTGTCCTTTCCCACATACACACACACTCACACACACACACACACACACACACATATATATATATATATACATACACACACACATACACATACATACACATCTTGGTGGTTTAAGGTTTTTGAAGGCAAGCCAGGGCATACACAGCAAGCTTTTACTGCTGTGATCATTCTGCATAAAGGGATGTTAAGAGCCTAACTTCCTTGATGTAGTCACTGAATAAAATTACTGCCATGCAGTCTGTTAGTGAAGGAATGCATAAACAGGCAATGTATCCTTGCATCAGTTCCATGAGATGTTGCACAACATAAATGCCTCTCGATGTGTCATTTCCTGCTTGGCCACCAGCCCAGCTCCTGACAGTCAGTCAACAAAAAATAAAAAATATTTAAAAAGATACTGAAAAAGATTTAAAGCTGTTCTACTAAAAAGCGCATTCCACCAGCACCAGACATATTCTTCCACCCCCATCCTTTGAAAGAAAAAAGAAAAGAAAAATTTTAAAACTGTTATTGTGATAAGTCTAAGAATCTCAAAAATCTCTGTCATCGCTCTGTGTTTTATAAACCGGTCAGCCAAACAGTTAATACTTCAAGTGGCCAGCGCTCTCCCGGTTAGCTTTTGCTTGTCTTTTTTCTTTAAAAATCACACAAACAAAAGTTCATACCTCACTTGTGTACATCACTTGTGTACTTCAAAATTCATGCAATATCCTGCATAAAGATACTTTTTTGTTGTTTTTGTTTTTTCCCTCACAGATGCATTTCATCTGAAAGCTCAAAACCTGACTTCTGTTTGAGTTGGTTGCAAAATGTAGTCAACAGATTATGAGACCTCTTTTGACAATAGCATCTCTCACACCAACATTATTCCTCGTATGCTATTATCTCTTTTGCTTGTTGACATAAACACTAAAGCTGAAAGCCAGTTACTTTGGACTAAGATTTGTGGAGATTAATCCACATTAGCCCCAATCACATGAACCTGGAACTGTGAGGCATGAACATTTCTGGGGGACACATTTATTTATTTATTTTATTTTAAAATCTTTCTACCCCACCCCTCCTGCCACAGGCAGCTCAGGGCAGCTTACAACAATTCACAACAACATCCCCTATCTTCCCTCCATATCAGAGCTTAGGGCCTGTTTGCTGTTCGAGAGGTACTGCTATTGACTGATAAGACAGAGCGTCTCTTTTCTCCCTACCAAATAAATTAGTGCAGTAAAGACAGTTTATTCGGAACCAGAAGAAGAAGAATGGTTAGTCTTTTGTTTCTGTGTGGTAGAGATGAAACGAGTTATTGTGGCAAATATATTTGACAAATTCACCTGCTTTGGATCTGATGAATTAGATACAAAACACTATTTAGATTCAATTTATATCCCGCCCCTCCTGCAAACAGCTCGGGGCGGCTAACAAATTCAACATAAAACAATCTTAAAACCAATATATTAAAACAATCCATAAAAACACTACAATAAAACAGGCTGGGATAATAATAAATAAATTAGGGTGGGGGAAGATAAAACACCCCCTAACCCACCCCACCCCCTCCCCAAAGGCCTGAGAATGTCTACTCTCACAAGAATTATTACAAGCAGTGAGAATCTCTGCTTTCTTTTTTTCTAAAAAAATGTTTTCTAATGTGTAGGGCTCAGGAGAACATTCTGGAAACATAACTGCAGTCTGCCCTAACAGCTTAGAAGCCAAAAGACACATACCAAGAAATCATTTAAAAAAAAATAATTCTCATGATTTATTTTGCAGTCTATCTTGTGATTTTTGGACGAGCAGCTATAAGTCAAAAGAGGTGAAAGCAGAAAGCAAATGTGTAATGCAACTAAATGAGATAATAATTCAGAGACTGATTTTCAAAAGTGCTGAGCACACAGCTCCCCAGTTGAAATCACTAAGAGCTCAGTACCAATGCAAGTTGAGCTCTGGGCCATGGGTATCTCTCACATAGTAATTTAGCATGCTGCTGTTCCTGCTGCTGCTCAGAAACATACAGCATTTGTTCTCTCGACTTGACTTGCCAACAAAAGGTCAAAGTGCCTTGCCTATAAACAAGCCTTACAAATTCAGGATCTTAAGCATGATGTCATGTCTTAAAATGATAAGCTGGCAAGCGGAGTAACTGATATTCTGTAAAGATGTGCACAATTTTATGTTTATGCTACTTAGAATGAAGGTTCTAATAAGTCATCGGCTGTGTTCCTTTAAAGGCAAGTTTTATAACTGAGATGAATCACAACTGCAAAAGATCAAAGTTTAAAAACATCAATGATGCCATGGGGTACTTTTTAATCTTGTAATGAATGATGATCATGTGCTCTTATGAAGCTGGTCCAACTGCCAACGCCAGATGTGTATATTAAGAAAAGAAGTTGTTTGTGATGTGACAGCCCTGGTTTAGCTGCCAGAGAGAGACAGAGAGAGAGAGAGAGAAATGGGATAATGCTTCAGACTTCTGAGTGAAATGCAGGTCCTGGCAGAAATGGGCACTGTCTCTTGATACATACTTGATTCATTAAGAAAAAGACATACTATCAGAGCCATTTGTTGAATAGAATCTATTATTATCTTCTAACTTTCTTCATATAATGTGGGTGCGAGCTGTTCTAACTTATTATAGTGATTAACTACCAATTAACTAGCATAAATTAGAACTGGAATTCTCGGAAGTAGTAGTCGTTTTGTGCAGCAACTCTCTCCCTAAAAGTTCACATCAGATTCTCATTTTATACAGTATAGTGGATTTCTAGCTATGATACCCATAACACAAGCATTAGCTCAGAGTAAGAGAGGTCACACATGCCATCCAACTCGACAATCCTCACCATCAGAACAATAGTCTAAACGTAAACTGCACCTTCTTGGTTATGCTTAGCTGGCTTATTTTTGAAGGAAAATGGAAACAAGATACAAGTGAATCCCTTCATGTAAGCCGTAGGAACTGGTTTTCAGAGCTACTGACTGTCCACAAAAAGAGTTGCAGGCACTGAGACTCTCTGAAAATTGTGCCCATTATAACTAATGCAAAAATTTCAGTGGGTCTGGGAAATTTTATCAAGATGTTAAACACGACCAGAGTTTTTTCTTAATTGGTTCCTGTGATGTTGAAGGCCCTGTCCAATGAGGTCAGGGGCAGGGAACCTCTGGCTTGCGATCCATTTCTGGCCTGCTGTCTGACCCCTGGAGGCTTGCCCCCACCCCACCCCTCACGCTGTGGCTTGCCATCTACGGCTAGACACCTCCCAGGCTTGTGGCCATGCCCCCTACATAGGCCTGTAGGACTAGGATGCTCCATCCCATGAAGCTCTGAGACATAAACCCAACCCCTTGTGGAGTGAAGATTCCCCAGCACTGAATTAGGCACTATTACCCCTGCAACTGTCTGTGCCATCTCAGTTTATTCAGATACAACTCTCTGTTATTCCCCCACACTTAAGAATGTTGTCTGCGCATCTTGTAAATTTCCTTTTTCAAGGATACAACAGCACATGAATGCAGATTCCTCAATGTTAGGAGAAAAAATAATACAAGATGTAATTAATTCTTTCAGAGCTCCACCAGAGAGAGCAATGTTCATCCAGTCTCTAACTACATCCAATTGCAGGTGAGCGAAGCATCACTTCCAAGAGTAGCAAATGTAGCAGAGATGAGTGGCCAAAACAAAAAGCCCTCTGTAATGAAATGTGAAAGCAGGAAACCTCCAACATAAGCAGGCAACATCAGAAGCATCTGTGGAATGAGATGCACCCATAAAAGCAGAGGTGGCTGACTGTTCTCCCTCACAGATCTAGGTGAAGCTACATAAATAAAGTAGCTCTTAAATAAGGCAGGAGAAATGTCAATTTTTATATAAAGGGTCAGCAGCATTGTCTGTCTTGGCAAGGGAGCCCCTTCTCTATGTACAACTGACTACTTGTATGTTGACGGGAATTTTAGTAAAATTTCTGTAAGTTCTCATCTGTATTTTCTGATCAAAGGCAAACTAATGAATAAGATGCTTCCATTAGAAGGATTTCTTTTTTAAAAATGTGGTTACTCATCAAATAATTCTTAATCTCTAAATATAATTTAAATACAGCTAGACTTGGTTAATTCCAATCAGTTTCTTGTTAGATTAAGAAAAAATCTAGGACTGTCTCAGTAGTGATACTTGCACAATATAGAAGATTGATTACCAGTTAAATCTGCCAGGGAGACACAGGCAGACAGATAAACCAAGATGGATTAACCAGGTCTGACTGCATGTATTAGTAGGAGCTATCTATAACAATTACTGGAACATGACCAAACACAACTGTCATAACAATAAAGCCAGCAATCATTGCAAATAGATTCCTGGTAATTAAAAAGGGTGCCTGTTATAAAGGGTACGTGGGCGAGTGAAAGTTTTTGTTGGTTTTTTTAAAAAAAAACAAAAAAAACCAGCATTCTCTGTGCATGGGAACTACATAAAGACAGGGCTGTTGAAACTCTCCAAGCTTTTACAGTTACTCATTTTATCCTTTAGTTCCTAGAGGTCTGCGGTGAGCCCACAGTTGAAAATATATGTTGTGATAGGAAAATCCAATTTCAGGTGTGACATGATTAACCCATATGCGCCAGGAGCATTAATTGTCTGGTGGTTTAAAATCTCATGAACAAACAATTACACGTTTGGGTTTGGTTCTTCACTGTGCTGACAATATCTTATTACACTCTGGGGCTGAAATAAAATTTTAAAAATTTAAAAACACCTAAGTGTCCTAGGATCCTAAGTACCATTTGACTTTTAATGAGACTTAACTTCCCAAGTCAGCTAGGTGTTTTTGAAATTTTAAGCAATTTAAACAGAATTTATGTCCTCAGTGCCCCACTGGAATCAAACAAGCTGAGAACCCTCAGCACCTTGCAGGATTGGCTTCACTGTCCCGGTCATTTACACAAAAGCCCCTTTATACTTCCAGAATGGCGTAAAGGCACTTTGATGTAAGTGAGAATCAGGCTCAATGTGTTTGGTAAATAAGTATATTCAATTTATGATACTCTATTACACAAAGGTATACTCTTTACTTGCACAGAGTTCTGTTAACAAATTCTAGAGCAAAAACTAAAAAGAAACCGTGTACTTACTCCTTGGCTCTCTTGGTCCATCCACTGTAACTTTTATAGCTCTGTGGTATGTAGCAACTTGGGGGGGATTTGTAAGGACAGTAATTGTCAAAGTAAAACTCTTCCCTATAAAGAGGAAAAAAGAGAGGAATAACTACAAACATGAATAGGATCGCATGCCTGAGAATCACAAACTTTCACAATTTCCAAGATGATGAAAATTAAAGATATCACAGCACACAGAGGGCTTCTCCGCCTCTAGGAATACGTTCAAGTGTTGATAATTTAAGAATTCCTTATTTAGTGTTAGGATATGACAAAATGGTAAAACAATTACACACTCTACAGGGCAGGGGGGGAGAGAGAGAGCTGTTTCCTCTGTCCAATGTTGGTGATAACCTATTCCAGGCATGTAATCCCATTACCATTACCCTTTATATTGGAAGGCAAGCTGGCTAATGAAGGGCTCTCTAGGAAAGAAAGCCTACCCGCACTGGCCATGCACATCCACAGGGGCATCATGTTGGTCCTCATAAGTTCCACAACGTACTCTGCTGAAATGTCCAAGCCATATTATTTTATATTAGGTTACGAAACGGTGATACAACAAGAATAATTCACTGCTGGGTGTAAATCAAATTATGTTGTCACACCAGCATAAATCCAAAGCAATTCAGTTCACTTCAGCAGAGTTACTTCTTCTTTACACTGTCTGGCTGTGGACAGAATTTACTTCACATGGTTTTATCATGTCACTTCTTTGACTTCACTACAGTAAGATGAGGAAAGAATATATATTGCTCATGAGAGTCATTTTTTCAGGGAGCTAGCATCACCTGTCCTTAATATGCCTGTGTTGATAGGATGATATCATCATTACTGTAACAAAGTCGAGGTGTTTTTTCCCCTTCCACATATTCCATCTATTAAATCTCCAAAAATATTCACTTATGGAAATTGTTTGGTACATGTATAAAGTATTTCTTACCACAAAATTAGCATTTTAACTTTTAAATCTACATTTTATATGGATATTATACATAATGATCTGGAACTGTTAGCAGACAGATGAAGATATTTAAAAAACACCAAGGGGGCTGGATCTGAATGTAGCCAGGATCCTAGGAAGCCAGCAGTCTCTGTTCTGCAGACTCACTGACAGTTCTAATCAGTTAGATATGCAACCGTTAGTCATGTCAGATAGTCAAAACTGCAAACTGTTTCAAGACAGGAAAAGGTGGGTGTGTAAAAGTGACTCAATAAAACAGCAATCTCAGGCCTTATTGCTCATTTAGGCTGCTACTTTACCAGAATCTTTAAAAGCTTCTCTCTCTCTCTCTCTTTTAACTTGTGACTATTCTCTTCTTGTTGAACTCTGAAGGCATTAAATCAGAACACAAATCTTAAATAATATGTAGCAGTATATAACTTAATGCAGTCTTTTCAAAGTCTAACAGGTTATATAAGGTCTAATATGGAACAGGGTCTGTGGCTTTCAAATCTAGTAATTGGTCTTTCTTTTCAAACCCAAGTTTCAGAAACTTGCATGACACCCACATCATTCACTATGAAGTCTCTGGCTTCAAGACCATCTTAGATGTATTTTTTCAAAAGAGCAAACAAAACTTTCAAGGGAATACAGCTATAATTTAGGGTAAAGTGACTTTATATTTGGGCTCTAGTTTTTCACACCCTTCCCTACCAGACACTGATTTTATTTTATTTTATTTATTTATTTATATTTTTACCCTACCCCTCTCACTCAAGGTAACTTAGAATGAGGGCTGTGAGTTCAAGAGCCATACAGTGAGAAATGACAAGCCCAGCAAGCTAAATGCTGGCTGAAGACAAAAATGGGAGCACGTGGCATAAGCTAGCTGCCATTACTCACTCCCCTGAAAAATACTAGAGAGATACTGTGGATTCTCCATGACTGGCACTGGAGGATTGTGAGTATAGGGGTAACAAGCATGCTCCTCGTCAATATGCAAATATGTTTGGATTGTTGACCATATGTGCACTGGCCCATATACGCAGCCTCCAGCCAAACAAACTATTCCTTCTCTCAGAAGGGACAGAATGTGTATGGAAGCTGCGTGAAGGACTGGCTTCAGGAAGGAGACAGGTGCATAATACTATCAATGAGGTTGCAATCACAAATGGTCCCAGTGACTACAGTGAGACTACTGGCAAGTAAATGGTTTCAGGACAGCAGCCTGCTTCAGAAGTGCCAGCATTGGTAGTATCATATTCATACTATTTTCTACAGCACAACAGATAAGCTGCTTGCCCACGTACTGGTTTTAACATGAGTTTGCAGGTGGGCTGCATGCCCACATTACTTTTTTCTTGGGCATGGATTTGTAATGGAAAATAATGGATCCATGCCCATGTTACCTATCAGGCTGGGCTGGCGGGGGGGGGGGGCTGTCAGGAATTGCCTCCCTCCACAACTCACTTGGTGGTGGTGGTGACGGCAGCAGCTTCTCTGGCCGGCTCTCCTTCTGGCCACTTCTTGACCTGCCACATGGGGCCTCCCAGGGCAGCACAACAGGATCATCTAGCCACACCACCCTGGGAGACCCTGTGCGGCATGGCCAGGAAGCATCCTCTGCCCCATGGCGAGGACAGGCAGGGCTGAACAGATGCGCAGGTCCGCAGCCCATGGCCTGGAATGGTCACCCAGGATCTTATGGAGGACACATCCCAGGCCAGCCGCCTACCCACCATGGCACAGCCACAGCCCAACAACTGGCAGCGCAGGAACAGATGAGGAGGTGAGCCCTGGGCCCATTCAGACCACAGCGGGCCAACATGGGCCACCGTCTCATCTGTTTTCACCCACTGTCTTAAGGGATGCTCCGCACCTTCTAGGTTTGGGCATAAAGCTCACTTAATTGGTGAAATCTAGGTACCACTGAAATGAATCACAAAACTCCCACTGACTTCCACAGGAGCAAGGATTTCCACTACCACCACTGCATAAAGGGTTTCTGTGGATACTTGTGCCTTTTAGACTGTTCAAAGATTTGATTCTTTTGTAAGTGACAAAATCTCTTCCACAGAGTTCCTTTTTATTAATTTTCTCTGTGACCTTAACATTTTTGAACTGTTTACTTCTGGTAGCTAATGACTAATTTTAGTACTCTTTTTATGAACCTCGCTGGCTAAGAAGTCATCTGGCAATATTGCTTTAGTGCATCCCCAAACTACGTGTTCTTTGTCATTAACACATACAAGTGTTGCTGACACTGTAATGGGCAATACCGACATATGTAGCGGCATAATGTTAACAAGAATAACTACCTTGGAAGCAAGCTTGCCAAGCTGTACATATTGCAGATTTTTCAGCCAGATGCTGTTCCAATTAATTTGAAATATCAAGACACAAAAATATTAAAAACCTGATCTATTATTCACTGAAGTCAATGAGATTCTTTCCACTGACTAAAATGGACATTGCTCTAAGGGTCATTTATTGCCCCCAAACCCACAACCTAGATAACTCACAGTGAAATCAATGGGTATTTTTAAATGAGCAGGGTGATGGGAGTGGGGGTGTCCATGGCTGCCGAGCTGCACTGCCACAGAGCACCCACACAGGTGGAGTTAGTGGGGAGTGATTCAAACAGGTGGCTCCCAGCATGGCTACCCTGGCCACAGAAGTGGCCATCATACATTTGGCTGGCCACACACAGAGCACTCTGGATTTCCCAGCATTGCTCCGTGAGTGGGTGCTCCATGGCTCATGGGAGTGTGCATCTGGCCGTGCCACCTTAAGACGGATGGTTGGCTCCATGGCTCCTGGGCAGCCATGTGGGGTAGCATCGTGTTTGAAAACACCCAATGTTAGTTCTGTGCATATATCAAGGGAAGTGCATGTCCAAGAATCAGAAGTTGTTATTCTTCTGATTACAAAAAGGGAATTTGCAGTGGTGGCTGGTGGGGTGGTCGGCTTGGCCACTTGGGGGCAGAGTCACTTAAAATTTGACACGTTACCATAGAATATACAATTAGTCAAAAAATTCACAGTGAATACATTTCTGCCCCTCTTCTCAGTAGAGGGTGCATCTCTGGGGATACGTTGCAAGTTCCTCCATGGTGGCCGCACAGGTCTTCCTGGTATACAGAGGACCTGAGGCTGCTAAAGCGAAAAGGTAGGTGGTTGGAGTGCAGGTGGCACTCGACTAGTGCCAAAGCTGTCCAACTGTAGCATATACTGTTTTTAAGGGACTATGCCATGGCTGTGGTGGCAGCAAATAAAGCTTTCTTCATGACCAACATAGCATCTGCAAAGTGCCATCCAGCAGAGCTCTTCCAAGTGGTGAATAGCTTATTAAATCCTGACGGTCTCTGCCCAGAGCAAGAAGCACTGGGGCCGATCCCAAACCCTGCCCATGTTGCCATGTGCAAACACAGGCACGCCACCATGCGGTTTGTGCGTGTACTGAGGTAGACATCATACTGGGGAGGTGCATGCACTGCGTGTGCTCCACATTCCTGTCCACAGGGCTTGAGATTGGCCTCATTGGCTGCCCACTGTGATGAGTTTGACACCTACTTTGCAGATAAAGTTACTCATATTTGGCTCAACTTGGGCACTGGGTGTAGGGTCAGAGTTTAAGGTTTTGTCTTGTCCAGTTTACTTGGATTAGCTTTGATTGATCTTGGCCACTGATGTGGAGGATGTACTTTGGGGGGGTGGGGATGCAGCCAACCAGTTGTGAACTAGACCATGCCCGTCCTAGCTGGTGAAAGCACTGGGGACAATTGATGACCCTGCCCTCCCTTCTGGAGGGCAGGGTGCCTGATGGACTTAAAACTACAGTCGTCTGTCCCCTGCTCAAGAAGCCATCTCTTTATGTTGACTCCCTTGCCAGCTATCATCCTATCTCTAACATCCCCTTTTTAGGGAACGTTACTGAATGAGTGGTTGCCTCACAGCTTCAGGTGCATCTCAATGCTATTGGACTCCTGGACCCATGTCCGTCGGGTTTTTGTTCTGGGCCTGGCACCGAGACTGCATTTGTGGCCTTGGTTGATGATCTTGCTTGGAAATTGATAGGGGAAATTGTACCCTAGTGGTTTTGTTAGATCCGTCAGCGGCCTTTGATCCTGTTGATCATGCGGTGTTATTGACATGGCTGCGGGACCTGGCCAGGATGCGCAGGACTGCTCTTGAATGGTTCAGCTCATTCCTGTCTGGGAGAACCCAGAGGATGGTGATGGGCGGTGGTTCGTTGTCCCCTCAGGTGCTCCCACGTGGGGTCATGCAAGGTTCCATTTTGTTTCCATTCCTGTTCGGCCCCTGGACGAGATCATTCAGATATTCGGAGTGAGGTGCCATCAATATGCAGATGACACTCCGCTCTATCTCTTCCTTTCATCTGACCCAGATCTTGCAGTCTCGGTGTTTGCTCACTGCCTGGCTGCTCTTGGGGACTGGATGCGGGCGAGCCAATTGAAGTTGAATCTAGGCAAGACTGAGGTGATGATGTTTGGCTGGCTGTGTGACCTGGGAGACTTAGGGACCCCTGTTATTGATGGAGTCCAGCTTCCCTTGGTCACTCAGATTTGCAGCCTTGGGGTGTTCTTGGATCCACTGCTGCGATTGTCAGGTTGTAGCAGTGACCAGGAGAGCCTTTCACCAATTACATCTGGTGAAAAGACTGCTACCATTTCTACCAGATTTGGATTTGGCCACCATCATCTATGCCTTCGGAACCTCAAGGCTAAACTACTGCAATGCACTCTTCATGGGGCTGCCCCTGAAGACTGTTCGGAAGCTGCAGTTGGTGCAGTAGGCGAAGACCCATCTTCTTTTTGGGGTCAGTCACCAAGAGCACATTACACCAGTGCTCCAGGGACCGCACTGGTTGCCAATAGTTTTCTAGGCAAAATTCAAGGTTTTAACCTATAAAGCACTAAACAGCTTGGGCCCCAGGTATCTGAAAGGCTGCCTCCTCCCTTATGTCCCTTGAGTTTAGCTGGGGATGCCCTCTTACAGGTGCTATCTACCCAAGATGTTTTTACGACTAGGGTGCACAGGGAGGCATTCTTGGTATCTGCCCTACGATTATGGAACTCAAGGCTGATCATCTTCCAGAAACAATGTAAGACTTTTTTATTTGGCCAGGCATTTGGCAGGCAGGGATAGGGTGGGATGGAATTGTGTGGGAGGTGTAGGGGTGGGTTGTGTGGGGTATCAGGGTTTTTTATTTATTTTAATGGCTTTTTAATTCTGTTTTTATGATTGTGAGCTGCCCTGAGACTCTGCAGGAAGAGCAGCATAGAAATATGAATAAATAAATAACAATAAATCAAATATCTGAGTTTGTGGTGTTCATCTAATCCAGAGACTCTCCTGAAGTCTCATCTGACAAAGAGTTCGTCTTTGGGGTCTGAACTCATCTGACTGCAGAAGCAAGATACATAGCTAAGTAGAAGCTAATTTGTTTTCTTTCCTTCTGTCTGCTGAGGGTGGGTGAGAAGGATGGATTACTGCAGGAGAAAAAGACAAGACGATTTGTCTTCTGCTAAGATGTGTGTCTTGCAGCCAGACAATTTTGGTTCAGAAAGGCAATGTTGTTCCTTAGATCCAACTGCAGGAGTGTCCCTGATCAGATGGAAACCAAACATTTGCAAGCAAGCTATCCCTAAACCATCTCTCTCTGATAACAAGAAGAGGGGCAGAAAGGCAGTGACAATGGTTCTGTGAACATTTGTTACTTGAGAGCAATGCTGCTCCTGCCCCACAGCCTTTCCCCTCCTCCCTCCACTCCCGGGGCCTTTTTAAACAAGCAGGATTTCTCCTGCAGTTAAAACTGATGGTACTGGGAAACCTCCGTGCGGGGGCTTTAGACACTCCTCCGTGAACTGGAAGTCGCCCGGGCGCCATTAGAAACTGTGGCGCCATGTGACTCCCGGGTGTTTTGAGACGCGGCATAGATAAGACCTTGATTATCAGGGTCTTGTCTATGCCACGTCTCAAAACAGTCAGGAGTCACATGGCACCACTGTTTCTAATGGCGCCTGGGTGACTTCCAGTTCACAGAGAAGCATCTAAACCTCCCCCATGGGGGTTTCCTAGAACCGCCGGTTTAAACTGTGGGAAAAATCCCACTTGTTTAAAAAGGCCCCCAGACTCATCATTTTGAAAGGGCAGTTTGTCAGATCAGGGCAAACAGTGACGCAGCTCCTCTCCCATGTTGCTCACTTTCTGCTTACCAGAAGTCACCTACCCAGCCACTGAACTTTTCTGAGATAGCAAGAAAGAGCCCTGTCACATAACCACAGCCCCTGTCACAGGACTACCACCTGTTGAGTCATAGATTACATTTTACCTGCTGAGTGGTTACAGCAAAACCCAGAGTTCAAATCCTGCCCTTTTCAGAAATGTAAATACATACACAGTGCAATCCTGTGGCAGAATGTGCATATGCGTGCTAGCAGTTAGCACAAGTCCCATTCACTTCTATGGGAACCAGGCCCTTTTCAAATGAATGCCCCCCCCCCCTGCCCATGTGTGAGTGGGGGGCCATCTGTTTGAACGCTGCAGTGGGTGTGCATCTGTGGGAATGCCGCGGCTGGTGGGTGGGGGTGCGTGCTCCTGCACTCCACCCGCCTCCACCCACCACCCACACATGAAGCAGCAGGCGCCAATGCCAGATGCTCCGTGTGTAGAGATGGGTTGAAGTGGGTGGGGGTCCGTGGGAATGCACCCCCATGCACCACCCACCACCCATGCCATCCCCCCATTCAATGCATTCCCCATGCACTCGCACTTGTTAGAAACCTTAGACTAAGGTTCACTAGCACATGAGCTGTCTCACCTGAGAATTGCACTCCGGGTGAAATGAAAGGGTTTTTTTATACCAAAAAACCCAGGAAATTTATTTTTTACGCAATGTTACACATAAAATTAAAGACCAAGAAATTTTTTAGACTAAGATAGTGAAGTTTCATTTGATAGGTACTCCCAATGAGAAAAGTATCCCTCCATATAAAACTTCACAACATTAAGAAACACTGCATAATTACAGCAAAGTATAAAGGAAGAAGTAGCAGTAAAGTTCAACAAAGACATATCCATACGCAATTGGCCAAGCAAAAAGCTTTCACACATAGGCATACTAGTTTTGCACTTTAAAACAGGATGAGCAAATACTAGAGCCACAAAGCCTAGAGAAAATCAAAGCAACATACACTAACAGCATCTAAATCTGCATTTTCTTTTTTTAAATGAATTTAAACCCCTAAATGCTTTACCTCATATCAGCCACTAGGCTCGACTTAACAAACAGCAAGAAAAAGTCTTTTACAAAACCACAAGGATTTCCCCATCTAGCATTAAAGATACAGATGGGCAAAGCTCAAAGTAATGTTTTCCCTTTATGAGGGAAGAAATATCCTACAGTTGTCAAGTCTCAGAAAATAGCCTTGCAACCTCCTTTAAAAATCATTCATTAGACCTGGAAACCTCTGTAGCTGAAGTTCAAAAAATGAAGAGTGTTAACAAATGTAATGGTGGCCCAGTCACGTTTGTTAATGGCCATTTGTTTGTTAAGGGCCATTCAGATGTTTGGCCTGGAGTTTCCCCAGGTGTGCTGGCAGCTCTCCCCGATTGTGATCCTGGAGACCTCTGGGATCACAGCCAGGGCTAACCACCAACAAGCCCAGGGAATGGTCTGCTGGACTAGGCTACAGCAGGCTATCACGTATGGTAGCCTGCTGTTACCATTCCAGTGCGCCCCCCATGATGGGCACCCATCATGGGAGGGGAGGCGGGCTACTGGGTAAAGCACATGGGTGGGTCCAGCCAGCTGCACATTTGTATGGCTCCCCTCCCTGGGCCCAGTTGCATGAGCATTTGTTCTGTGGCCAGACCCGATCCTGACGGGGAACCAAGCAGCTTCCTAGTCCAGAACAGTTTGTGATGGCAGCACTTCCCATCACATTGTTAATACCCAAAATTGCACTTTAAAAATACTAGCTATCTGGCTACAATTTGAACACCCTTTCTGTGCCAATTAGAAAGACGCAAAGCAGTGTACACATTAACACCCTCCTCTTTCCCTGCTCTAGTATCTAGCCCCTTCACAAACACCCACCCACAAGCCCATTGACTCACTTCTGAAGCTGTGCTGCAAGCAAAGAGTCCTGTGTCATATCACCTCTGGAGAGCTTCCCCACTGGAAAGCAAGCAAGCAAGCAAGCCAGACAGCCAACATACAACACGGTTAGTCTGAGCTCCCCTCTTCTAATGGCTGCCTGGTACAAGCTCAGGAAAGCACAAAGCAAGTCCCACCCCTGGTAGCCCTATTCTCTGTTAGGGGCAATATGAATTTCACCCCAAGATTATTCTCACTGGCTGGATTCTTCCATAGGAACCCTGCATGAGAGACTCCAGCCCTGCCTGTAATCCCTCCCCTAAACTGAACACAGCATGTTCCATTTGGGCAGTCAGCGTTTCGCCCCAGACAAGTTTCCTTCTTAAAAAACAAACAAACAGAAATATGGAATTGTAGATTACTTCTTTTAACAACAGTAAATTATCCATGCATCACAGCTTCTTCCTGAGGCCATGGGAAACAAGGGTAATGTGGAAGATAAAGTACAGTGGTGGGTTGGTAATTCAGGCTTTACAATTATATTTCACGATATAAAGATCAAAGACGGAGCTGTTAAGAAAGTTGTAGCTGTATAGTCAACTACAGGTGGGGATTAGTTTCTTTATTGTAATGGACAAAAATAGCTTCTTTTCTCCTTTCCTCCCCTATGGAACTTCAAGACCTGCACTTAACAATAACCTTCTCTGCTGTGTATGTAGCATTCTCACTTCTGTTTGCTACTACTGTTTCCTTTCCTGCTATTTTAAGTGGTGTTATAAAAATCCATCATTAATGATAACTCTTCTGTGTTCTAAGTCTGAAAGACAAGTCTGGACCAATTTCTCCATCCTGCCTCTGGCAGCAGAATGGATCTAGCATTTCAGATCCTACACCAAGTCCCGGCTGCTTCAAAGGAAAAACCCTACTTTCTTCCGTTAAGATCATAAGAAATAAAGGGGGAGGGGGTCAGCTCTGTTTGGAAATAATTACACTTCATCAAAAGAAGCTTTCTTCATCTTCCATGCGTGAAAAGTCTGCAAGCAGTTAAGACTGTCTTTTTTCTTTCTTTTTTAAAAAAAATATAAAAATTGCTATTTGGGAAACTAGCCAAAACTGGAAAAGCCAATATAGTAAAACAGTGCACACCCTTTGTTATTCTTTGAAGTTTCTTAAATAAATATGTTGAGGGTTTGCAAAGCACACTATCACTTTTCCATAGATTTTACTCAGATTGATCAGAGAAAGCGTCTTATCCAAAGGAGGGGAGGAGAGAGAGAGAAAGATAGAGTCTGATTCTTTAGATATTCTAGT
The DNA here is from genome assembly GCA_003113815.1 of Sphenodon punctatus. NCBI lineage: Eukaryota > Metazoa > Chordata > Lepidosauria > Sphenodontia > Sphenodontidae > Sphenodon > Sphenodon punctatus. The sequence goes on from QEPC01012829.1 coordinate 1,097,948, forward strand.
TCATTTCCTATGCTTTAATAAAAAGTATATTTCATAGGTTTCAAATGAAATTCAGAGTGCACAAATAGTACATCATATTTCAGTTCTTTTTCAGCACTTATTATGGGATATAACTACTGTACTTTTTACTGTAGGAGTGTAGTTGGAGCCAGAGAACCTTCAAACCTAATCAGTCAGAAGAAAGAAAGAAAGAAAGAAAGAAAGAAAGAAAGAAAGAAAGAAAGAAAGAAAGAAAGGGTAACTTCAGACGTGATGGGCTTGGAGGCCTGCCACGCTGAACCCTGGTCCATATCAGATCCTAGTCCATGATCAGGCCAACTGCCTTTTAGACGTGCCGGCCTGATCCCTGAGAGGGATTGGGGAGGGAGAGGGGCTGCGCGGGGAGGGGGTTTTGCGGCGCAATGTGCAGCTGCTCAGCCCGCCCACGGGGAGACGGACGGATACAGTGGCCAATGAGGCTACTGCGCTCAACCCTGTCCCGAGGTCAGGGCCTGATTCCAGGATGGGGCTGGCGAGCAGACTGCAGTGCCCCAGCCCAGATCGTGGCCACTCTAACCATGGTTCTCGACCTCTGGCCGGTCGGAGGCCGAGAACCGTGGTCAAGCGTGATCCTGTCCAGGGGTTCACCGTGGTGAACATCTGGCCGGGACCAAACAGATGTTCCCAGAAACGCCACAACCACAGGGAATCCACTGGGGTCCACTGTGGTGAAAGGCGTTTTTGTAACATCTGAAATTACCCAAACAGGGTATACAAGGATAACACCTTAACCTGGAGGGCAGTGAACTAAATTTTTATATCAAATTATCTTTGCAGTGGAGATGTTCTTTATTATATGTAATTTTAAAAAGTTAAAAGCATTAAAAACACATTATTGGCCACATTCCTAAAGGAAAATCTTCTTGCTGAAAACAGCCCCTACTGAAAAACCTTTAGCCAGTGCTGATAATTGTAACAACAGGTGTTTTAACAGACAGACGTGGAGGCTGCCTGCCCCCAGAGATGCTCCAGGGATGCACCCATGTCCAGCCCCACCTGGGTCCATCTTAGACAGTCCTGGAAGTTTCCCCAGCCTGTGGTCTGCCCATGTGGCACTCCCCCCAACCCCTGCACCATAGGATGTTAACAGACGTGACAGCAGAGTGCCATCATCACTACCCAACACAGGTCGGGAACCTGATGACAACATGGTCCCAATTGGGTCTGGCCAGCCAACACATGTGCTGGCTGCTGGTCGCTGGGGAGGACAGAGAGCCATGAGGGAGGGAGGGAGGGAGGGGGGATTAATGTTTTATCATTTTTGTATGTGTTTTTATCTATTGAATAATTTTATTATTGCTTTGTGAGCCGCCCTGAGCCGCCATGTGTGCAGAAGGGTGCAGGCTAGAAGTATCATGAAATAAAATAAATAAATAACTGTTGGGCAGCCATGGTGGCCAATGACGACCCCCCATGGCAGAACCAATCCAAACGTTATAGCCCATTGCAGTCCACTTGGGCCCAATCAGGCGGACGTTAGCCCTGGCTGTAATCCTAGAAGTCTCCGAGACCACAGCCCAGGATCACCACTGACACATCCGGGAGCAATCCCGGCAAACATCTGGCAGGACATTAACAAAATGGCCCGAGCAGACCACCATCACGTTTAATACTCATAGAGTTGCGAGCGGATCGCCCGACGCTCTAGGCTGGCACCCGCAACTCTATGGTGTTGCCTGTCACAACTTTGACTTCTCCTGACAGTCTTGCTCATAAGTATGTAGCAGCTACCTTATGGGGACAACTGTTGCACCATTTACATGTTTGATAATTTCATATTCTAAAGTGCCTGGGTTTCCATTTCTTTCTTTCCTTTTTTTCCTCATGTCTTTTTTTTTTTTTTTATGAATTATTAGAATAATTAAATGAAAATAGAGTATCACGGCAATATAAGGAAATCTCATTGGACCAAGAGAAAAGTTGATTACAGCTGGACAATGTAATTGTTGGTAGGCAACAGAGCTACCCCACAGCTCCCCAAATCTCAAGTTAAGTGTCACTCTCATCTTCCATCATGCTCGCTTTGACATGCTCACTCCTTACACTTCCACAGGTTTTCTGTCCCCACCTCACCAATCAACTGATCAGCAGGAAATAGAAGAACTACATCTGTCACTTGGGACTTGCAAACAGGTAAGCAGCGGCACCTAAACATCTGGCAGGCACTAATCATAACTGTTTTATGTGGGTCAATCCTTAGGGTGTTCGTTGTGCTAGGACTTGTTTGCATTTTAAGAAATGGTCCCTGAAACAGAGATTGTTAAATGTCGGGGTTCATTATAGACAGTTTGGCTATAGCGAAGTTCAACTGTATTAGGCCTAATTGATGGCTAACAGAACAAGCTTCTAGGAGAACGTCTTCTCTGTCAGTTTCATTTGAGACATCGGGTGAAGGGGCGCGCCAACAGATGTGCGCCCCATTGCTCCTGGCTGTGGTCCGAACCACCCCACGGCCCGTGGTGAAAGCGCCTGCCCGTAACGTCTAAAGTGGCACACACACCCCGGAGGGGGCGGGGCTGTGTGGCGCAGCATGCTGCCACACGGCCCTNTTGAGACATCGGGTGAAGGGGCGCGCCAACAGATGTGCGCCCCATTGCTCCTGGCTGTGGTCCGAACCACCCCACGGCCCGTGGTGAAAGCGCCTGCCCCTAAAGTGGCACACACACCCCGGAGGGGGCGGGGCTGTGTGGCGCAGCATGCTGCCACACGGCCCTGCCCCCTGCGTTCCCCGGCGGCCCTCCCCCCTCGATGGGCAGTGGCAGCAGCCAGTCCGGCCGCTGCTGCAACCATGGGCGGGGGTGACTCCCATTGACCGCGGTGAAAGGTAAGTAACCAGACGTTACTTTCCGTTCACCACGCCCATGGTGGCCTTTCACCACACTTCTCGACCTCCTTGCGTCCAGTGGTCCAGAAGTGTGGTGAATGCAAACACGGGCCATGTTTGACTGTGGTGCACATCTGGCGGCGAGCCAACAGGTGTTCACCACAGTCAAACGCGGCTCGTGTTTGACCGTGGTTCAGCCGGGGTGAATGTCAGACGCATAACGTCTGAAATCACCCATTCTTTATTATTAAATCTAATTTTAAAGCAGCTTCAAGAATGTTAAAAGAAAATTCTTTTCAATCTTGCCATCGCTATAAAAGCTTCTTACATTTGGAGCATAGATTTCAGATTACAGGCAGCTCCTAAACAGCAGAGACAACTTCAGGGCTCTGGACTCTCGAGGAACTAGAAAGCTATATCCTCTACCATTCTAAAGTAAGCAATGTGGTTTTAGGTCTGAAAATTTAGGCCACTGACAGAGAACAATAGACCATTTTATTTTAGAACACGCAGGGGATCTCAATGAAGTCAATGGAAAACTGTCTGCAGATTTTTTAAAAGCTCTAGATTTTTATTTATTTATTTATTTATTTATTTTACAAATTGTTACCCCACCCCTCCTGCCAAAGCAGCTCGAGGCGGCTAACAAATACAAAAGCTAAAAATACAATATAAACATAATAAATACAAATATATATATAAAAACGTAAAACAGTAGAATCCAATTATTACCAAAAAAATAAACAAAAGAAAGGATTAGGCCCATGAAGCATATGGCAAGGATGGAGTACCATTTTTGTCTGAGGGCCATGTTAGACATTAAAAATTGGCTAGTGGACCACACCAAATACTTACACACTATGGGTAATTTCAGACGTGACGGGCCGTTTTGCTCACCACACTGAACCCTGGACCGGGATCCGTCTCGGATCCCGGTCCGTGATCAGGCCGGCCATCTTTTAGACGTACCGGCCTGATCGCTACCGGGGGCAGGGTTGCGCGGCGCAACATGTGACTGCTCAGCCCCGCCTCCCCCCACTCCCTCAGCCACCCGCCCACGGGGAGATGGGTGGGCGCAGTAGCCAATGAGGCCGCTGCGCCCGATCCCGTATCGTGATTAGGGGCATGATTCCGGACCGGGGCAAGGTAACTGACATTACCTTTGCCCCTTTCCGGATCGTGGCCAAGCTAACCACGTTCTGGAGGTGAGGCCAGCCTCACCTCCAGAATCGTGGTTAGGTTTGACCTCCACCAGAGAGTCACTGTGGTGAACATCTGGCGGGAGTCAAACAGATGTTCATGGGAATGCCGCCACCACAGGGGATCCACTGTGGTGAAAGGCAATTTAGTAACATCTGAAATTACCTTATTTCTCTCTTTCTTTCACTCCCCTTATTTCACTCACACACAACTCACACACCACTACACGCTCAAATTCCTTCATACTCCATCTGGCACACCCACGCAACACACTCCCTAGGCTTTCTCCCCTCTCCTAGAAACCACTCAGCCCTGTTAGCTTTAGACCCCTCTCAGCCTGTCCTACCTTCTGCCAGCCTTCATCTCCCCACCCTGCTAGAATGGAGCCCCTACTGCTGCCCTCATCCTTAGAGACACAGTCATGAGGGAGAGTGCCATTCTGTTCCTCTCCAGCATTTGAATTTCTGAACAACTGTGAGAGTGGGGTCACCACTTCCCCCCAGCTAGTGGGAAATTCAAATGCAGGGGGAGGGGGGGAGCAGAATGGTGCCTTCCCTTGCACCTGTGGCTCTGGGACAAGGGCCCTGGGTACTTTTAGACGTACTGGCCTGATCGCTAGTACGGGTTGATCGCCGGGCAGGGTTGCGCGGCGCAACATGTGACTGCTCAGCCCCGCCTCCCCCCACTCCCTCGGCCACCCGCCCACGGGGAGATGGGTGGGCGCAGATGTGGTGGTGGGCCACATCAACAGCAACCATGGGGGAATCAAAACGGCTCAGATTTATAAGACTGGAAGTGTGCGGGTGGTGATTTTCCCCCAGACGGATTTATTTCTACTTTTGGCCGAAGACACCTATGAATCAGCCTGGGACCAATCAATGAGGAGTAGTGTAACCAAAATGAGGCTTTCTGCTGAATATTTGAAATCTGGCAGAGAAATCTGAGCTTTTCAGAAGGATTAATGATCTGGCTTGCCAGGAGGATATGGCCACAATTCAGGAAAGTCCATCTTTGGGAATGTATGGCAAGCTCACCCCAGATGTAGGGGAGATTGCAAATTATTGGAAAAACAAAATGTCCCCGGCCCTGGGGGGTAAATTTCTTAGGGCCAGGTTGAAAGCCCTGCCCTCTAAGATTTTAGAGGGTCGTGGTAATGGAATTCCCTTCGGGGAACGCTTATGTCCCTTTGACCACCTCCAGGCAGAGATGGTGACCCATATTTTAATTGACTGCCAATTGTATAACCGGATTAGAGTGCAACTGCTTGACAATATTCTTTAAAAATATCATGGTAGGTCTAGTTTTGAGTTGGCCCAAATCTTGCTTGCGGATCATGCCTATGAGGTCTCCTATGCAGTGACCAGATTTCTGTGTAAGGCATTCACTATTAGAGATTGTTTTATAAATTTTAAAACCCATGAAGGTTAGATTCTGGGAGTACTAAGGTGACTGTACCTCAGTAGACGTATGAGGGAGACTTCATGGAGTACCTTATAATGTTAATGCTCTGACGAGGTAAGATCATAAATTGTTATGTGATGGATGGGTAATTTTGTATGATGGACAGTTTAAACTATCTAGGATAGTTATTATGGTAACTCATTACATTTATGTATTTTGGTTTGTTAGTAATGCCTATAAGTATTTTGTTGTTGCTATAGTCAGAGATTGACATAAAAGTTTTATGGTTATTTCATTTTTATGAGTTCATGCTTATGTCATGTTTTGTATTTTGATAAACCGGGTTATGGCTTTGCTACGCCCAAATAAACTTATTTGACTGGAAGTGGTCTAGTAGGCAGAGGTGCCCCTTCCATGGTGTACGGTCTACATCACATGACACATGCAAAGAACATGATGATAAGTTTTCCTGCAGCAAAAAAGAGGCAGCTTTACTGTTGGTGAAATAGCAATGTGTATTTCCTCTTTTCTCACTGCCACTCACTGAACTACTGAATTCTCTGACTACATATTACTCTGAATGTGAACCTCCTCACCCCTTCTTGGGAACTGAATGTTATTTAAATATTTTTTTATTTTTCAAAATTCAGATCTTATGAAAACAAGTAAAAATATATAAGGAGTCAGGAAAAACTTGACAAGATGGAAAGACAACAAACTAGGTTTGGAGAAATGCTGAATTTTGCAAACCTGTAGTTATCCCTGTAAATGAAGGGTTGGTGGTGATTTATTTACAGACTAATCAGTATTTCATTGTGGAATCAGTTTTATGTCTAGACTTTGTTTTTACTTTTTTATTTTAAAAAATGCAGAATGTGGTGGCTTACCTCTTCCACTCCTCCCCACAAATCTCAGGTCATTAAACCTTGCCACTTGGTTCTTCATCACAGCAGATGCGTTCCTGAGCTCTGCAGAATAATTTTCATCATTCCCAGCCATGACGGTAACCACTGTCCCATCAGGCACTTCTCCTAAAGCCACCACCTGTGAAAATGAAAAGACAACAGCAACTCTTGAAATGATGCTTACAAATGTGTGATGCTTTGTCTCAAAGGAAAAAAATTATTGCAGGTTTACATGTCTGCACAGTGCTAAACTGCAATGAACTAGACAAATACAGAACAAAGCTTCAGATGAGACAGAGAAACATCTCTTACACTTTTTCTTGTTATAGTCTAATAGGGCATTCTTTCTTTGTATCAACAACATTCTTATGTAGAGTATATGGCTTAATAAAAAAATCCTTGAGGCTAACTTTGTTCTTAGTAGCCACTGTACAAGGGGATAATATGAAGCGTGGCACATGAGAATTCTTTTGAAATGGATATTGGGATATAATTATCTTCAGCCGATTTGCTGAGTGATTTTGTTCTGTTTTATTTAGTGTTTTTATTCTAAACCTTTCACCATGCTCCCTGGGTGTAATAATGGAGGGGTAAAGGGGATGTATTTCCCCTGAGTTTGGGCGATATTCCCCGCCTTCACCAGTTGTACCAGCTCCACCAATTACTCTATGGGATCCAGGCGTGGGGGGCCCAGTTCCTTAACGAACTCGAAACCCCACAGAATGCCTTTTTAAGGTCAATTTTGCAGGTCCTCCATGGTGCTCCGGTGGGTCTGCTTAGAGACGAAACAGCTTCCCGCCCCATTGCCTCCTTGGCTGTGGGAACGTTTCTAAATTTTTGGGTCCAGCTTCTTTTTCAGTCGCATGAACCCCTTTCCCAGGCCGCATTTGGTATAGCACGAGAGGGACCTTGGGAGAAGGGTATCTGTGATTGTTTAGCTCAGCTGGGCTACTCACAGGATTTTTTGGTCCATCTGGATTGCAGTAGGGGTAGGGGCTTGATCAGATCAAGAATTGAGGCTCAGGAGCTTCAGCTTAGAAGGGAAGCAATAGCCAACCAACATGTGGCAGCTATTTACCATTTATTCCCCTAGAGCCCAAAAAGAGCGAATTATCTTATGTTCTTGGATGCCAAACTAAGAGTTCCCTTTTCCTTGGCCAGATTTAATCTATTCCACTCTGCTGTCTTGTGGGGAAGATATGTAGGTCTCCCATATAAATTGAGGATTTGCCGATTTTGCCATCCCCCTAAAATTGAATCTATTGGTCATGTCATTCTAGTCTGTTGTGGAACTGATTGTGGATGGAATCCCTCCATGCAGCCAGGAGATGTTATTAACACGCCTCCTGGCTGATAGGGATGCCGTTATCACTAAAAGCGTAGCCAAATTTTGTTCAGCAGCATTTCAACGGCGGAATGCTCTGCTTGGCCAATCCTAAGTATGATGTGTTCTTCATTCCTTGGGAAGTTTTGGAATAAAGTTTAAATTTGAAGTGCTGACTTTATGCCCTTTCTAGCATGGTATTTTATTATGACCTTATATCAGCCTGTGAAGGTTACAAGATTTATCTTCAGGGTCGAATACTAGCTGAATGTAAGTCCTATACAGATATTATATTTATTGAGAGGTGTCTTCTGAAACCTCTATTCATGGAATGTATTGTATGATTTAATTGTATTTGGTTTAATTTGTTTTCCGTTTGCTTGTTATTTTATGGTGAATGGCATATAGCTAAACCAATAAATATTTGAACTTGAGCTCCACCAAGGCTGGCCTTACTTACAGGGCGACTCGCTGGGCCCTGCTATTTTCTCTACTTCCAGGGACCCTGCAGTGGCCCCTGTTTTTACCAGGGCAGGATGGAGGGCCCCCACACCCTCCTAATGGGGCCCCAAACACGACCACCTCTGGGGCACCACAAAGGGTACCCCCAAGAGAGTAGAGACATGGGGGGTGGGACCACATTATCTTCACCCTGGGCCTCTCAAATTCTAAGGCCAGCTCTGAGCCCCACATAGCACTTGTGGAGCTGGGAGTGGGGAGATACATACAGCCGCAGATCTCCTGTAGCCATGGAGTATATTCCCCAAGCTGGAGCACAGGAGGTTGTGAGTCTGGGTAAAAACACATATGGGTAATGCAGTGGCTCCCCAGGCCAGCCCAGCTCAACTAAGAAAATACCAGCCTACACGGCCCAGGCCAGGGCACAGAATTAATGTGCCCACAGCCGGAGAGTCATCCTGCTGCCTGCACGGCCTAGGTAAGGAGCACAACAAATGGGCGAGCGGGTGGGGCCCCCTCTGCACGCCCTGCTCCCAGCATCCCATCACCTGTCATGATGGACAGTCATGGTGGCCCCCGACCTGGGACAGGTATGGTGGGGCCGCGCAGTTGTGCTAACCCGTGTTGGTCCACATGAGCTGCCCTTAGCTCAGGCTGCGACCTTAGAGATTTTCTGAGAACACAGCCCAGGTTGGCTGTCTACCCACATTGAGGCAGAAGTGGGCCAACATCTGGTGACACACCATAACAGACATGCCAATGGCTCCTGGGCCACAGCGGGCCAAAGCAGGCCACCGGCACGTCTGTTTTTACCCTCTGAATCACACTTGTTCTGTCTGTATTTCCTGTAGACCTCTTCTTTCTTCCTTTCAATCAACACCATGGTCTCTCTCTCTTAAGTAAAGAACTAGGAGCTGCATCCATCATTTTCTAAATAACTAGTAGGAAATGAAATAACAGAACAATTAAGAACACAACCCAGGAACCTTAGCATTACTGCTGCATTGATTAGCTACCCAGCAACACTGTTAATGCTGCTGTAGTTGATATGCGAAGTCCTTCTCTAGTCTGAATTTTAAAAAGAGTAGCCAGTTGTTTCCTCTGCTGCTCAAATGGTAAACCTCTGAAAAGGAAAATAAGAGTCTGGCTTATGGGAGGAATGCTATGTGCATGTCACTGCTTGCATTATATATAAAATGTTTTTAATGGCTTGAGATTTCAGGGCTCAAAGAATAAAGCTTGGTGGTCACATGAAGAGATCTGTCCTTCCTGTCTCAAGTATGGACTGCTGTTAATGCAGTGTCAATGCAGACAAACATGTGACCAGATCTCAAATATGAGCTAGGCTAGTTCCCATCCCCAAAAGCCAAGAACCAAAATCTTCATACAGCTGACAGCCACAAGGCACACTGCATGTGCACACGCGCACACAAATCCCTCCTGCTTCATGACTGGCAGTGGCTGATAAGGAGGGTGCTCTGCAGCCCTGGCTACTGAGATTCTGAGGAGCAGCTATGATTCAGCTGCTGAGATTAGGGGTGTTTTCAGATGTGATGGTGGCATGGATTAATTTGCTTTAGCGCGGATTAATCCAGGAACCACCATCACTTTTGAAAACAGCCTCCAGATCTTACCACGGTCTGACTCCCGACCATGGTAGAGTTTAGCCCAGGCTGTCACAAGCTCCACCATGGTTAGGAGCCAGCTGGCAGACCCAGAGTAAAGTGGACTATCACGTCTGAGAGCCCGCTTTATTTTCCATGGTTCACAGTGGTGGCAGGGGACAGCCACCATGACCGCCGTCATTGGTGACCATGACCACTTGTGAGCTGGGGTCGTGGTGCTGCACACAGTGTGGGGGTGGGGACGAGAAGATGCACATTCGTACATCACCCCATCACGCCCCCTCCCCAGCTGTCGTAACGCTTCTTTGGTGGCCCGGCAGATCCCAGCCAGAATGATGGCTGCCTCCACTGCCCGGAGATGTCCGTGGCAGCAGCAGCCATTGTGTGTAAAAGCAGCCTAGGATGCAATGAAGTAAAAGCACGGGACTATTAAGGCAGCATGGGGCCCAAGATCAGCCCTGCCTGAGTCACACTTGAACTGCCCAAGAGCCACATGTAGCTCCCAAGTCACAGTTTGCCCACCCCTGAGCTGGGCCAAGCATGGAGAGTATAGCTAGGAGCCCTCTATCTCAGATGACATCTAGAAGCTGCGAGCAGTGATGTTGGAGCTTCAGTAGGTGGCAGTCTTCTCTTTGAATCATTGTTGACTCATGTTATTTACTTACACAGAGCTGCCATATTTCACCAACTGTAGCCATACAAGCACTATTTCCAAATCTTTGTGTCTTGCTCAAATTCTGTCTTGGAATTTCCCTTGCATTTTAACTCTATACTGTATCCTTCATTTCTTATTCCAAAGATTATATAGTGCTGCTGTGGTCTGTAAAAAAGATGTTGAATTCTAGCACAGGCAAAGGAGAGAAGAATATATATTCTTTAAAAAGTGTACTCTGGGATGTAAAATAGCATCATATTATTACAACTTTCAAAACTGGATTTAAAAGTAGCGCAGAAATACTGATTCAATATGATAATCAATAGTGTTTTTATTCTGAATCATAGAGCTGGAAAGAGCCCCAAGGGCTACCTAGACCAGCCCATGCCCTTACACATGATCTACAGTATCCCTGAGAGATGTCTGCCTGGCCTCTATTTTTAAAGGCCTCCAGTGATTACAACTTCATGCAGAAAGTGACATTAGGTGTTTTTAGACAGACACGGGGGCAGTTCCGAAGCTGCTCCAGGGGTGCACCCCTGAATCCACCCGCCCCCAACCCTGCCTGGGTCTGCTTTAGATGGACCCAAGAGTTCCCCTGGCCACAGTCCGCCTACACAGTACCCCACCCCCCTACACACACCATAGAGTTGTGGGCAGATAGCCCGATGCTCTAGGCTAGTGCCGGCAACTCTGTCGTATTGCCGGGACAACCGCTGGCCGGGAGTGGAGCTGCAGCGTTAGTCCACCGAGCACACAGACAGCAGTTCCACTCTGGGCCACTTCCCAGGGTTTGACCGGCCTGCTCCGCTGGCGGCATTCCGGGATGTGCTGGAGCACCACAAGCAGGGCTGCCCCGCTCCAACCCCTGGAGAACTGCCTTCAGACGGATCGGCCAGTCCGGGGGTGACACGGGCTGGCACTGCTGCCCTCGGAGCTGCAGTCCATCTGTTTATTATTATTTATTAATTATTATTATTATTATTAGCATTTATATAGCACCAGCAATGTACCTGGCACTTTACAGAAAACAAGATAGACACAGTCCCTGCCCGAGAGCTTACAATCTTACGCCCATTATTTCCACCACAGTACCATGTAAATAGTTAACTGAAACCCATTTATCACATCAGTTACAATATTGAATAAAACTATGTAACGGTTAATATTCTATTGTTGCAAGCTTTGCAAGTCTATGGGTTTGGTTTGTTTGCTTGTTTTTCCCCAATTCTTGGTCTGAGGTACACAGAGTTATTGTGATCTAGCTAAGCCCTATTCTTTTACAGTTTACATTACCTAATGGTAAGACATTTCTGTGTATATTAATCAGGGTACAAAATCAGATGATTGGGAATTTTTTCTTCTTCTTCTTCAACATACATGCTTTCCACTGTTTCACTTCATGACTGAAATCGTCGTTTCGCTAAATAAATGTGGATGGCATGATGTACAGTCTCTGTGTTGAAGAAATATTCAGTAGAAACAATATATAAACTAAATTTCATACTAAATCAGAAAAAAATAATGTTATGTGATAGATTCCATATTCTGCTCAAAATTATTGCTGAACTGATTTGATTAGGAGCAAGTATGGCCATTAAAAAAAAAAAGGATTTACTACTACAATGTTCTCAAAACATTTGTAAAATGCCCTTTAAAACATAGAATCACTCCCCCTACATTAAATTTACAAATATGCAGAAACTCAGGGCAAAGGAAGAAGTCTGTTAAAAGACTTTGGAAGACGGACTGGAGTTATTCTGTCTTCAGCTTGCCTCTTCGTATTTAGGTATTAAGATCAAATGACAGGAGGTGAGATTGATCGTATCCTGTCTTCAACCAATTCTGATAAAGGACAATATAGGGCACATTAACACGAGTGCCTTCCCCTACTTTTTAAAATTTCTGGTGGAGATAACAATTGTGTCTTACAGCTTTTCATGATGCTTCCCCCACTTCCAATTTTGTCTAAGGTGTCTCCCCTGCTACTGTTAGCAATCCCATGATGCTACATGGCTGACTCAGGTCTTGATGATACTGGTGACTGAAAGTGTTCACTCCCACCTTACAAGAAATGCACAAGATGGAAATAGCATGATTGTTAAACCTTGGTTTGTGTCCTGATGTCACCTTGGTTTGTGTCCTGATGTCACTTATGGGTCGTTTGCAGATCTATTAACACAATTAAAATAACCTGGGGGAAACAGGTTTGGGCACTTTTTTTGTTTTGTGAGAATGTGTCTATAGACTGCAATACCCAGACATAATGGAGCAACCCTAAGCCCCCAAGGTTGGAAACAGGTTTTGGTGCCTTTTTTTGTCTTATGAGAATGAGCCTATTGCCTGCAATACCCAGACATGATGGAGCAACTGCGGGTAAAAATAACTCATTGAGTAAACAGTCTCCTTTTTCCTGCATGCTGGACGTTCTTATTATTTGTGATGCTTCATGTTGTTTATTAAATTCAATTGTCAGAATAAGTTTGTTTTGTCAGTTTGAACAGTAAGTAGTCAGCAACTATATTATTACCACCATCCAGCACCCTTTCATACAATGCTATGTAGTAAAATTGAATATTGCTCTTACTGGCCAAATGCACAAAGAAATAGGGGCCATTTAGTGATTTTCCCTAATAAAAGCATTATTAAACATAATGCCTAGAAAGCTGAAGTAAGTAGTAGATTTTAGCCATTGTAATGTCAAACATGTATGACCCATATATGTTATTATTTTGATTGAGAGCTTTGGGGGGGAAAGTCAGGCATCTAGAAAAGAAGCACATTATTTAATGTTTTCTTCAACATTATATATTGAAGAACTTTTACGAAAGATTGTGAAACTGAACTGGCAACTTTTTTCACCATTATTAGCCTAAAATGTCTTGAAACTTCTTACATGAAAATTCAAAAATGATAAATACATTGTAAAAAAAACAACCAAGCAGTAAGACTGAGAAAAAGAAAAAAAAATGCAAAAATTTACCAATAAATAAGTTACTTAGCTGTTTTATAAATATCTAAGCAATTACAAAGTATTTATTTTCTCAGCCGCCACTCCATATTAGACTGCTGTATTTTTTGTAATAAAACTTCTTTACACGGGGCTCTACAAAAAGGCATCTACAGTGCAAAATAATGTAAAACTTCCCACCTCCACTCCTAAAAAATAACATTTTAAAAAACCGTAGAACTTGAAAATGACACTATCAGTTTATGTACCTTTTGGATAACAATTCACATCTGCTTTGGCAACCCGTTTGCCCAGTTTCAGCCCAATGGGATTTGAAATGGCCAAGGTATGTACTCTGAAGACTGGAACTATAAATGCGAGGTGAAAATACTACACAATAATATTGGGTAGTAAAACCCTCTGCACAGTAAAAAACTTGTTTTAAAAAGTACATAGTGTACATGCTGCTTTCAAGCACCATCACTTCAACACCTTCTTTTGAAATATACTTTTGCAATAGACAACATCCTCATAAAAGTATTCAAAACAAGAAAATCTTGTAAGCAATGTCTTCACTTACCTAGAATTTGCAAAACAGAGTATCTAAAATTATTTTTAACATAGTTTATGGCTCTATAACATAAAACAGAATAACTGATTCGTACTACTTTTTGTTGAAAAATACATCTGGGCTGACAGTTTATGCACCAAGCTTCAGCTTGAAGCTATTTAAAACAGCTGAGTTATAAACTCTGAAAACTGGGGTTTAGAGTGGAAATGCTGACAGACCTTTAACTACTGTAGTGCTACTGGATATAATTTTTACACTTTACATTGATTTTTCTTTGCTGTCTTAAATTAACTAAGTCTTTTTTGCTACTATCAGCAGGATTCTGGTAAACAAAGAACATACAGCCTTGGTAACAATTGAATCACAATAAGTTACCCCAGAAAGGAAAATTCACAGAGGGTTAAATTCTGGATGCCTTACTCTAACAATTGCTATGGAATTACTTGTGTGAATGAAGCACATTTGGCTTGAAGGGTTTGGCCTCAGGCCAACTGTGCCCACTTTCTTTGTACCTTGGCTACCTGAACATTATTAAGCAGCCACAAAGCTATGTTAATAAATGCATCGTTAACATTCTTCAGTACAAAAATAGTTTGCACTAATTTAATCTTGCTACTCTGTAAATTCAACAAGAACTCTCTCCTCAGCTCATGTAAATATTCGTACTGAAATTCCAGTGTAATACTTGGCCAATGTGATTTTAAAAATTTATAATCAAAACCAGCACTGTTTATAACATACTTCCTTTCCTACAACTGATTTATATCTTTTTTGTAAATTAAGAGTGCTGTGTCCAGAGCGCTTTTAAACTACAGATCCCCATAGCTGAATTCTGATGCATTCAACACACTTCTCAAAACATTATCAACCTATTATTTATCATCAATAAAATATGAGTTGCTGGTTTTCAATAAATGTGCTGTGGGGGAGGGGCTCTTTTACTCTTTGTTGATATGCATCCCAGAGAAGTATTTTTTTCTCTTGAATGCTAATAGGCAGCATTCATTTATAATGAACAGCCTGTATCAAATAAATGCACTCAAATTAATTCAGTTGCAGAGTTGCATGTAATTTCAATCTGTACAATGAAAAGCAAAAATTCTTTTAAAAAAAACTTGACCAAGATCATTATTATCTAAATGCAAAAGGAATTTGCAACATGAGACAATTTTCCAGCAGTAAAAAAGTTATATATACCACATACTGATGTGAAAGAATGCCTACACACTTTATATTTCATAAGTAATATATACGCCTGTTGGTGCAAAGCTACCCATATGGCAGCTATCACGGTGGTATCTGAGTACTGTCCATACTGGATAAGGCATCCAATTTAGCTAGCCTACGCATAAATAAGCATAGATGCTGGAGGGTTTGAGAAATTCTGAAAAGGTGTCTCTGCCTTTTTATAAGGATTGTATATACTTTTGTAATCATATTTTGAGGGAGTATTTCAACATTTGGTTCCTGTATTTTCCTACACAGTTTATCCTAATGGCTATGATAGCATCTTTTTAAAACTATGTAAATTAGGTACAGTGGTAGGGTGTCTCCCTGACATTTCAAAGAAGGATACGGAAATATAATTGCAGTGGAATACAATGTTACTTCTGTGTAATACAATTCTAATACTAATCAAACATTGATCACAATCACAAGCAACATTACCTGGAATCTCCTCCTCTCCACCCCCAAGTGCCAACACCCTCTCTGAATTAGACCCGTTGAAGAGAACTACTCCAAACCTGAGAATTGCCAGGGCCCTGAGAATTGCCAGGGTGCTTTGGCAAAGGTACAAAAACACAAAGCTGCCCAACATCTCAAAGGCCCATCTTAACTTGCTCTCTGCAAACTGCATCAAGTAGGGCCAAGGAAGGGTGCTAACAACAAATCAGTTAGCTCCAGAGTACATGAAGTGAATTCATCTCTCCCCAATTTTGTGTTGAGGGCTTCAGGCCACTTCAGTCTGCTTTTCGGCTAGACAGAAAAGCCAGTGCTCCCCATGGCTATATCCTCTTTATATCTATTCAGCTTCTTTGCTGTTGTTATTTTTCTATTTGCAAATAATTCCCCTTAGTAAAGATTACATTTCTAGCAATAGAGTGTGAAGTCTATACTCCATTTCTGATTTCTAAATACTGCCTTCCAACCACTTCCACTAACTAGCAGCCATGGCTGCTACCTAAGGAGAGGGAGGGGAGGTGGGGGTGAGGGATTCAGCTTTGGCAGTGATGGAAAATCTACTTCTGCAAAGTTTAACGTTGGTAAAACCAATCCTATGTTGGGTGGGCAGGCTGGGGTGCGGATGGGCAGAAATGTTCGGTAAGGAACTCTGAAGGGGTGGGGGGTGGAATCTGTAAAGGAAGTTTGAGAATGGAGGATAAACGCTTGCTTAACAGAAGTAATAAGAGGCCCTTTCCTAACGTTCTCAGGGTGTGGGGAACCGCGGCACAACAACCCCCCACCCCACCCCACCATTCCCGAATTAGAGCTTCAGTGATGATGCCTGATCAGGTCCTTTCTGATAAGACACGCACTGTCCCCCAGCGACCAGAGCGGCTTGTGGGCAGACACTTCCCTGCTTGTCCAGCAGGAGTCCAGTCCAGTCCGGTACCACCAGTCCGGATCCCAGCTCCAAGGCTGGCACTTTCTACCCCTAGTCAGTTTAGAGAGTCTTTGCCCTTTAAACCGCTCGTCACCGACCGAGCAGTAAATCAAAACTCCCCCACCTCCCCAAGAGCCCCTCCAACCTGACACCTAGGGACACACACAAGCGAGAAAGAGCCCTGGAAACACTTTCTGGAGCTTATACTAAATCAACAGGAGCCCACAGCCCGCGGTGTAAGCGTTCAGACCCAGATCCATTCAAAGCAGCAGCAGCAGCAGGAGGAGGAGGAAGGGCAGCTCTTTCACAGGGGGAGGGGGGGGGACTAACCTGTGTGTCTCTTTGATTTTGGAAGGGGTCTAGGGTCCTGTCTGCCGCTATGTGAAAATGTATGCCTAGCAATTCCTTAATGGGGGGCGGGGAGGGGCCCTGGGCTGCAAGTGCGCTCTCTTGCTTGATTCGGGGTATTGGAGGAGCTGGCTGCACCGTATTGCGGTGTGTGGCTCTCAAAGGAGAGGAGGAGGGCAGCTCGGAAAGCGTGGTTGTGGTGGGGTATAACGGGGGGAGAGAAGCTAGTCCCTTGCATTGTCCTTAGTTAGGACAGGCATGGTTTTTGGGAGGGCGATGGGAAGAGAGGGTTTCTTTCCCTTGTGCTTTAGCGGCGAAAAAAGAGCATTGCCTTGATGGCAAGGGGCGCCGCCCGGACAGGAATGGGAGCTAGCTAGAGGGCGCGTTGCCCAAGCGGAAAGGCGTTTCTAGGGCAGAGCGAGGGTGTGCGCTGCCTTTGCATTAGGGTGCAGCGGGCTCGAGGGAAGGGACGCGCTCCGCTCGGGAGGACGCTGCGCGGTGTTTACAGGAAGAGATGGAGACAGAGTCGATCCGACGGTCTCTTTCACTGGCCCGGCTTGTGTTGGTGACATTGGCGAAACACCGGGTCCTTCTAGTCCTTTGGGGGGGGGGGCAAACCAGCCCCTCTTTAGACTGTTTCCAGGGGGTAGCTGGGGAGTCAGTGCAACAGGGCGGGGGGGTGCATTACGCAGAGGCGGCAGCAGGGAGCCCTGGTACCGGCGGGCAGCAAGCGGAGGAGCGGGAGAAGCAAGCTGCCTGGAGAGAAGGGGGGCGGGGGCGGCTTACCTTGAATGCCACCGGGAGGGTCTTGTTGCAGCGCCAGTGCGAGGGCAGCACGGAGCACAGGAAGTTGGGGCTGTCGGTCCGGACCAGCTCGGCTGGGTGATCAGCGATGATCTCCACCATGGTGCGGTTATCGTGGGGGCGCAGCCTGGGCACCGCCGCCGCCGCCGCCGCCTCCTGTTGCTGCTGCTGCTGCTGGGCTGCCACCGCCGCCGGGCTGACTTCGCTCATCTTGCCGGGCTGCAGGCTGCTGGAGGGGGGGCTGAACCTCCGACTGGTGCTGGGATCTACGGGAATACGCATCACAACAGCCACAAGTTAGCGAATGGGGGGGGGGGTCGCTCGAGGAGGCGTTTAGTGGGGGGTAAGGTAAAAAAAAAAAAGGGGGGGTGAATAAAAAAAGTGGTTGGGGAGGAGAAGAGATTAAAAAACAGGCACGGGTTAAACGCAGGAGCAAAATATCTCGGCTAAAAATATCAGGAGCGGCTGGTGCCGGTGGCTCTGGGGAGCTTTGGCAGCCTGGCCGGGCGGGTGTGCCGCGGAGAGCTTCTCTTAGCAATGCCCGCTTGGAAAGTGCATGCTCCGGCTGCTGCCCAGCTGCAACGCGCTTCTCCTCCTCCTCCTCCTCTTCCTCCTCCTCCTCTCTCTAGTCTCTGCTCTTTTCCCTCCTTCCAGCCACCGCTTCTTCCCCCAAGCGGAGCGCTCGCTCGCTCGCTTCCTTCCTTTCGCCTTTCGGGCTTTCCGAGATTGCCTGGAAGAACTGAAGTGGTTGCTGATTTCAGCCTGTTGAGGAGCTGCTGCTGCTGCTGCTTCCTAGGAGGGTTGGTTTCAAGTGCTGAGTGGTGGGGGTGCTAAGGGGAATGGCCCTTTCCCTCCCGGGAGGTCTCTCTCCCCCACACACCCCTTCTCCAAAAGTCGATTGATCGGACAAATCTTAAGATGCCAAGTAACTTCTCAGCTTAGCCGACTATTCCTACTATTGTTGTTTGTCAGGGGATCGAGGGAAAGGAGGGAACTTTTAAAAGTCTCTGCAGCAGAGCTGTCCTCTTCACCCCCCAGTTAGAGTTCAGCAGCACGCAGAGAAAAGCTTCTTGGGGAGGGTTTGGAGCGGGGAGAGAAATACTGCTAATTAGATCGAAAGCTTTAGCTGACCGGCCAGGGAGGATCAGTCCGCTTTAATATTTTTTTAAAAAATTCAGCTATCTGACTCCCAGGGAAGCAGCATGAAAAGAAGCGGCAGGAGTGGAGAAAATAAGTTAGAAAAAATGGTGAGGCTGGTTTCTGAAGTATGCTGGAGCGAGTCAACTTGTTGCAAAAAAAAACCGCGTCAGTGCAATCCGTCCCCTTTTAATTCACTGCTACTTCGTTTAGTTCAACAGTCCAAAAAACAAAACCTTTTCCTCCCCCCTTGATGAACCATAACAGTATTGGGGGGGGGGGGGGAGAGATGTAAACGTTTCAAAATCTTCTTTTTGGATTCCCAAAAAAGTTGAGATCGGGGAGGATGGAAGGAGCCGTAGAGGGAGAGAAAAATCGCCGCCAGTTTTTTGGTCCTAAAATGTGGTTTTTTTGGAGGCTGGGATTTCTAATGATTAGGTTTTTGTGGTTTATATATACAGAACTCGCTGGCTAAGGCGATCATTATGCTGATGAGAGTCAGCAGCACGTGGTGTCGCAACCCAGTCATACTTCTGCAGCCTTCCGAATAAATAAAACAATGTGCATTCAGCCACAGAGGAAGAAGTCGATCTCACCCGCAGGGATAGGGTAGGGGTGAAAGCAAAATTGAGCTTCTCAATCCGATCTGAGCTTCTCGCCGAGTTGGTTTGTTTTTTTTCATGAAAAGCTCCGTTTTAATTTGGGGGGGGGGCAGCACGAAAAGGCTTGTTTGTTGGGGGGGGGGGAAAGGGGGGGAAATTAGTGCCCAAAGTCTCCGGTAATCTATAGCCTAAAAAATGTCCTTGAATGAATGAAAGCTACAAAGCCCCCCTCCGACTGTTAAGATAAAGAGTCTGGTTTGTTTTCTCCCTTAAAAAAAGGGCCGATCTTATTAAAAACAATTTACATACCCAATAGTAAAATAGTGAAAACGCCTCCCAGTGTTGATAACAACCTATCAAAACCCTCCCTCTAATGTCGAAGGCTTTACTCCGACTCGCTATTTCCACCTTCTTGTAAAAAGTCGGCGTGGGACAGGGGGCTTTGCTTGTGTTGACCCGGCACAGGTTCCTTTAACAGCACAATTCTGGGAGTGTTTTAAGCATCATAAAAGCAATATTACTTTCCCTTCCCCACACCTCTTTCCATGAAATATTGAGTGCACCCAGATTAATGATCTGAAAGGGCTTGGGTGTGTGACTTGAGTGAGGTGGTCCCAGAAACCCAGACCACAAAGTACCAAACACTTCTCACTCACTCCCCTTTTCTTTCCAGCTGTATCTTCTCCTGCGGAGTCATTTTCACAACAGGCTGTGCGGTGACTTTCGAAATCAGTCAGCAGTGCTACTCCACTAGTACGCACGTCAAATACCCTCTGTTAATATGACTCACTTCTCCCTCCCCTCCTGACCTGATATCTGACATACAGAAAAATCGCATAAATGGGAGGGGACCGATGTCCAGAGTGTTCATTAATTTATAATAATAATTTCATTATTAATTTTAAAAGTTAATAAAAAGTAAATCCAGATTTTTTTTCCTTTGGTCACATGGGAGAGCTCTCGCTCTGACTACCCCTCAGTGTGATTTACAGATCTATCCTGGTCAGTTTCACTCCTATCTAAAGAGAAGGCATCCCTGAAGGGAATTGGCAACAAGTTACCATTATTTTTCTTCTACCTTTTAAAATATGGGTGGTACTAACTTATGCACATCACCTTGAAGTTCTCCCTCTCTGGTAGGTATATATAGGTAGGTATACACACATACACACATAAAGTACTGATGGAGTGTTTGAGTTTATTATTATTCCTAGGTGGAACTGGAGCTATTATGGCTAATTGCTCCAATATCTGTCTACTCAGTCCATATTTCCTGGCAAGATAGAGTACAATCCTGTCTAACAGACAAGTGTAAATCATCCGCAGAGAACTGATGAAGCTCTAGTTTAATAAAATAGCAAATATGGTAAAATATCTCCCAAATACATCAGTATCCATTCCCTGATATAGGATTTATGATTATGCTCTTTCTTTAGTGAAGTCATTTTATAACACCTAGGTGGACAGAAAGAGGTGTTGGAATGAATAACAAGAATAAATTGTCAGGAATCTTAAGTTTCCACATACAAAATTAATATCATTTGGGATACTGAAAAAAAAAAAAAGTGGAAGATACATTTCCACGTATCATTGTAGTTAGCCAGATTGGGATTTTTATATTTCTCTCTCCCAACTAAAAATGTTAATTAGGATAAGCTAAAATAAACCATTGGAAGCTACCAGTGTAGAGTCACTTAAAATAGCATACGGTTATTTATAATATAGAAATTTTGTTCCACTGAATGCTTTAACGAAGTTTTAGGTATTTGGCACAGCTGATTTTCGGTCTCCTTACAAAAATATCTTTCTGCTGAACATTTACACATTGAACAGGAACTTGCTGAAGCCTGGAAAAGATCACTGGTCAAAGCACTTGAAATGGTTATGGCTTCGTTGATAGAACTACCTGTAATATTTACGGCCATGTATAAAGGCTGCATGGGATTTTTGCTTTATTTTTATGCTGTGATATGTATCACCTGAAACTCTAGGTAGGATTTTGCCAAAAGGCACATGAGGCAACTGTACCCTTTCATCCCTCACATCAGAAGCTCTTATAATTTTAGCATGGGTTGCAAAAGCATTACACGTTACGATGTAAGAGAGCCATAGGGGTTTAAAGAAAACGTGGACAATGCAAAATTATATACCTGGCTTGTGATATACAATTGTAATTGGCATTGCCCAAGCCAACTTGGATGACCTTTTAAGTAGACATTTATTTTAACAGTTATGAACATAGTTGTGTATGTGGAAGCTTTTTGCTTACCTCAAATATACTTTAAGGACACAATCCTCAAAGAATTTACTTCAGAGTGGTCCCATTAAATTCAATGGGTCTACTCTATGGGTGTTTTTAAATGAGTGTCGCAGGAGCGGTGTGTGTCTGTGGCCGCTGAGTGGTGTGGGGTGCCCATGCACACAATGTGCTTGGGGAACGCTTCAAACGAGTGGCTTCCAGCATGGCTGCCCCAGCCACAGAGGCATGGATTGTTCAGGAGTGCTCCATGTGTGGCTATGAGGGCAGCTACCTCCGTCATGGAGCGCACCGCCCCATGCACCATCGTCACACGAGCAGTTGGACGTGTGGATGGTGGGGGGCTATGACTGAATGCATCTCGTTTACAAACACCCTATAGCAAGTAGTTTGATTATTGTAGCCTAAGTGGCTCAGTATCTGCTTGGTAAAGTATGGGCCCAGGATCCCATACAGTAATCTATTACCAAGGTAATAAAAACTGATGTATGTTGAAAGTATATCCATAGTAGCTGATGTTTTATAGATGTGGTTGTTTTGATGCTAGTTTACTTGACGGGAATGTGCTGTACATGCAATACTGCTGAACCTAGTCTGACTCCTCTATTATGAACCCTTGATAGAAAATAGAATAAATTAATTTGATTAACAGATTTACTGTTGTATCAGACATTTTTGCAAGAGGAAATTTATATAGCAAATTTCAACTATTATTACTGTAGATTTGCCAACTTTTCCTATCTACAATGCACTTTTTAGTAGTTTCTGACTCCTCCATGAACAAAGGGGAAACCTCAAGCCTATGTGCCAAATACAGCCCATGGTCAACTTTTATTTGTGTCTCTTCCAATTCCTGATTTCTATCAGAACTAGAGTACAATTAACCAAAACAAAAAACTTTTTAAAAACCTTAAATGTACAAAGGTTTCCTTCAAATAAATAAATTAAAAAAAATCTGGACAATTACAATTCAAAAAACCTTCAACTCCATACATTGCAACAAAACATAAACGCCAAAAAACATTGAAATTATTTCAAAATTGGACCAATATTTACTATTTTACCATCATCAACATACATGTAAATATATGTACTTAATTCCTTACCATACATACTTACATTCATTTTCATCAATAACTAAACTTTCACATTTCCCCATTATTAAACATGAATTTCCTATCATAATTTGACAACATACAATTTTTTCACAGTGCATTAAGTCTGTTTGTACACAACTGCATTGTGTAGAACGAATTGTATAATGTTATGTACACTCAGACTGTTAACACTTTATTGTATTAATTGTATTAAATTTGTATACATGTAAAGCACAGACTTAATGCACTGTGAAAAAATTGTATGTTGTCAAATTATGATAAGAAATTAATGCTTAATAATGGGAAAATGTGAAAGTTTAGTTACTGATGAAAATGAATATAAGTATGTATGGCAAGGAATTAAGTACATGATGATGTTGATGATGATGGTGTTGATGATGGTAAAATATTAAATATTGGTCAAATTTTGAAATAATTTCAATGTCTTTTGGCATTTATGTTTTGTTGCAATGTATGGAGTTGAAGTTTTTTTGAACTGTAATTGTCCAGATTTTTTAAAAATGTATTTATTTGAAGAAAACTTTTGTGCATTTAAGGTTTTTTTAAACTGTTAAGTTTTTTGTTTTGGTTAATTTTCTGGTTTTGTGTGATATGTTATATCTGGATATTAATGTAGACATTATGATTAGGGGGTGGGAGGTAGGCGTGGGTGTAGGGGTGTGTGTCAGGTCAGGGCCCGGGGATGTAGCGGGGGGGGCATGGGCATTGTGGGGGTGATCTTCCGATCTCACCCCCCAGCCTCGACCTC
>QEPC01012829.1:1123820-1137412 GCA_003113815.1 Sphenodon punctatus
GCTGCATCAATCAGTATCATATTTCAGAAGCACTTGTTATTGATCTCATTCTCAAAGCCTGTGAAGTTTGGGGGCTCAACTCATCCAGGGGGAGGAGATATTGATGATTCAAATACATGAGGATGGTGTGCATTTTGACCACAAGCAATTAACGTTAAAACAGTCATAACATTTTATTTTCCACATGGATCTTCTTCAAACTTTGTGTGTATGATGGTCCTCACAACTTACAGCCATGGTTACATTTTCAGAAATGTAGGGCAAGCGGTTTCCTCAAAATTTGGACTTCAGCTGTCCCATTTATAATGAACAGTGGCTGTGCATTTAAGTTTCTTCCAGCTACCGCTGGAAGAAAATAGAGGTCAATGACAGAACATAAGGTCAGCCCTAATCTTGAGCTCTGAGTGTGCTCTGGGGTAAGGGAGTGAAAATAAGGGCACATGTTCAAGGATTGGAGACAGATTTATGATCCATTCCCGCATATCCATCCCCTGCCCATACCACACAACCATTCAACACGCCCACCTCTCTCAGACCCCCAACTCCTTTCTGGCCTGCAGAGCTTGTACAAATTTTCAGATTGGTCTGTAGGGACAAAAGTTTCCCCCATCCTTGAACTAAAGTGCTCTTGCTCTGATAGAAGTCAGGCCGCTTTTAGACAAGCGAGTCGCAGTTGCGCAACCCACATGCGAGATTTTTCAAAACCCCGCAAGGCAAGATTAGACGAGATGAGTGACGCAATCACGCGCATTCAAGGCAGTCAAGCATTGTTTATCAACTGCGAATTAAATATCTCACACATCGAGGTATTTAATTCGCGGTTGGTAAACAATGCACGACCACTTTGAATGCGTGTGATCACATCCCTCGTCACATCTAATCCTGCCTCACAGGATTTTGAAAAATTGTGTGAGTGGGTCGCACAACTGCGGCCCACTCATCTAAAAGCAGCCTCAGTGATGGAACCTGTATTACTTTCCATGGGAATATGATGAGGCCCAGTGTCTTACAATTGCAATTTGCTTTATTTTTAGCCACAGGCTGACTGACTACTCACCTAAAAGATCCTTGAGCTCTAAAGCTTATCAAGTGATTCCAGACTTACATGGACTTACATAAGTTCCAGACTTACATGTTCGATAGAAAGGGCTGCATCATGGATTATCATGCTACTGACTATCGTAATTAAAGCATTTAGACTGACAAGTGCCATAGCACAATAATAGGTGAACCGTGTCCCTGTCAGGGTCTTGTACCTTGAACTATCATTATTATTTATTATTTCTATAGCAGCAGCAGTGTGCTTGCTGTTGAACAGTTGCGATAAAAGATCCCTGCTCAGAGGGACTTAGAATCGAAGAGTGTTTTTAAATGAGCAAGGCTGCGGGGGTGGGGAGGTGAGTGGTAGGCAGCTGAGTGGTAGGTGGAGTGTGTGGGGAGGGATCAAACAGGTTGGCTTCCAGGGTGGCCACTGTGGCCATGCAGGCAGCCTCCATGCACTCCCGCAGCCACCGACCAACCCTGTAAACAACTTACACGGGCAGTAATTCCCCCTACTTATCCCTTTCCCTCTCTAGTAAGCTCTCCTATAGGCCACCCAAATATGCTACTGGAAGGGGTTGGTGGGATTCTGAATGTAGGAGGGCCAAATTAACATTGCGATTAATAACAGTCAGACGACAAGCATCAAAAAGATCCAGTGGTGGTAGCACTGGATAATTTAGAAATTAAATTATAGTAGAAATCAATGGAATTCTCTTCAAAAAGCCCTTGAGTGTAAGGTACCAGTTACTTTTTGGAAGATAGCAAATGGTATGTGGAGGGCTGATTCGTATTGCTTCGAACCAAACATTCCGCAATCTCTCTGGGTTGAGCACTTTTTGAAAGTTTTTAATGCAGTAGGCCCAGTTGCAAGTTTTTCTTCTGGTGAAATCTTGATTGATGTGCCTCAGTGGGATCCCATTTCGGAGGAGGCCATTAGCACTTTGAATAATGGGAAGGCCGCTGGTATTGATTTCATACCAGGGGAAGTTTTCATATCCTTTCTGGACTGGTGGGTTGCAGCTCTGGCTAATTTGTTTACATTAATTAATAGTTCAGCACAGTGGAGAGTTGGAGTGATAGTGCCAATATATGACGGGTGATCGTTTTGACTCTAAAAAGTATAGGCCTATAAGTTTGCTGTGCATAATTTCAAAAATCTACTCTAGGTTGTTGTTGGATCATTTGTTGAGCTGGATAATGGAAAAGGAAGTATTAGCCGATGAACAAGGCGGTTTTGTGCTCACAATAGCACTACAGGCCACAGTTTTGTGCTAGTTCATTTAATAGCAAAGTATGCAAATTCATGAAAATGAAATTGTTTGTGGCTTTTATTGATTTCACAGCAGCATTCGACTTGATATTGGCAGAAACTTGTGGACCTGTCTATTGACAATTTATTAATTTTTTTGTTTTTATTTTTAAAAATTGTTACCCTGCCCCTCCTGCCACAGACAGCTCGGGGCAGCTTACAATAATTAAAAACAATTAAAACAAGAGGTTGTTATTTCTGATTGTCTCTTTATATATGGACACTTCTTTACAAGTTTGTATCAATCTTCGGGGTAATCTTTCCGCACCCATATTAACTACCAGGGGGCGGGTTTGGCAAGGTTGCCTTTTGGCGCCAGTATTATTTAATTTGTATGTCAACCATTTAATTATCAAATTTTCTGAGGAGGGATATATGGCCCCTAGAACTGGTAATCGTAAGGTGCCAATACTAATGTACGCAGACGATACTATATTGCTGTCCACTAGTAGATTGGGACTTAATCGTCTATTATCCGACTTTGAGGCCGAAAGCAGCAAAGAGGATTTGGTGATAAATTATCAAAAGACCAAGCTGATGGCTTCTGCACCTAGATATAAAAAGTATAGCTGGTTCATTAATAAGCACAAGTTGGAGCAGGTACGTTTCTTTAAATATTTAGGGATAAACCTTTCATTTAATGGCTCCTGGGCCCAGCATTGTAGAGTAGTTAAACAGGCAGTGACTTCTTTAACTATGGTGTTGCTTAAAGTTTTTAGAATGGTTAAATGCTTAAAGTTTTTTGGTTAGACTAGCCCTAAAGGGCTTTGAGGCCAAGTTAACTTCATAGCTTCACTATGGAGCCCAGGTGTGAGGCTATTCTCGATCATTAGCAGATACTGAATTTGGTACCCCAAATTAAGCATTTACGAGCCCTTCTGGGAGCTCCTCCAGCAAGCTCTTCAGCGGTTCTAAGACTAGAAACTGGGTCAAAATCGATGGAAGCTAGAATTTTAAGTTTATTGCTGTGTATTTGGTTGAAAACGTACCATTCCCCCATAACCTAGAATACGTCTGAAAGAAAAGATGAGCCCTTTTTGGCATAAAATTGACCCCTCGTGCCGATGGGTTGAGGATAAAGTTAGTCGCTTAGGTTTTTCTCCTGAATTTTTGATAAACTTGCCTTATGAGGGTGCAATTAGAATATTAAGACACAGAATAGCTGATACTGACCTACAGGTTACTCGGGCAAAAGCAGCATGTTTAAATGTCACCTTTATATAAATATTGGTTGCCCTTAGGTGAGGGACTAGACTATTTAGGTTGGCTTATTAATGCGGCCCATCAAAAAGCCTTTAC
The DNA here is from genome assembly GCA_003113815.1 of Sphenodon punctatus. NCBI lineage: Eukaryota > Metazoa > Chordata > Lepidosauria > Sphenodontia > Sphenodontidae > Sphenodon > Sphenodon punctatus. Next base: position 1,127,473 of record QEPC01012829.1, read on the forward strand.
TGCCTTAAGAATTCAGTCCATGGGAACTGAAGTTACTCTGGGTCGGTTCAGGGGTATTCCATATTCTAAATGACTATGCATCTGTGGATTGGGTCAGGAGGAGGATTTGTATCATTATCTCTTTGACTGCCCCATTTATGAACAACCACTGCAAAGATTATTTAAAAAGGTGGGGTTAGATTGTAGCAGATTCAGACGGGGGTTACTGGTCTATTTATTAGCAGACAAAAAGGAATATATAACCCAGATGGTCGCATTATTTGCAACGGTAGCAATTTCACGGAGAAGAAAGGTGGCTGGGAATTGACATGTTTGTCTTGTATTTGTATTTTTGTTGCTGATTTTATACGATGTATGTTTTGTTTGTTGTTCGACAGATCTGTTAAGGCATGTGCCAGCACAATATGGAAAGATTTTTATTTAGTTACTGCTGAGGTTAAGCCAATTTTACAATGATGTTCTTGGAAAAGGAACTGTGTACTGAGACCAGCTGCGTGTTCAAGAACCAGGCACACCGTTTATTAATCAAGTGATGCCCTCACAAGTTTCTGGGAAAGCGATGCTTCTTCAGGAGTCAAGCACCCCTGATGTAAGCTTCAAAAAGTCTCGAAAAGAGCAAGTGACCTCACCAGGAGTCAAATATTGCCGCTACAAGCTCCGAGAAGAGCAAGTAACCTCACCAGGAGTCAAGTATTGCCGCTACAAGCTCAGAGAAGAGCAAGGCCCTCCTTAGGTGTTTGGTACCACCATCTCAAGTCCCAACAAGAAAGAGATGCCTGCCTGTTAGAACTAAACATTGTTGCTGGTCCTGTATTGAATTATTATTGGATGTCATGTGCTAAGCGGGTTATTACAGGTTTAATGCTTTTTCAGAACTGGGGGGCCCTATGTTTTTGGTGGCCTGTTTTCACTCTTAGAACTTACGTTTATTTTAGTGGCTGTGCCACTCTCTGGTTTGAGTCGTGTTGTGCATTAATGAGTGGACTGTCTGATGAATATGTGTTTTATCAAACTATTTTATTTTCCTTGTTTATACTGTAACTCATGGCCAGGGCAATAGCCAGTGCCAAATAAAACAAACTTGAACTTGAAGAACATTCCCCCCCTCCCCCTGCCCGGCAACACCCCCCACTCCAAGCTCCACACAACTGCCTGCCCTCTGCCATGATGCACAGCCGTGAAAACCATGGAAACAAGAAGCTGCAGTAGGCATTAACCCCATCTTGCCCATGACCCAGGGAGTCAGTGCAGCTGCTGGCAGTTCTGGCCAACCACAGAGGCACATACCAGGTGGGACACACAGGAATCACAACACACCACTCTCAGAATGCGCATGTCCCTTAAGGGCTCCTGGTAGGGTTGGGTGCGGGACTAGAGGGCTAGCTGGGTTGTGGATGGTTGTGATGCCGGTCAGGGCTTAGGGGCAGCAAGGCTGCATGATATTGGTGGACCTGTCTCCTGGTGTGGGTGGCTTCCCCAGTTCATATGGGCAGGGGATGCATGGGTGCCATTGCCACACACTTTTTTGGCTTGCCCTGCATGGTGCACTCTGGATTTTTTGGCAGTGCCCCATGAGTGGCCATGAGTGAGTGCTGCGTGGCTCACAGGAGTGTGCATCTCCCTGCTTCACCTTCAGATGGGTGTTCAGATGAGTGGTTACTGGATGGTTTTCTTATTAGAAAACACCCTAATGTAGACAAAGGAAGGGGCCATTACTAGGGCGGGACGGGGATATATTCATGAAGTTGAGAAGTTGCAGATGCGTGGACTTGGCTTAGTTACAGCAAAGGAGGGGGATCCTGAGGATAGATAGTGATAAGCCTGGGCCCTGCTTATCTGCGGGACCGCCTCACTCCCCATGTGCCAGTGCGACCCTTGAAATCGTCCATGGGAGCCTTTTTGGAGGTTCCCCGGGAGAGGCGGGTGGCCACCGATGTTAGATCTTTTTAGGTGGCCGCCCCTGTGCTGTGGAATTTGCTCCTGGAGGAGGCTCGGTTGGCTCCCACTCTCCTGCTGTTTCGGCGTTTATGTAAGACCTGGCTGTTCCATCAGGCTTTTGGCGAGAGGTAGGGGGGGTGGGGTGGAGTTCCCCACATATTGTACTTTTAAATTGTTTTACATTTTTTGTATTGTTTTTATTGAATGTTGTTCGCTGCCCTGGGCTGCCCTGAGGGCAGGAGGGGCAGGATATAAATTTTAAATAAATAAAATAAATAAATAAAATAAGTAAGGAATCTATGGGCTGAGGAGCTAGGGAAAGCTTGGTGGAAGAGGTAGATTTTTATGAGGGATTTGGTCAGGAGGGAAGGAGCAAAGCATGTGTTAAACTAGGTACAAGATTTTTTTGTCTGTTATCCTAAAATATGCTGCAAGTATTTACTATCTCAGCATCATATAGAGCATAAGGTATGCAATTTTTGACAACTGCAGGAAAAGAAAAATTGACCAGATAAAACCATAACAGATTATTTATTTAATTTATTTATTTAAATGTATATGTCATCCTTCCTATTAAGGCTCAGGGTGGCGTACAAACAATAAAAACATTTTAAAAATTCCCTTCATTCTCCCACAACTCTTTCCCCAATCCCCTCCTCTAGTCCCACCCAACCCTGCCCCTGCCTGCCAAATGCTTGGCCAAACAGAAAAGTCTTACAAAGTTTCCAGAAGATGAGCAGGCTCAGGCCAAGGAGAGGAAGTTTTATAATCATGGGGCAGCCACTGGGAATGCCTTTCTGTGTGCCCTGGCTGAAGAAACTTCACAGGCAGATGGTACCTGCAAGACGGTGCTTCTGGCTGACCTCAGAGGCCACAACAGGATAGGAGGGAAGAGAGGATCATTCAGATACCTGGGGACCAGGCTGTTTAGGGCTTTATAGGTCAAAACTAGCACCTTGAATTGTGCCTGGAAAGCTATTGGTAGCCAGTGCAGACTCTAAAGCCAACAGAAGACAGGCCACCACATTCTGCACCAACTGCAGCTTCTGAACAGTCATCAAGGGCAGCCCCACATAGAGCAAATTACCGTAGTCCAGTCTCAAGGTTACAAAGGCCTGGATGACGGTGGCCAAATCAAAATTTGATTAAAAAAAGGTTTCAGCCTTCTCATCAGATGTAATTGGTAAAATTACACCATTACACTTGGCCACCACCACAATCTGGTGATCCAGATGCAGCAATGGATCCAAGAGCACCCCAAGGCTACAAACCCGAGTAGCCAAAAGAGGCTGGACCCCATCAAGAACAGAGGCTTCTATGTTTCCCAGATTACAAGACCAGCCAACCATCATCACTTCGTTCTTGTCTGGATTCAGCTTTAGTCAGCTCATCCCCATCCAGTCCCCAACGGCAGCCAGGTATGAGTAAGCACCAAGACTGCAGGACCTGGGTCAGATGAAAAAGAGAGAAAGAGTTGGGTTTCATCAGCATACTGATGGCACTTCACTCCAGATCTCCATATAACCTCATCCAGGGGCCTCAGATTCACATTGAACAGGAATAGGGTCAAGATAGAACCCGGAGGGACAATGAGCCACCACCGATCATCACCCTCTGGGTTCTCCCAGCCAGGAATGAGCACAACCACGCAAGAAAAGCCATGTCAACAACACCCAATGATCAACTGTATCAAAAGCTGCTGAAACATCTAACAAAATCAACAAGGTATAGTTGACCTTGTCAATTTCCAAGCAGAGGTCGTCAACCAAGGCCACAAGTGCAGCCTCAGTGCCATGCCCAAGATGAAATTCTTTTTTTAAAATATGTTTTTATTATATTTTCCATAACAAGAGGTAACTCACTTTACATACAAACTATAATATATGTGGACCAAGGCAAGATGCCCATTACAGCAGTGGTCCATCACTTCACAGGTGAGTTACTCCCCTTAACTAAATTTTTGTCAAACATAACGTTATATTTTCCTTGTCCAGTTTCAAATGCTTTTGTAATAACTCCCATATGTTACTCCACACAGTGTAAAAGGATTCAAGTTCTTGATGAATTTCAGCGTATATACGTTCCAAGGTAAGTGTGAGCCAGATCCGGTGGATCCATTTCTTTAACGAAGGTCTTTTCTTTGATTTCCAGTTACAGATAATAGTATATATAGCTGCAATCCTTAGTTGTTGGCATGCTTGTCTTCGCTCCTTGATAACCTGTATTTCTGGAAAAATGCCCAACAAAGCAAACGTAGGCTGGAAAGGTATCTCTTGTTGAGCTAGAGCATTCATATGTGACCAGACTTCTTGCCACATATCGAGATACGCCTTAAGCTGTCAAGCAACCACCTGTTCAATAACCTTCCCTAAAAAGGGAAGATTAGAGATGGGGTGATAGCTGGCAGGAGAGACAATGGTAAGAGATGTTATTTTCAGCAGGGGCCAGACAACTGTAGTGTTGAGGCCATCAGGCACTCTGCCCTCCCAAAGGAAGGCATTGACAACCCCAGCCAGCAATGGCCTCAAAGTTTCCTGGCTAGGTTTCACCAGCCAGGATGGGCATGGATTTAATTAACAAATGGTCACCCACACCACTCCAAGCACCCTCTCTGCACTGGTGGTTGAGACTAATTGAAGCTGATTCATGCAAACTGAACAGGACCGAGCCTCCTCAAACCCAAACTCTGAATCTGCACCCAAACTAGCAGTTCCCAAGTCGAACCAAATACAAGCAACTTTATCTGTAAAGCAGGTGGCAAACTCGTCACAGCGGACAATTAATGACTTTAACTACAAGTGGAGACAGACAGGATTTAACAGGCTATCCACCACCCAGAAGAGCTCTGCTGGACAACACTTTGCAGATGCTATGGCGGCAGCAAAGAAAGCTTTCTTTGCCACCACCGGCACCAAGGCATAGTCCTTCAAAAACAATCTATACCGCAGTTGGTCGGCTTTTGCGTAAATTGAACGCCACCTGCGTTCTAGCTGCCTACCTTCCTACTTTAGCAGACTCAGGCCCTCCATATACCAAGGAGACCTGCACTGCTGCAGGAGAGGAAGTGGACGCCTGGGTGCCACTGTGTCGATGGCCCAAGTCAATATACCATACCACAAAGTGACCAGGCCATCGACAGAGAGGCTGTCAAGGTCAACAGGTAAGTCCCCCAGGAGTTCTGGAATGGATAGATTGACTTGCTTCCATGGACAATATTTCATGCATTATTTTCTAGTGTCAGAAAAAATTGGCTAGTAGGTGAGTACCTTTACCACTGTGTGATCTGGGACAGGACAGGTCGCTTAGGATAAAATCCTAAATCTACTGAAGTCAATGACAAATCTCCCATTGACTTCAATGGGTCAGGATTGTACTATCTATCTTTTTGTGTTAGCTTACCTTACCCATCAGTATTCATTCATTCATTCATTCATTCATTATTTATTTATATTTATATCCCACCCTTTCCCGAAGGCTCAGGGTGGCTCACAAATCAGTAGAATGAGGATAACAACATTTTAATTTACATTTGTCCTGTAGAACTTAATAATGCACGTAAAGGGTTTTGATAGCAAAAGATTAAAATAAAAACTATTATTATCAATATTGCCTCAGTAGCTATTGAAAACCTGCTGCAACTAGATGGAAATCTTGTGATTTTGCTCTCATTGTATTCAGTCAGATTAGAATTATGCCCAGAATTTCAAGGAATAGGTACTAGCTTCTCTGCAGCATGCTTTATATGTAGTTACGCTAAGCTGCAAGCTCATATAATTCTCAAGGGCCAGCTTTTTATTCAAAGACATTTATTTTCTGTACATTCCAGAGTAGTATAGTTGCTAAAACAGGTCTTGATCCTGTCTATAGATCTACTATTGCATACACTTGACCCTTATGTATTAAGGACAGGACATTACGTATCTGTTGGTGAAGTACAACCCAACTGCATTTTGGTCATGCATAGTATTTATTTAGAGTTTGAGTCACAGTTTTCCAACTACCTTGGTTTTATCAAGATAGTCCTGATGTTCATATTGCTGTATTGGCGAGGAAAACTTTCGTTCCAGATAGCAGTACTTTCTGATTTGATTGATTGATTGATTGATTGAGACAAGGTTCAGCAATAGTGGCTGCCTCTAGCCTGTGCTGGTACCTCTGCTGCCCAGCCTGACACCCAGTAGCTTCTTTGATGGGTGTAAACATAATGGGTACAAACAAACATGACAATAACCCGGTCTGGCCTGATTTTACCCGATCTGGCCCAGACCTCACCTGCACCTGCAGGCATACCAGATGTTGGCCCAGGATTGCCCTGGGCTGTGTCAGTGGCTAGCCCATGCTGTGACTCTGAAAAGGTTCCGAGTCACAGCCTGTTATGCCACTGTGATGGCTTCTTGACCCAGGTCATGATGGCAAGGCGCTGCTGTCATGTGTGGGTTTTTTATTTGTTTATATGAATATTTTTAACCCGCTCCCTCCTGCACAGTGGCAGCTTGGGGCGGAGTACATCACACATACTCATAACAATAAAATCAACTTAAAAACTACAAAACAATTAAAATAAATATAAAATGGACACAGCTTCCAGGCAATAAGACAATAAAACCCTCCCACCCCAACTACCCTCCCCCCTCCCCGAAGGCCCGGCAGAACAGCCAGGTTTTACAGCATCTATGGAAAGAGTGGAGGTCTGGGGATATGCGGGCCTCTGACAGGAGGGAATTCCACAGCCGAGGCGCAGCCACCGAGAACACCCTCTGTGCTGTCGCCATCTGGCATACTGGAGGGACTTCAAGCTGGGCATCCCCGGCCGACCGCAAGGGCCGCGAAGGAACCCAGGGTCTGAGGCGGTCTCTCAGGTAACCAAGACCTAAGCCGTTTAGGGTTTTGTAGGTTATAACCAGCACCTTGAATTGGGCCCAGAAGATAATAGGCAGCCAGTGCAGAGCATGGAGCACAGGTGTAATGTGCTCATGGCGGCCCGTCCCTGTCAGGAGACGGGCCACTGCATTCTGCACTAGCTGCAACATCCGGACCGTCGTCAAGGGCAGCCCCATGTAGAGCGCGTTGCAGTAGTTCAGCAAGAGACAATGAAAGCATGGATGATGGTGGCCAGATCCGAGTCTGAGACATACGGCCGCAGCCGTTGCACCAGATGTAATTGGCGAAATGCTCCCTTCGCCACAGCCTCTACCTGGCAATCCAGGCAAAGCTGTGGGTCAAGGAGCACCCCCAGACTATGAACCTGAGTGGTCAAAGGGAAGCAGACCCTGCCAATAATGGGAGTCACCACCCCCTCAGCCCTCCCCACCAACATCACCTCTGTCTTGTCAGGATTTAGTTTCAGATGGCTCGCCCTCATCCAGTCCCCCACAGCTGCCAAGCACCGGGTGAGCACCAATACTGCCGGACCTGGGTCACTCAAAAATGAGAGGTAGAGCTGCGTATCATCGGCGTATTGATGACATTGCATGCCGAAACCTCTCATGACCTCACCCAAAGATTGCATATACACGTTGAACAGAAGAGGGGACAGAATAGAACCCGGTGGGACTCCACACGAGATGATGTACATTCCCCGAGAACCACCCACTGTGTTCTCCGTGCCAGAAAGGAGTGAAACCATTCAAGAACAGTTCCATTCATCCCATTCCGGTCCCGCAGCCTCGCCACCAGCAACTCGTGATCAACGGTATCAAACACTGCTGACAGATCCAGTAAGATCAAAACTGTGGATCTGCCCTGATCTAATTCACGGCACGGCACAGGTCATCAACCAACATATATATTTAGATGTAGATTGATAAACAGAGATAGATGGAAAGATAAAAAGCTGATGCTGAAGCTGGAGCTAAACTTTTCGGCTTCTGCCTTCGTCAGTGTGCTACTGACGAAGGCAGAAGCTGAAAAGTTTAGCTCCAGCTTCAGCATCAGCTTTTTATCTTTCCATCTATCTCTGTTTATCAATTTACATCTACAAAAAAATATTATTAAATTATTGATTGACTGCATCCTCCTGGGATCCAGAGCTTCCTTGAGAGTTGTGCTGTTCAGTTGCTTTCCAAGTCTCTCTCTCTCACTCTCTCTCTCTGTGCTAAGGAAAGTTGCAGACTTTTAACATGCTGACTTTTAATAGTTTTATCAAGTTCACTTTAGCCAGACATAAACGTCACTTTTAAGTTGCTGTGAGACTAAAGTAAATTGCATCTAAGTAGAGTGCATAGTTTTCCTGGCTGGGTTTATTTGTACACTGCTGGGGTGAAGTATCACAATAAAGCACTTGGTAAGGGAATTGTGGGGGAAAGCACAAACAGGAGAGACACTAAATCAGCATCTGGCTGACCCCAGGATTAAGAAAATGCAAAGATTATGATATCTTTGTACTTCTCCCTTTCCTAGCGATGCACTAAGTGCAGCTTGACCTGACCAAAGAATCTAGGTTATAATTAAGCAGAATAGGTTGGGAAACAAGAGCAGGTTGTAGGCATATGATAGAATGATAGAACGGTGTTTCTTACCATGATGGCACACTTTATGCAAAGACAGCATGAGAGAAAAAAAATTGTACATATGTCTACCTGGACAGACACCCTGACCATTACGCTACCTCAGACAAGGTACATAATCCCCATTTACACCTGGTGGACTCACCTCCTATTAGCCATACTAAACAGGCAAGTTGGCTGATTATTATACATCCATCCCTTAGCATCTATCCATCATATAAGGCCTTGCCATTAATAATTACATTTCTGTTCAATGTGATAATTACTTCGTCTTTGCTAGATGTGTCCTGCACTCTAGACCTGTTTCTGCCCACCTGTTCTGCTCCCTTGACCTTGCCTCTTAGGGCATTTCTCTGGGGGAGTTTCCCCTGCACCTTGACACCCGCTCGGTCAATGATCTCATAGCCTTCTGGAACATCTTGTTGGCCGAGACCATTGACAGAGTGGCTCCCAGGCATCCGCTGCACTCCCGAGTCTCCCGCAGGTCCTTCTTACAAGGTGTCATCATCATCATCATCATCCTTTTATTGTTTAGCCGTTGGCTATAACAAAATATTCATACAAACACAACATAACACATCAAAATACAGAATTTAAAACAGGAATAAGAAACCGTGGCCCACCTGGGAGAGTTGAATCCCAACCCACCACGGGGAACCCCTTGCATTCTCTTATCCCTATCAACTAAAATAGAATCTAAAATAAATAAATAGTTTCCAACTTGCCTCAAGAGAGAATGAAATACACAAGCACTCCTAAACCACCAGGTAGCAAACAAAAACCCCAAATCCAGCTGATAACCACCCCCCACCCCGAAAAGACTCTGGAGCAACAGGAACGGAGGGAGTGTATACAATAGCAGTGATATAACTCCCTACAATAGAACCCCCTCATCCCTTGAATCTGGATTCCCCGGGGGGGCTTAAGGAATCACCTGCCTAGCATCATTGGCCGGGACGGGCTCACTTCCATAGTCTAACAGACCTATCACTCCTAGTTATCGAGCCAACGTTTTGCAAAAATACAAAATGGCCAGGGCCATCCCAGAGACTGCTCTAGTCAGAGCCGAGTCCACTGGACTAAGAATTTTCCAAAGCTCCTGACCTTCCATTCCCTTTAAATATCGTGACCTAAGCTCATCAAATTGAGGACAGCGAAGCAAAATATGGGCGACCGTGTCTATCTCCCCTAAGTTACACAAAGGGCAAACCCTCTGACTCCAAGCTAACCCCTTATAGCGGCCCTCTAAAAGCGCTGAAGGGAATGAGTTGATCCTTAACTTAAAAAAAGCGTTCCGTTTCCCTACGTCTGTCCAGTTAAAAAGTTAGTATTCACCAGGGCCCCCAGAATTAAATGGTAGATACTGAGGTACCACCTTCTGCTGTGCCAGCAGCGCAGATTCTAATTGCAGGGTTTGGTCAAGAATCCTTCTTTTAACCAAGCTCCTGGCTGCTTGTAATCCTACAAACCCCAAACTTCCAGCAGAAAATCCTAGC
>QEPC01012829.1:1156116-1221156 GCA_003113815.1 Sphenodon punctatus
GTGGCTCCCCCCCCCCCCTTTCCATGCCCATTGCTCTCTCTTCCTGGCAGGAACGGAGACATGTGGGGATCAAAGCCTACACAACCCCTCTGGAAGAGCCATGTGGATCCTGCGATCCCCTCGCCATTTAGGAAAGGAACTTGGGGGATGGCAAGATCTGTGCTGCTCCTCCAGAGGGGCCGCAACACTCGCTGGCTTTGATTCCTGCTCCTCTCTGTTCCCGTTAGGAACAGCCATGGAAGAAGCCTTTCCTGGCCATGAGCCTCCTTCCCATTGGAGTCAGTAGCATTAGCACGAGCCTCTCAGCTGATAGCTGGCAGCGGGAGAGGAGTGTGAGTGACTGTGCCGTCCCTGGGGGCCGCATGACAGGTTGTGTCAGGGCACCAGTGATCTCGCTGCCCTGGGCCACCCAGGGACAGTGAGATTGCTGGAGTGACTGCCCACCTATTAGGTGGCTCCCGGGGGCAGGGCATGCTAGCATTATCTGTGGTGGCCAGTGCAAGGTCATGCACTGTGGGCAGGGGCTGCCCATTTGAAGGATTCCCAACACTGCTGACAGGTGTGGCAATGGCGTGGGGACTCCATGGATTGACCCCGGGTTCTGGCTGCCTCTCGTCCCATGTGTTAACACCTCTTCATAACAAAGGAGTGACACCGTTGGCTAAATTCCTGCTCATCTTGCTTGCTAAAGTAGTCGTAAAGTTGTGTAAGTTCCTGCTTCCATAGGGACAGTGAAAAAGACTCATCCCTTAAACTGTAATATATTAGAAAATTGTGGTCACAATGACTGTCAGCATTTTAGTTTTTGACTTTGCTTTTAAGTTTATAACTCAACCATAAAAGTTCCTTTCATGCTGAAATCTTGCATGCAGTGTCACACTCCAGAAGTCAAATTTTATACAGATTTTTCTCCCCCCCCCAAATGGCCTGTTTAGAAGTTTTAGTACTAGAAAAATACAGCTTGTGGACATTTGCTTTTATGTAGTACTTCTGTACTTTATTAATAATTAATGTATTCTTTAAAAAGGATAATTTGCAAGCTAGGAGGCTAAAATGTGAGTCAGATCTCTTAATGAAACTCACCTATTTAAAACCATAATGCCATTAACACTTGAAAGTAAATCCACATCCACACTACAAAGAGGTGGGCAGTGAGTTGCCATGGTACCTGCCATGCCAGTGAATTTGTACTGAGGGTGAAAACAAACATGACGCTAACTGCACTTTAACTCTGCTTTAACATTTCTTATCCATTTCCATAGTATCATCCATTACACTAAATTAAATCATGCACACAGTTAGCTACAAGAATCTACTTTAAAACAGGATTTTAAATGCGTCAACTAAGAAATACAGAATTAAGGCTACAATTTTGGGTGGTAGTTCCTTGTCCTTAATTCACCTAATTTCAGCACAAAAGCTATATAATGTTGCCAGGGAATTTGGCCATGCTAGGAAAATGAGCTATTTTTGACACCCGGTGCCACAAATGGTTTTCACTGCCTCACACGATGATGAAAATGGTTGCACTCTTGGTGTGGACAGGGTCAACTGAGTTCAAACTTGTTGACAAGGATTCATAGAAGCTATTTTGTCTAAATAAAGGCAAGAAATATTTGACTTGGGCTCTGTAGGATAGTTTCTTATATTTTTTTTGAACATAACTTATCTTGTCTGCACCAGCAGAACAATAGTTTCCAATGTAACACATAATTAAGTCAAATACCACAAAATATCTTGGTGGCAAGAAACCAAATAGGATTTTTAAAAAGTTTATTTTCTATCTATCTATCTATCAATCTAGATGCAAATTGTTAGAACGATAAGGTTGGCATTTTCAAAAGAGCCTAAACGAGTTAGAGGCTCAATTCCTACTGAAATATATTTCAGTAGGAACATATTTCAGTAGGAATCGAGCCTCTAACTTGTTTAGGCTCTTTTGAAAATGCCAACCTTATCGTTCTAACAATCTGCACGAGAGTGTTTAAGTGTGAAGGTGGTTAACTAGCAACTCTGTGTAGCTTTTGCCATAAATTGCCCTTCCAAAATGTAAACTGAGCGGTTAATCATAGGGTAGGAACAGACGTGACAGTGGTCTGCTTTGGCCTGGGACCCACCGACATGTCTGTGTTTACGTACTGCTAGATGTTGGCCCAAGATTGCCCCAGGGCAGGTAGGTGGCTAGTCCAGGCTGTGTCCTTGGAAAATCTCTGAGGATGCAGTCAAGCTAAGGGCCGCTGTGGGCTACCGCACCCTACGCACCTCAGGGTAGGGACCACCATGGCTGTCCATCATGGCAGGGGACGGGGCACTGGGAATAAGGTGAGGGCAGGGTCGTCCACCTGCACATTTGTTTAGCTAGCAGGATGGCTGTCCAGCCACAGGCATGTTTGTTCGGTGCCCTGGGCTGTGTTGGCTATGATTTCCTGTCCCAGGGTGGGCTGGGGAACCGCTGTGCTGCCTGCATGTCTGTTTTTACCCCTACTTAAGCAGCCCCAACAAAGCCTTCCACCCCTTCACAGGAAGAACACTTCTTTCCTTGCAGCACACCCTGAAAATCAACAGATCTGGAATACTTCAGAAAATAAGAACATACATATGCAACATATGATAAAAAAATAACATTTAAAATAGGGTATAAACATGCATTTCCATTCCAGCTGCTAAGTAATGAATATAAGAAAGAAGCGTTTGCTATTCCAAAGGTTTGGTGTTTTGGTTTCATTTTTGCACCTTTCTTGGTTGCTGGTCCTGGCAAAGACAGGATATTGGACTAGAGAGGCCTTGGGTCTCACACCATAATAAGTCCATCTGTTCCTTTTACTCATTCTTCACCCCCCCATCTGCAAACATCTGAGACAGGAGCATAGATAGAGTTGAGGAAGGGAGGGCTCAGTCTCCTTCTGTATACCCTGCCCCCCAAAAGCAAGTCTTAACTTTCTAAAACAAAATAATTTAAGACAGATTTGAAGACATGTGAATGGGGCTGCCTATAAGCTTTTCAGAATGTAAAGCATTGCAGCTTTATGGGTTGCCCTTGCCTGTATAATACTTGCTCTGCGGTGGAGTGGTGTGGAGAAGGTCCTGAGCTACAAGTGTGCGGCGGCTTGAATGTAATTGGCAGGGGCAGGGCCTGTCACCTTCGGCTGGTTTAAAGAGCTCCAGACGCCGACGGCAGCGCCGGCGGCCGCGCGCCTAAGGGCTGCGCACGCAAGGGCGCGCCCTTGTGCGCGCGCAGCCCTTAGGTGAGGGAGGTTTTGCTTGCCTCCCCCTTTCCTTCTCTGTATTGCTCTTGCTTTTTGTTCCCTTTTCCTCTGTTCTGCTCTTTCTATTTTGGGAAATTGGGATGACGACCATCCAACGTCGGAAGCCTGTGGGGGAGGGTGATGTAATTCCCCCTAGGAAACAGAGGAAGCTGGACAATTATCTACGACCTAGAATGTCTGTGGGGCCCTCAAGGGATGAGGAATTATTGACTTCTGACTTTGCTACACCGAATCGCTTCGCAGCCCTTGTAGAGACGGGCGAATCCACCTCTTCAGATGTTGGGCAGCAGGACTTCAGGGGGTGTTCTCGTAAGAGACGGGCAGAGGGGCCAGTTGGGCCAGAATCACCTATATCTCGGTCTCCCCTGCAAGGGCTGGAGGCTAAGGCCTCTGGTCAGGTCCACGGGTCTGCGGATCCCTTATGGGTACAGGTGCTGGCGGAACAGACGGTTCTCATTGGTAAGACTTTAAATCATATTTTCGCCCAGCTGTGTATGTTAACCCGGTTGGTGGAGAAGAAAAATTCATTGGACTTTTCTGGTCCTGATAGGGCTTCTCCTATGATTGATTCTACCAAAACTCCCCCTTTAGGGGTGGGGTTACAGGTCTGCCCTTTATTGGGAGAACCTAAAAAATCTGCATCAGGCTGTTTTCCCCCACCCGGTAACCCCGTTTCTAATCCAAGAGGGGTTCGTGATGGAGGGTCGGGGCCGGGATTGGGGTTTGGGTGGTGTAGAACTTCAATTGATTTTACAATACCTCCTTTACCTTTTGAATTAGTTCCCCAGTGGTCTTCCCCCTACTGGGTGGCTCGTCATCTGCGTACTATTCTTCGTATTCCCTGTCAGCCTAGGAATATCAAAGGAATAAGGATTCTATATAGGCGTAGAGATCTCTTTCGAGCAGTTGTCTCGTTTAAGAATAGTGACCTCCCGGATTATATCTGGCAAGAGAGTCATTTATTATATGAGAGAGGGATTCGTCTTGCTAAGATTTATATAAATGGGGACCTATTTCCTTATCAACTGAGACAAAGGACGGGGGAGGGTGTTAAGCCTATCTCTGATCAGCAGGTTAATTCTTCAGTGGGGCCTCCTCCCTCCCCTTCAGATTTGATCTCAGGTAGTCCTATGCAAATTCAGATCCAGGCCATGGGTAGGGAGGGACAGCTGCAGGGAAAGGAAGAGGAAGGGGGGGTACCATTAGCTACCCTTGAAAACGAGTGTCGGCTTGGTTTACAGGGGGGATTAGAGCAGACAGGGATAGGTTATCTGGAATCCACTGGACTTAATGGCGGGAGGGGTAATGTCCAGGGTGGGACTCAGGCATTACAAGTTAGGCAGACAATCCCTTTAGAGGTTGGGGTAAATGTGGTCTGCCGGACCTCGGTGTCTACACAGGGCTCCCCTATTCAGGAGGAGGAAGCTTTGGGGGGTTACTGTTTCCCAACCAATCATGGACTCAGTGTGAATGAGGAGATGAGTAGGAAGTGGACTGGTTTCCGGGAGTTGGCAGATTATGAATGCGGTGAGGGAGAGAGATTAAGTCCCTTAAGAGGAGGGGAAGTAGGGAGGGGGGTAGGGGGGCTCCGTCTTTGGGATCTGAGTCTAATTTGGCGGTGGGTATTGCTGAAAGTGGAGAGGGATTTGTGCCGATGGATTCTACTCAGGTTGCCACGTTGGTGCAGAAGGATGGGAGGGAGTCTTTCCTGGAACCTGTGGGAGCCCAGGAGACCCCAGAAATAACAGAGTTGGGAACTCAGGAAAGTAAATCCAAGTTGGATTGACTGAGCAAAAATAAGTGTCCATCCTCCTTAAAGATCTTGTCATGGAATGTTGTGGGATGGTTTCAAAGGCTACAGGACCCTAGGGTTGGTTCGCTTCTTAGGAGGTTTGAGATAATCCTGGTCCAGGAAACATGGCTCCTTGATCGGCCGGAGTTATCAGGTTATGTAACCTTTTGGTCCCCTGCCATTAAATCATCTCTACGGGGCAGGCCTAGCGGGGGAGTTCCCTGTTTGGTAGCTACTACCAAGGGATTTAATATCTCCCCCTTGGTTTTGGATTTCCCCAATGTTTGTGGATGCCTGGTAGAGACAGGCAGGTGGTCTCTCCTGGTGATTACTGTTTATGTTCCGCCTAGCTCCTCCCCAGGATATAGTGAAGGGGTTTGGGAGAGTTTACTGGCTTTGTTATTGGATGTCGGGAGACTTTATCCGGATATCCCTTTGCTACTTTCAGGTGATTTCAATGCAAGGATAGGCTGTTTGGATTTAGATATTAATTATTCAGGTAAAGGTTGGATTCGGGAGGATTCTACTCCTCTTTTGCCTTGCCAAGGGAAGGATCCTGGTTTAAATGCAAACGGGTATGCCTTAGTCAAATTGTTGGCGGAAATGGATCTCTACTTGTTAAATGGGCGGGGTTGGGATGATTATCCGGGAAATCTTACTTTCCTCTCCAGTAGAGGTGGAAGCACTATAGATTATATGGCTCTCTCTCCCAGTATGCTCCCTGAAATTGGAAACTTTGGAGTTCTGGCTTGGGCTGGGGGAAATCATCTACCCCTTGCACTTTCACTGGACGCCCTAGGTTCCCCTGTACAGGATGGAACCAGAAGTGTAGCCCGGGCTCCTTAAGAACCCTGTGGCCAAATCAGGAAAAGATGGAGCAAGGATCTGGGGTCTAGCTTGTTATCTTCCCTCCACTCTGGGATGGGGACAGAGTTAGCGGGCAGCATAGTGTTAGCTGAGTCACCGGATGGATGTCTGAAAGCGTACCGGCAGTTTATGGCTTGGCTGACACCCCAATTATCATCAGTAGGAAGTAATAGACGGATCCCTGTGGACGAGCGGAAATTTAATTACCCAAGGTACGATCAGGAATGTAGAATCTCTCGGGCAAATGTGAGAAGATTATATAGGCGTTTTAGGATCTCCAGTAGGAGAGGTTTGTTAAATGAATTGTCGAAGGCCCGTCAAAATTACAGGTCTCTGATGAAGTCTAAAAGAGAGGCACATATAAGGAGGGCTTGGGAGGAGTTGGATAGTGCTGCGCGGGATACAAATTACTTTAAATTTTGGAAAATAGTGCGGGGGATTAGATGGGTGAAGGGTATGGGGGCAGGGGCAGGTGCTGGGTCACTAGTGAGGGAGAGGGATTGGATCCAGCACTTTGCCTTGTTGTATTCAGACCTGACTGCCCCTAACCCCTTCTGTGAAATTTTGGATATCTCTCTCCAGTGGGCGCCAGTTTTGCCGGAGGATGTAAAAGAACTAGTAAGAAGGTTGAAAGGAGGGAAGGCCCCTGGTAATGATTTCCTGCCGGCTGAATTATTAAAGGCGGACATGGATTGGTGGGCTCCGTTGCTGGCCTCCCTGTTTTCGGCCATTAATGAGAAGGGGGTTATTCCGGAGGGATGGGAGTCAGCAATAGTCATCCCTATATTTAAAAAGGGATGTCCCACGAGGCCTGAGAATTACAGGCCGGTTAGCCTTCTTAATGTGATCAGCAAGCTTTATGCTAAATATCTCTTGGTGAGATTAGAAGGTTGGCTTGTGAGAGAGAACATCATTGTAAGAGAGCAGATAGGGTTTAGGAAGGGTTGTTCCACCCAGGACCATTGCTTTGTACTGTGCCATCTAGTACAAAAATATAGGTCTGTGCGAAAACCTTTATATGCGGCTTTCATCGATCTTCGTGCCGCTTTTGATTTGATCCCACGGGATCGGCTTTGGCAGAAATTGTTTGCGCTAGGAGTGGACCGCCGATTGCTGCTTCTTATAAGAAGTCTGTATTCAAATACCTCCTTAAGAGTTCGATTAAATTATCAAGGAACTTTGTCAAGTGAAATAGCAACAGAGAGAGGAGTAAAGCAAGGGTGTGTCTTGGCGCCTTACCTTTTTAATGTATATGTCAACGATGTAGTCCAGGTACTATCGGACTCCCTCTGTCACCCGCCCCAAATAGCTGGCACCTCGGTGCCATGTTTATTGTATGCGGACGACACAGTTCTCCTAGCCTATACACAGGTTGGACTGAGGCGCTCGATGGAGATCTTTTTGAATTATTGCCGAGAAAATTACCTGGAGATAAATTATGATAAGACGAAGGTGGTCGTCTTCGCAAGGGAGAAGCAGATTCATACATGGAAGATGGGGGGGAAGAGTGATCTGCCAGGTTAAACTTTATAAGTATTTAGGCTTATTGTTTCAAGCAAACGGAGGTTGGGCATCCCAAATGCAGGTGGTGTTACAGAAAGCCAAGCAACACAGTAAGGTCCTTTTATCCTTCTTTTGCCTAAAGGGTGGTCATTTGATTCCCCCGGCGTTGAAATTTTTTTCTCAGAAATGTTTGCCCTCGTTACTTTTCGGGGCTCATTTTTGGGCTTTGGGGAAGGAGAAGGGATTGGAAAGGGTTCAAGCGGGGTTTATTCGATCGTTGCTGGCTGCCCCACCGGGAATTAGTTCCTTGGTATTGGTTATGGAATGTGGGTTACCGTCTGTATGGGAGAGGATTTGGGCTGCAGCATTGGGTTATTGGTTGAGGTTGTTATATGGGAGTGTGGCCCCTTTGGCGGTTTTGGCTGTGAGAGGTCTTCAAAATGACTGGCTCAAGGCGACCAATTTGAAGATCGGGGAGTTGGGCCTGTGTCCAGTCTCCCTTGGGTTTTTGGGCTATAATGCGGCCAGAAGATTAATGAGGAGTAGGCTGGCAGATGTAGCCCGGCAAACGCAAAGGTCAGCCATTGGAGATCAGAGATCTCAGGCTTTATATTTACAATGGGCAAATGAGGTATCCATCCTGTCTCCCTATTTGGATCAGGGGCTCTCCATTCAGGACAGAAGGCTCTTCTTGTTGGCCAGAACAAATTATTTTCCTCCAGCTATAGTTGAGGGGAGATATAAAGGGATTCCGTTGGCCCAAAGGCTGTGTAAATGCTATCTAAAGACGGTAGAGTCTCTGGTGCATGTGTTCTTGATATGTCCCCTGTATGAGACAGCAAGGCAAAAGTTTATCTCCCCGGTGATTGCCTCTTTTCCAGGCAGGCCTTCCAATTTCTATGTGAGACTCCTGTTGGGGAGTAGGGACCCAGAGGTGATCTTAGCAGTGGTCCGCTTTATGCGGCTGGTAACTTTGGAGCCAAAAGATTAGTTGGGGGCTGGTTTTTCCCCTTTTGTTGTTTCTTTTAAATATATGGATAGAGTGGCGACAGGTTTGCTGCACTCCCCTTTTAAATTAATCTATGGGAGTTAAATGTTAATGTTGAGAGTAACTTTGTATTAGGTTTATATTTTGTATATATTCTGTGGTTGATGGTGGGGGTCGAATTTGCATTTATATGTGACTCTGCAACGATGTTGGTCAAGTATAAATTGATTATTAAAATGTATGTATGTAGTAGGAGTGGTGGGTTGAATCCCAAAGTTAGGTTTGTCAAATATAAAGTTGCATAAATATTTTATTTGGTTGTATGATGTACTGGTTGGGGACAACTTTGTAAAATTGTCATGTAAGCATTGTATTTACATGGATGCTGTTTTTAGCCCCTGTTATGGGGATTTATTTTGCAATGGCCCGCGGCCAAGCAATAAACTATTATTATTATTATTATTATTACTTGCTCTGCTCTGCCCCCAGGACCTTCTGTCTCTCCCAGAATCTGGCTACAGGTCTGGTTTGAGAGCAAAGAAGAGCCATGGCACCATTCCATTAAAATAAAAATAAATGGGCTCTGGTGGACCACAGGCCTTTACATGCTTGGTGATGAGTATGACATGAATAACCAGGTACTTAAAAGCAGGTAAAACTGGGGAGGAAGTTTGCCATCGTCAAGACCCCTCCGCTCCAGACATTTACATCCAGCGAAACTGGCTCAACTGTTCTCAGCTGTAACACTTGCCTATTCATAAAATAAGGGAGAGGGGTGGTTCAGGTGACTGAATCTCCACAACAAGATTAAATAGATTATAATTAGAGCTAAGATTTAGTCATGGTACTGACAGGAGTAACGTTTTTAGTTAATTTCTCCCCTCACGGTGATTTTTACAGCTTTTCTGTGACTTCCCTGACTTTTGCATAAAAAACATCAGAGGAGCCGCTTCCGACTCACCCCAGAGAAGAGACGTGCCGTTAAGAAGAGAAGTGTCGCCAAGAAGAGCGGCGTGGAGACCACAGTCAGCACTGGCTGCCACACTCAAGTCTCTGGGGTTCTCCAAACCCCTCCCCTTCAGAGCATGGTGGGGTTAAAGGCAGAGGGCGGAGCTTGAGAAGATCTGCCCAGAAGAACAGCATGGATACTGCACTCAGTGCCGGCTGCCACACTCACAATGTTGCACCAAACCCCGCTCTGAGCACGATGTGGCTAGAGGCAGATTGCGGGGTCAGAGCTAGAAAAGGTGCCTGGAGGAGACGGCAGCATTTCCTCTGCCTTTCCTCGCACCTTGCTCCACCTTCCTTCCTTCCTGGGGGTTTCATTCTATGAGAGATAAGGGAAAAGGCCAGTTCGCTTTCCCTCTGCCTGGGGCTTTCATTCACAGAGATAAGGGAAAGGGGCAGAGGTTTTCTTTCCTCCTTCCTGGGGCTCTCATTCTACGTGAGATAAGGGAAAGGGGGGGAGGGTTCCCTTTCCTCCTGACCTGGGCTTACAATCTAATAATATGTTATGTAAAGAAACATTGAATAAAAGTAAAATGGAACTTTTTTTACCTATGACTTTTTATCTTTTCTACCATGACCTAGTCATGACTTTTTAGAAAAAATACTGTGACAGAATCTTAGCCCTAATTATAATCAATAGCTTGAATAGATCATCAATTTAGAACTATATTTGATCTACTCTATCCACTCAGTCTATCCAATAACCTTTCCAAAGTGCTCATCATGGTGCTGGAATGAAATGAGCAGAATAGAGACTGGGGAGAAGTAGCTTAGAAATAAAATGTATCTCATTAATTTTTCTGAGTCATATTTAACTTTGCAAAAGTGTGTGTGTGTTGTTTGGCATGTCTTCTGAAGGGTGAATAGAAGAGAGGGCATTTTGGCATTTATTGGGCAACATGGCTACTAAAATTTGAGGCTCAGCAAACTATTTGCTCTTAACAACACATTGTGCTACTAATGCGGTGTTGCTAAGTCCCTTTTCAAACAGGTTACTACTACTAACAGGCTGTGGGGGGTGGGGGGATGGGTGTGCGCTTGTGGTTGGTAGAGGTGTGTGTGTGGCCGTTCCCACAGGGGCACACCCATCTCCACCCACCTCCACACACGGAGTAACCGGCACTGGAACCCGTTGCTCCATGTGTGGATGATGGGTGGAGATGAGTGGAGCATGGGAGCATGCATGCACCCCCACCCACCGCGGGTACCGTTCCCATGGATGACCCCCCCTCCCACACAAGTGGGGGGGGGGCACCCGTGTGAAAAGGGCCAAAATCTTTACTTTCTATCCATTTGGTAGGTTCCTCTCTTTCATTTCTAATTTGGCTCCAAAATACACTAGTAGTTTCATCAGCTCTTCTGCTTTTACCCATATGGACCAGGAGCAAATGAAAGTTGTTAACTGCATACTCAACAATTATATTTCACAGAGCTCTTTAATCGGCACCCTAATAAACATCACACCTACTTAATTGGGACAATTGCCAGGGAACAGATTTAGTTCCATGGACCTCAGTAGCCATAAATGATGGATAAGTAAATTGTGGTTGTGTTGTCTGCAAGCTTATTTTACATTAGTCAACAGGTGTGAATTGGTGTTTTCTGGCATACACATCGCCATTTGCAGCTCAGCTCAATTTGTGTGGGTCCTCTACTCTATTATGGCTGTTAAAAAAAGAAGGTGTTTTTTTTTTGGTCTGCTCTTTTCAAGAAAATAATTAAATAGAATTGGGTTCCAATATAATGTATAGCACTATTAGGCTTTGATAATCAGGGCAGTCACTGAAGTTCCTGTCTCTACTAGTCTGCCAATTAAGATTATGCTAGCATCATGTGGGATTGCTGATGTGGAGGGCACATATGTGATGAACATTTCTGCTGCAGCTTTCTCTGACTGCATGTGATCACTTTGAGTTGCGTTTTGGCCACCTTTGCTTTAAAGCAGAATTCCTACCATGCTGGAAATCTGTACCTAAAAGTAAAAACAAGCCCTTGAAATTGATATATACTGCAATTGAATGTGTGCACATGTGACGTTCTTCTATAATTTAGACACTCTTTGCCAGAAATAGATAAAATTGAATACAGCAAACCTCTCTTAATCCCCACATTCCTCCCAGATTGTTTCTATGGAGACTGTAAAGCATTAGGGAAAGCAAACAAAGTTACCAAAAAGAAGGAGAAAAATATAAAAGAAAAAGAACCCTCAGAAAGTCAGCTTCAGACCAGGACAGTTATGGACCATCAAAAGATCATGAAAGGAGGACATCATTTGAGACAGAGGTAATCTGAAATTAACTGTCCATGCTGGCATTTGCTTTGACCTGTTGGCAGGAGGAAAAGAAACTGCTGTGTCCCACTAAGGAGGGATGGTTAAACTACAGCTTCTACAGAGGGTTCCGGCTCTTCTTTAGAGCATGGAGGATTTCTTCCATTACATAACTGGACACTTTCCTTTTTAAAAATTATTTTTAAACAATTCTTTTTTTGTTCTCTCCAATGTGTGCAAATTCTTTTTGCACCAGTGCTTCTGTGCTGCAACTGTCGTGCCAACAGAACGAAAACTTCTAGAGTAACAATGGTTCATTTTCCTTTAATGACTTTGTCGACAGGATGGAGACATTTTTGTGGTGTGATGAATCCACTCGGTCTCCTGTTGTGCTTTCCCCACATGCTTTGGAAACTCTCTCTTTCTTTCTGAGAAGCTGTGGCCATCAACTCAGGCAAGAGCATCATTACTTTATATTCATTGTATTTAAATGACACCCCAGCGGTAGTGACCTTCTGGGATAATTGATGTAAATTATATGCTGTGTAAGGGGAAATAAAATCTTTTTCTGACTTTTTATGTTCTGCAGAGCAATAAAAGTGAAAACAAATGACAGAGAAAATCAGGCCCATTCAAAAGGGAAACTCAGTATGCATTATGGTTTGAGCAGACTCCAGTGTGGAAATACTGAGACAATTCAGAATGACCTAAGTATCTTAAAGGTGACTTGCAAAAGGAAAATAATTTTGTTTGTGACCTTTTTTGGTACTTTATCTTGGATAATGAAAGCTTGAAATAAAAGAAATAAATCCCTGAAAAGTTTAGTAAGTGCTCTAAAGACTTGGTTAGACTAGCAGACACAGCATTTTTGGTAACTGAATAAGCACTCAAGTCACAATGAGGCTGCTTAGGCTTCTGGAAATATGCTGTTCACACTTGGCATAGGCAGGTATTAGCATAACAAGACTCATGCTATAGTTCAGGGGTGGGGAATTTTTACCCTGCCAAGGGCCACTTTGAAAATTAGCCCAAGGTCCATGGGCCGGAGTTGTGAGTGGGGGTGCATATGGGGTGTGCTGAGGAGGGGGAAAGGAAAGGGAGGGTCTAGTTCATAGACCTGTGCCAAGGATCCATCTAGGGCTACCACCTCCCTGCAGAAAGCAACACAGAGAAGGCAGGGCAAAGAGGCTGACCCTCTCCCTTTCTGGCATAACCTCTGTGGAGTATCATGATGTCAGGAAGTTCTGTAGAGCCATGTCAGAAAGGGGCAGGAAAGTCCTTGTAACCGGTCTTCTTTCTGATATGGCCACCGCTAGGTGGAGGGGGATGGGGTCAGACCTGGCAGGATAGGGGTGTGGGCAGGTCATTACAGAAGTGCTTGCCCCAGCACCTGTCCTCAAAATCAGCCGTGTCAGTGCCCTTCCATACAGTGGAGGTGGTGTGTAGTCTCCTCCCTGCTGCTGACTCAAACCTACTAGGGAGGAATCCCTGGTGTAAGCCTCAGATAAACAGCAGGACTTGCTGCTACTGCTAATTCTAAGGGGGAAAGGGTGCCACCCCTATTGCCGCACATGAGTGCAGGTGTCAGAAAGCTTCCACCTGCACTCACCTGCTGCCTGCTAGTGCCTGCTGTTTCCATGCCTGCCTGCTGCATGTCAATCTCTCTTGAGTGTTGATAATGAAAAGGAAAGGAGAACGGGGGGAAAACCCCACAGCAAAGTCCAGGCAAGCAGTCCTGCCAGGATGTGAACAACACTGTAGGGATGCTCCAGGTCTGTGACCCTCTATTCCAGTGGTTTTCAACCTGTTGTCCACACTACAAACCCCTGCCAGGGCCTGCTACTCCTATGCCTCCCTCCTGCATGCCACCGATTGACTCCTCCCTTCCAGGTATGACTGAAACCACTGACCAGCAACTTCTATCACACCAGCACCAGCGCCGTCCCTCAGTTGCTGAAGCAGCAACCCATTGTCAGTTGTGTCAAATGCTGCTGTAAGGTCCAGCCTGACCAGAATGGCCAGCTGTCCTCAATCTAAAATCATTAGCAGATCATTCATGACCCTGACAAGTATCCTGTGAGAAGGCTTGAACCATGATTGGAATTTCCCCCAAATATTATTAGAGTCCAAATCACCTTCCCTAAGAAGGCAGATTGGAGACTGGCAAGCACTCCAACATCAAGAGATGGTTCCTTGAGGAGGGGTGGACCTCCGTGCATTTGAAGGCGGCTGGCACCCTACCCTCCCTAAAGGAGGCGTTAACAATGCCTGTCAATAAAGGTACCACTGCCTCGGCTCTCCCCCTCAACAACCAAGACAGGTATGGGTCGGAGATCCCAACGATCCCAACAGCCCACAGACCTCCTCGTCATCAACAGCCCACAGACCTCCTCGTCATCAACAACACTGAGGTCAGCCAGGGGAGTACCCTAGGAACTCCAGGGCTTCCACACTGAAAGGCCCAACGAGTCCCGCCTACAGGCTCTCTCCGCAAAGAATGTAGAAAATTCCTCACAGCGGTCTACTGAAGAAACTGTAGATGGATTGAGACAGTCTGGATTCACCAGGCTGCACACAACCCAAAATAGTTGCAGCAATCTGTTCCCTGTAGCGTTTATGCCTGAGGACAAATACAAATGCTTGACCTCAGAAATAGCCCTTCATAATACACCTGCATAAACTTTCTGTACAGCTGAAGATCAGCCTTGAGGCAGCTCCTCAACCATCTCCTCTCCAATCTACACCCCAACCTCTTAAGTCTGCCAGTTCGTTGTTATACCAGAGTGGCCTACGGACTGTTGAGACAACCAGAATCTGGTGGTAATGAGCCAGGGCATCGAGGGCTCCCTGTGAGAGCTGAAAATAGCCGTTAGTGAACCTGTACCCCCCTAAAATGCTGTTAACATTTTAATAACAACTAAAATGAAGTTAAATTACAACAAAAACATAACTAAATTTTTGAAACAGATCAAAACCCAAACGAAAACAAATTTGGTCCTGTCTGCACATCCCTAGTTCCCTGTTTCCTGTCCCAGTGGCCGTGCCCCTGTCTAGGGTCACGCCTACTGTGAGCAAGGCTTTGCTGCCCCCAGGAACCCTGTTTTCTCTGACCCAGAAAAACCAGGGCTCAATCCAGAGCCTAGATCAAGGGTGGGGATCTTTACACCTTTTCCCTCCCAGGGACCGCTGAAAATTAGTACAATCTCTGAGGCCCAAATAAAGGCCCTTTTCACACGAGATGCCCCCACCCATCTCCACGCAGTTTCGCTGCATGGAGATGGGTGGAGGCACCCATATGAATGCTGCAGGGGATGGGTAGGGGTGCGGGCATCCTCCCGCGCTACACCCACCTCCAGCCACCACCCACCCACGGAACAATGGGTTCCAATGCTTGATGCTCCGTGGGTGGAGATGGGTAGAGGTGGGTGTGCGCCCGTGGGAACACCACAGCTGCACACCCACCCATTCATTTAAAAAGGGCCAAAAGTCAGGAGGGGAGGGCTCAAGGGTTGCGCTCAGAAAGAGGAGGGTCCAGATCATGGATCTGTGTCATCGATCTGTCCCTTATTCTTGTTTGCGTACCCTCATCTCTGCTCCCTTAACCTGAGCTCAATCTTTTAGTGTTCGGCAAGAGGAACTAGATTCAGGAACCAGGTCCAGAAAATGGAAAGGGGTCACATAAAGGCTAATGTTGGGACAATTTGGCCCCCAAACCTGAGGCTATCCTTCAGTGCATGCCATATCCTTCAGTACATACCCTCATCTCCACTCCCTTTCCCTGACCTCACTCTTTTGGCACTGGGGTAACGGCTGGATTCATGGGCCAGATCCATGAATTGCAAAGGGGCAAAATAAAAAACAGCCACATTGTAGGTTTTGACCCATGGGCCACATGTTCCCCATCTCTGTTATAGCTACTCTCTGGACACAATTCTCCATTTATTAAAGCCAATGGATGCTGAGCCATTGACTTCAATGGATGGAGGACTGCTAAATGAGGACTACTAAAATGAATTAGTAATACTCCAGCATTAATGCTGCATGAGATGCTTATGTAAGCAGCTTAGGAACTCTTGAGGTTTATCCTAAAGGCACTGGTTCGCAGAATCTTCCTTTGTGTACCCACAAAACAAATCGAAAGCACCATTTATGTTGTTTCAACACTGACTAGTTTCTTTTGTAACCTAGATACATGAAGGGCAAAATTGGCTACCGCTTTGGTAACTTGTGATTTCTTATCTTCCAAACAAAATATCAAAAGGCCCAAAAGGGACTGATTTGGAGGCAACTTTATCTTACACCACATTTCAGATCTTATCTGCTAATAAAATGGGCGGTAAACCAAATAATGGGTAAGATCTTCAACCTTTTGATGTTCGCAGGGACACTTCCTTGTCTCATATGGTACACCTACATACCGACCCAAGGAGATTGCTGAATGATATGATTGGAACCGAAGGGCTGTAACTGCACGTCTTAGGGCAACATCTTCAAGTTCTAATAAGTATTTACCACCAGTTTTGGGAGGGAGGATATACTGGTAATAAGGAGCAGTCCTTACTGTCCTGCTTTGAGCCCATAGTGTTTGTAAATCTATATCTCGTGACCGTTCTTTTATCATTCGGGCCCTAGCCTTTAATGGAAATTTTAATAGAAAGGGAAGAGTCAAACCTAAGTTATTTAGTTTTTTATATACCTCCTTAATCCAAGTGTAACCATTATCCTGCATCTCTGCCTTTAAGCAGGCACTTGTAATAACATCTGGTGGATTCTTAATTAGATTCATTATATAACACAAGAAGACTTTCCCTACTGTAGTTCCCAATGAAACAGAACGAGCTTCTTTTACTAATACTGAAGATGTACCAGGGGGCACCACTAACAATTTTCATCAAATTGATTTTGTATCGGTTGAAGCAATGAGCATACAGCTGGGGCGACCCCCAAATCTGGGCTCCATAACAAAGTTTAGTCTCCTATTTTCTTCCTAAATACTTCAAGGGATGGGGCCACCAAGCCTCTATGATCTGTGGGCACTAAGTCACAGACTAGAATTGCACTGATCCACTCAGCCACATTACACTGGCTACAGGCAGGGACCCATGTTCACTATGTTTTCCCCGTTGCCATCAATGGGGAAAATGTCAAGAACACAGGTCCTTGGCTACAGATTTATTTATTTCAAAATTCTTATTATTACGCCCCATCCTACCGCAGGCAGCCCGGGGCAGCTTACAATATAAAAATGTATTAAAAACAATAAAATCAGCATTACATATAAAACCACAGTATCAAGAAAAATCCCCCTCCCTCCTCATCCCCCACCCCTCACCAAACACCTGCCGAAACAGCCAGGTCTTGCATTTTTTCCCGAAAAAGGGGGGGGGGAGACCCGGGAACAGGTGGGCATCCGCTGGGAGTTCCACAGCCTCGGTGGTGGCCTCTAAGAACGCCCTCCCCATCATCGCTATCTGATGTACACGGGGGACTTGGAGGAGGGTGCTCCTGGCTGACCGTAGGGGCTGATCCAGAACCCAGGGGGTGAGGCGATCCAACAGATAAGTGGGACCCAGGCCGTATAGGGTGTTATAGGTAAGAACCAACACCTTGAATCAGGCCTGGAAAACTATAGACAGCCAGTGCAGCACACGGAGCACTGGTGTTGTGTGCTCATGGTGACCCATCCCTGTCAAGAGACGAGCCGCCGCATCCTGCACGAGCTGCAGTCTCCGAACCATCACCATGGGTAGCCCCACATAGAGTGCACTGCAGTAGTCTAATCTTGAGGTGATGAAGACATAGATGATAGTGGCAAGGTCTGGGTCTGAGATGTACAGGCATAACCGCAACACCATAGGTAGCTGACAAAACGCGCTCCTCGCCACAGCCGCCACCTGGACATCCAGGTGGAGCCGAGGATCGAGGAGCACTCCCAGACTACAAACCTGAGGGAGCAAGGAAGAGCAGACACTATCAATGATGGGAGCCTCCACCATCCTCAGTCCCCCAGCCTCACCCACTAGCATCACTTCCATCTTGTGAGGATTCAGTTTCAGACAGCTCACCCTCATCCAGTCCCCCACAGCCACGAAACACTGCATAAGCACCGAGACTGCTGGGTCTGGGTCAGCTGAAAAAGAGAGGTATAGTTGGGTGTCATCAGGATATTGATGACACCGAACACCAAATCCTCTCATGACTTCACCCAAAGACTGCAGGTACACGTTGAACAGGAGAGGGGAAAATATGGAACCTTGCAGGACACCACAGGTGAGGCTCTGGCAGAATGAAGTCTCCCAGGACCACACACTGATTTCTTCCAGCAAGGAATGAGTGGAACCATTCAAGAACAGTTCCGCCCACTCTGGCTTGGTCCCGCAAGCGAGTCACCAGCATCTTGTGAACAACAGTGTCAAAAGCAGCCGACAGATCTAATAAAACCAGTAACATTGGACGTCCCTGGTCCAAATTCCAGAGAAGGTCATCAACCAAGGCCACAAGTGCAGTCTCAGTGCCATAATCCGGCCAAAAGCTGGACCATGAGGGATCCAGAAAACCGATGTAGTCCAGATGCCTCTGAAGCTGCCGAGCCTATTCAATAGCCTTCCCTAAAAAGGGAAGGTTAGGGGACCGGCCAATAGCTGGCAGGGGCATCAATGTCAAGAGATGGATTCTTGAGCAGAGGCTGCACCACAGCCTCATTTAGGCAACCTGAAACTCTGCCCTCCCAAAGGGAGGCATTGACCACCCCCGCCACCAACGGCCCCAAGGGTTCCAGGCTGACCTTAACCAGCCAGGATGGGCATGGATCTAATTCACAGTTGTTGCCTAGACTAGCCCAAGAACATCCTCTGCATCAGCGGACAAAACTGACTGAAATCGATCCCCAAATACAGGATGAGTCAGAGCATCCATAACCTCTGGTTCACCTACCGCATCAACTGCAGTGTCAAAGTCGTGGTTAATGTGAGTGATTTTATCCACAAAATAGTCAACAAACATGTCACAACAAGCACTGGATAACTCCAGTTCCAAGCGGGGACAAACTGGACTGACCAGACCTCTCACCACCCGAAAAAGCTCTGTTGGATGTGACTTTGCAGATGCTATGATGGCAGCAAAGAAACTTTTCTTTGCTGCCTACAAAGTCATGGCATAGGCTTTCAAAGTAGTTCTATGTCATAATCTGTCATCTTCAGCATGAGTATGACGCCATCATCGCTCTAACTGCCTCCCTTCCTGCTTCATCCACCGCAGATCCTCTGTAAACCACAGAGACCTGCAATGCTGATGCCCAGAGAGCGAATGCCTGACTGGATGGCTCCCGATGGTCTTGGTCAGCAAGGTGTTCCAAAAAGCCACAAAGTCATGGGGGAATTACCCTCCAACTTTGGTCATTTGCTCTAAGAGCATTCCAGAAACTTTCCAGTTCCATAAGTCTCCAGGGGCGAACCAACTGAATGGGTTCAGCACCCTCCGAGAGACAGATGTGTGCTGGGAGACAGGCCCGCAGGAGGTAATGATCCATCCACGACAAAGGTAAGAACGATATGTTCCCCACCAATGGATCCCGTGCCTCAAGGCATCGGGTGTGTGTGTCCTTCTCGTGGTCCCCTGAGTCTTCCGGGGGGCCACACAGGGGAGGGCGTTCTCGGTGGCCACACCGAGGCTGTGGAACTCCCTTCCGGTGGGGACGCGGCTGGCCACAGATCTCCCCTCGTTTCGTAAAAGCTGCAAGACTTGGCTGTTCCATCAGGCATTTGGCAGGGGAGATGGGTAAGGGGGGTGGGGAAATGATATGTTTTTATAATTTTATATATTGTTGGATTTGTGTTGTAAGCCGCCCCGGGCTGCCTGTGGCAGGAGGGGCGGGATATTAAGTTTTTTAAATAATAAATAAATAAGGCCTGTGCAAAACACCAAATCCAGAGTATGCCCACCCTCATATGTTGGACCATTAACCAACTGAGACAGGCCCATGGTTGTGATGGCAGCCATGAACCCATGCTCCGCTCCCCGTAAACTGGCGTCAGTATGTATGTTGAAGTCCCCTAGGACCACCAGCCTTGGGGACCTCAAGACCACCTCTGACACCAGATCAGCTAGAGGATACAGGATGCTGCTGTGGGCACACGGTATACTAGCAGCAGTCCCAATTTGTCTCCGACGAAATCAAACACAAGATCTGGTGTCAGATCTGGTGTCAGAGGTGGTCACCACCCCATTAATATTACTGCTACTGTTGTTACGGGGGGGTGGTGGTTTTTATTTTCTTTTTAACCTGTGGGTTTAAGGGGCTTATGGGGATGCAGTGGGTGTGGGTTGAGGGTGGGGGGCATGGGGAGTGGGTTAGGGTGGATAGGGCCTACCCCCCTGGTGAGAGGAGGGGAGGTGGCCCTTGGGGAGGGTTTGGGGGACTCCCTGTGAGAGGGGGAGTCCTGGGGAGATGGGCCTTGCCCCCCGGTGAGACGGGGGGGCATGGCTCAAGGGGACTCCCAGTGAGAGGGGGAGTTCCATGGATTGGGGTGGGAGGTTGGAGTGGGTTGGTTAGGGGGGTGGGAGGTAGCTCCTGTGGTGAGAGCACAGGGGGGGAGGGTCAGGGGGGGGAGGGTTGCCCACCAGTTGTAGAGGTGGGTAGGGGAGTTTGGGGGGGGGGCTCCTCTCGCCGGCCTGGCGGGGCAGCCTATGGAGGGTGGGTGTCTAACGGGGTTCTCTGAGGAGGGGAGGGGTTCCGCAGCTATCGGGGTTGTTACGGGTCAGGGGAGATATGGTCCCAGGGGGAGGTATGTTCCATCAGCGAAGAGGGGGCAGTGCCTTGTGCCCATTCCCCTCTCGAACCCCCATGCAGGTGGGTTGTGGGTCGAGGCCCAGGAGACCCCAGGCCTTGGTCTGGTGCTGCTGAATGCGAGGTCGGTTGTCAATAAGTCATCTACCATCCGGGAGTTAATCCCGGAGTGGGACGCCGACCTCGTGTGTATTACAGAGACCTGGCTGGACAATGAATCGGGTCCTATTTTGGCTGATCTTGTTCCGGCTGGGTTCTCTGTGCAGCATCAGCCTCAGCTGGAGGGACGGGGGGGCGGTGTAGCCATTGTTATCAAGGATGCGTTGTCTTTTAGGAGATATCCGGTGCAGGCTCCACCAGGTGTTGATTGTCTCCATCTTGTGTTGGATTTGGCCGGGGATAGATTAGGGGTGCTGCTGGTGTACCGTGCACCCAACTGCCCGGCGGCATCCCTACATGCTCTTGCTGATTTGGTGTCAGATGTGATCCTCCGGACCCCTAGATTGGTGGTCCTGGAAATTGGTCTAAACCTTTTGGAAAAAACCAAAATCTTTGTTTTTTGGTAATTAATGTTTAGTCCCTGTGCCTGACACAGATTTCCAAAAACCAAAAGTAATCTCTTTAAACCCAACTTTGAAGTAGATAGAAAAGCCGCATCGTCGGTGTACATCAAAATAGAAAGACGCCGACCACCAACCTTTGGTGCATCAACTGATTTACATATAGGTTAAACAAAAGAGGGGCCAGGAGGCACCCTTGTCTGACCCCTCTAGTTGTTGGAATTACATCTGACATATCACCTTTATAATGCAGGCAAATCCGGAGACTGGTCTTAGTATACAAGAATTTGACCAAAAGCGAGAGTCGTAAATCGATTCCTAAATGGATATCCCTGTAAACCAAATCAAAGGCAGAAGTCCACAAAAGCCACGGCCAGTTCTAAATAGTTCCTCTTGCACTGATTCATTAGACGAAATCCCCATTTAAGAACTTGTGCAGTTGGACCTCAAGTTCCTACATTAGGTGCTCTTAGAACAAATATTGGGCAGGCAGTGGCTCATTCGTTTAATGTTTTGGCATGCAAATGAAGATAAACCAGTGGTGTAACTGAGACCTCACAGATGCCCTGGGAAGGGTGGGACACAGTGATGACACTTTTGTTTTAGGTGTGCACTACTGGCGAGGAGGGAGAAGAAGAGTGAGTAGAGAGGCACTGAACTTATAGAGTGGTGGCTCACATGCTTCTCTTTAGTTATGCCACTGCAATATGTGGGGTTTAAAAGTGTGTGTGTGTGTGTGTGTGTGGGATACTAAAACCAATGACAGGAAATAGAACGCTCATACGAGAATAGAGGTAAATGGAAGGCAAACTGAGGTTAAGGTTGCAGTAGTTGGCTGCATGAGGAACAGGTGGTATGACAAATAGTATGCCATGGGGAACAGTAGGGGGACATGTAGACCAGATGGAATGACAAAGAGGGCACAGTGGGATCACATAAAATGAAAACAGGGTGCTGCCGCTGTGCGGAGAATGTGGAATGGCAAACAGAACACTGTGAGGCAGAAGTTCATGGGGAACTAGTGGAATGACATATAGGGTGCTATGCGGATCAGGTAGAATAAAAATAAGATGCCATGAGGATGTTCCAGGGAAGAGCTTTTTTGTATTTCTCCTTTTTTGCAGTGCAACTCATGGATTTCTCCCAAAGCCGATTGCAGGGTATTCTGTGCAGGGGCAGCGCGCCCGGGAGGGGGTTTGGAGAAGCAACACAGCCTGGCAAACACCTAGCTCCAGACTGGTTGAGCTGGGGGGAATCTCGAAAGCAGTAGAGTGGTGAGAGGGAACAAGGTGTATAGATGTGTATCTGCGTGTTGCTTATATGTATGATCTCGCTGGCCAGGGCGAAAGCCCGCGCCGAATAAAACCCTTGATCTCGAGGTGCAGCCGGTGGGCGGGCGAGCAGACGGGGGAAGAGTCAAAAAAGTCTGAGAACCAACTACCCTGAACTACGTCACGCTCTTTTAGTCATATTTAGCCCCCCAGCGTGTCTCTCCACTACAGCCCGCTCTCCCCAAGGCTGTCACACCACTCACCCCCGCCCCCCCTGAATCCCAGTAACAATGGATTACACAGGCAGGGGGTCCCGCCTGTTTGCGCCCAGTCATATCAGACATGTAACTGGGAAACGAGGCACGGGAAAGGATTGACCAAAACCCCCTCGTCACACAGCTTGGTTCTCTCCCCCTTTGGATGCCCTTTCCATTGCCTGACGCTTCCTTTCGTACCGCCCGGGCCCTGCCCGGTGCCAAGAGGAATCCTCAGCGTTACCCGCTTGAGAAAAAGCCTGTCTGAGGGGAAGCGCTAGGGAGGCGTTAGGATTTCTGGCTCAGCTCCGCCCCCCGCCGCTTTCCTGCCGGTCTCAGACGCGTTGCCACACTAAAGATGGAGGCTTGGGTGCCCCGCAGCCGGTGTGTGGCGGAACCAGGCGAGCCCCATTCCCGGCCCTTTAGAGGCTGCGCCATTTTCTCCCGAGACGCTGCTACTGCTGAGTTCCCTCAGAGCTGAGCAGCCATAGCAGCTGCTCGGAGAGGCTTCGGGTTTTGCCAGAGTCTCTCTTTCTCTCGGCTCACAGGGGAAGGCGCAATCCCATTCCATCTCCCTCTCTATTTCGCTGGACACCAGCCTATTGGGGTTAATTTGGCACTGCCAGGCCAGGCTGCACCTTCGTTCTTTGCACGCCTCAGCATCCATCCCTGTGTGGCTGAACCTTTGAGTGAGTCACCAGCAAGGGAGAGCAAGCAAACTGCATAATGCTAATAACTAACTAACTAACTAAGCAGGGGAGTTTAGTGGTCCTTTAAGATATTAACCCTATATGCATTGTCTTTCTGTTCTGTTTTTGGTTTGGGAGGGAAGGGGGAGAGGGGTTTGAAACCATTGCACAGCGTGCCTTAGTTTGTTCGCTGGTGGTGTTTATTTTACCATGATACTGGCCTGGCATTGTCTTATCTACAAACACATAGTCTGGTATCAAATTAGCTGCTTTTGCAAAATCTGATTTTGTAGCACTCAGCTAGCTCTGTTCCCTGCAAAACTGCCTCTTCCTTGGTCCTAAATTGTAAGGGCAGAGTTTTCAAACATGGCCACACAGTTTGAATGCCTCAGTTATTGGTGGGATGCCATGCCTGACATGAAATGTTTATGGTTTGAATTTTATACACACTGAGAACCCAACTCCATCGGACTTAAGTGGCACCTGTGGGTATTCAACAAGTCTGAAATTCAGCCTCACAGTGTTAATCTGAGTAATCTAATAACTCAGGTTCTCAAAAACAGTGGCCATTTAACTGCAATCATTTAAAAAAAATTGCTCCAGAATATATGCCATTTTTCTCCTATCAGGTTTCCAGAGGTTTATTATGTTGTTTTCAGGATATATTTACTATGATTTGCAGCATATAAGCAGTCTTTAGGATATTATGTACTATACAGGTGTAACTGAGTTTGGAGTCCGAAATGAAGTGATGCCAAACAGCAGTGTAGCATGAATGTGATCTTAATTTTGCAGCTTTGAGAAGGATAAATTATTTCTGTCTGGCATCAAAAGTATTAATGAGGTGTTATGGAAAAAAAAAAATGAAGAGCAGAGGCCCTGCAAGGAATAGAAAGTTCTTAGGCTGTGAACATCAGCTGGCTGGGGCCCAGAAATAAATAAATAGATAGCTAGATAGATAGATATCTAATCTAATCTAATGGAAGTTTTTATTCACTTGCATTTACTGCTTGTTAAATATACATCCCATTTTAATTGTCATTATTTTCTTGGGATGACACAAATCACATAGTGGTCTGCGGATGGATGGAAAGCACTATATCAGCACAAAGTATGTATCCCAGGGGAAAAATGTTTGCGGAAGTGTTTTAAGGCGAACTGTAATAACATCAAGGATGTATTGTTGTGGGGCATTTCAGAAGGTTTTCCAGGAGTGAACTTACTTGGAAGTTTACAACTGGAACCTAATGGAAATTGGCAGTGAATTTTGTTGATGAGGTGTTTTATGGAATATATATATATATAAAAACATTAAAGAAAGCTACTAGTTTCCCTTGCTCCTTACTATGGGTGTGTGTTCTCTCTTTCTCTCAATGTCTCCAAGAGTAGAAAACATTTCTGTACACTTTGCCCCTCCCTTTCACCTTCCCTGGTGCCTTAAGTTTTATTATTCTTTTACCAGGAGCCTGATCCAAAGCCTAATAAGTCAACTGAATTCTTTCCAAGGACTCCAGTGGGCTTTAGACCAGGCCCTGTTTTGTGGGCTAGTAGCATACAAATCAGAACAGATTCTCTTCTGGTGATTTTCCTGTTTGTTTTTCTAATGCTGAGGGTGGTACCAAAAGGTTTCAGGGTTAACATAAGCTCATTTGTTAAGGATCACAGTGTTGTCACCAGCTGAATTGCTCTCATAGGCTTAATTTTGAAAAACAGAACGAAAGTGTCCGAAATGTGATTATTCAATTAGTTACGTGTCAGCATAAGTAAAAACTATAATTTAACAAACTATCTGTTTTAGCAATTATATTTGCATAATAATTGTATGCAATGTCTTGGTGTTCTTACAAGATACCCTTAAGTTATAAGACACACTAGTTAGTGCATTTCTTGATGATTATAGTAGTCCTCGGGAGATGTTTTAAGGCACAAGGCCAAACGCAAGAAGTGTGATAATCCGAAATAAATTAATTGTGTGAGGTGTTTTGTTGCTATTAGGAAATGTAATGGATAGACAACATAAGGAAACTAGTTAGACCTGTGTTTCTATTGTACCAACATTACTGACATAAGAATGGTATCCATGAGCCTGGGTATCCAGAGTAAAGGAACTTAAACAAATAGCTTTGTGACTATATTTGGTTAGGCCAATTTATGTTTTATATTGTGTAATATATATTTTTTATATTTCACCAAATGATTGATTTCTCTGGCACTTAAAGATGTTACAGGATTATTTTCCTTATGCCACATGTGTAAATATTTTAATGGGGAGGGAAAAGTTGTGAAAGTGGGTTTGCACCTGTAAAAACTTTTCATGGCTTTGTTTCCCGATTAAAATATAAGCCCTTAAATGGATTATGGAGGCGCCGTGGTCCGTGGGGGATGGGTGGTGGCGGGTGTGTGGCATGTGTGCAGTCTGGCACACGGATGCACACCCACCACACACACCCACGCATGGAGGCACCTCCGTTTTTCCCCAATGCCTCCGTGTGTGGGCGATTGACGGAGTGCACACGCACCCCCACCCATCCCCTGCTTGCTGTCACATGGATGCCCACCCAGTTGCCCACATGGGTGAGGGGGGCTGCGTCTCGTGTGAAAAGGGCCTTAGTTCCTTTATGAACAGATGAAGCAACCCCTCTGAGCCCCGGATGTGCAGGGTGGGTAGAGCTTCCTCCACTCATTAGCTGTTCAGTGGGGAAACAGGATTACACCTTTATCTCCCTACCCACCCTGCAAGCCCCAGACTTGGATCTTGCATGGCAGACGGGCATTTGCAGGAAAGGCCAGGTAGAACTCCTATGACTTTTTTTAAGGCCCTTTTTACATGGGTGCACGGTTGCATGCTTGTGCGGTGGGTGGGGGGGAGGGTGTAGCTGGGTGCACACCAATCTTCACCCATCTACATGCGCGGAGTAACCGCCGTTTTTGCTGGTTGCTCCGTGTGTGGGTGATGGGTGGAGATGGGTGTGCATGCATGTTCATCGGGAGCATGTACGCACACCCGCCCGCTGTGGCTTTTGTACAAGACTCATCCGTGCATGAACACCCAGATTTCCATGCATGGGTGCGTCTTGTGTAAAAAGGGCCTAAATGTCATTCCCCTCCCCCCCAGTCTCTCTCGCACAAGTTTGGGGTGTTAAATAACAGTATAACACAAACTTTCTCAAAACTGGCAGCAATGTTTATAATGAAAGCATCTTGTTAAAATTATCAACCGAAAGACAATCAGAAGTACAAGGAATAATCTGAGAGCTGGAAGGGACTTTAAGGGTCATCTAATCCAACTATTCCTAAAACCACTCCCAACAGATGTTTGTTCAAACTTTCTTTAAAAACACTAGTAAAGGAGATTCCATAACTTCCCTAGGCAGCGTGTTCCATTGTCCAACGTTTCTACATTTAGTAAGGCTTTTCTTTATACTTAATTCAAATATACTGTTCTGCAACTTAAGCCCACTGCCTCTTGTTCTGCCCTGAGTGGTAATGGAGAACAACTGTTCTCCTTTATGGTGGTGTGTTTAAATATTTGAAAAATTATCTCAATCAATCAATCAATTTATTACGGGTACGGACTTACATCTTGACCTAACATAAAACAAACAGACCAATATAAACATATTATACATAACACAACTACATAACAACATAAATATAAAATAATAAAACTGCAAAGCCATTCGGATTGGATGGCTCACATAACTAATTGTAAGGGGAATTAACAATTGATGAGGAGGAATCACATTTTAGCCCAAAAGGGTATATGGATAACAACCAGGGAGGACAATACAACCCCGGTCAGTTAATTAGTTAATTTGAGCCTTGGCTTTACGTATCCTTGCCGCCAATAGTGCAAAAGAGGCAACCACATGCATAGTTGTTACATTATCAGATGAAAGAAGTAGTGCCATTTTTTCGTCATTGGGCACAAACTCTTTGCCCAGGCACAGTGGATATAACCAAACATGCCATATATCAGCATTAAAAGTACATCTGAAGATAGTATGTTGCAGATCTTTTATTTCAGGGTTACTACAAGGGCAAAGCCTTTCTTCATACGGCCTACTCTGAAACCTCCCAGAAAGAACAGCTGATTCACATAGCTGCATACGAAGTTGCATATATGCCCTATGTAAATTCTTGTTACTTATTTTATCCAAGTAGCCCTCAAATTTATGAACACCCTTAAAAAGCTGATAGTAGGGGGCTGCTTTCCATCTAGAGACTACCGCCAGATCATTCTGTTTAGCGATGTCCTGAGCTCTGATCTTTACCAAACGTATTAAACGGTATAAGTCAGACCCCGCTGGAAAACTAAATGAAAGGCCCAAATTCCTCATCTGAAAACCAATCTGGGTTAACCAAGGGTAAAAAGGAGCTGAAGTACGCTCCAACTCTTCGTATAAACAGAGAGTGGGTAGGTCTGGCGTGGCTCTAGTATACAGTTTTAGCCAGTAGCGAATACTTAACTGGCTGGCAATACACATTATTGGTATCGTCCCTGTCTTGGCTCTTACAACCGCAGCTGGCACTTCTTGCGGTATACCTAAGAGCCCTCGGAGGAATTGATTCTGAACCACTTCCAAAGTTTGCAAGTTAGCTCCCGTTAGTATTTCCATCCCGTATGTTAAGAGTTGGCAGACCTTTGCTCTATAAACTCTCTGAGCATAAGAGACAGATATGCCAACTGATCTTGCCGCTAGCTTGATTATACCCCTAGCGGATGCCTTTGCTTTAAGGGCAGTTTGTCTCTTTTGCCTTTCCCATATAGCATTTGACGAAAGGGTAATACCTAAATAGACATATGAGTCTACTTGGAGCAACTGTTGATTTTTAATAGACCAGTTATATTTCCGCTTCCTTCTCCCCATAACCATAATATGTGACTTGTCTGTATTGATAACTAGCTCATTCTTTACACGGTATTTGGCCAACTGATTTAATTGATTTAAGAGGCCTTTCCTTGTCTGGGATATTAATACTACGTCATCCGCAAAGAGAAGAGCCGTAATTTTCCTATCCTTAACTTTCGGGCGTGGGGGGCAGATGGGGTCACCTTCTACACTTAACAAATTCTTTATAAGATCACGAATATATATATATATATAAAATAATAGAGGAGCTAAAACGTAACCTTGTTTCACGCCTCTATTTATTGGAATGTAGCCAGAAAGGTCCCCTCTGTTGTCAGTCCTTATTCTAGCTCTATTACCCCTATGCAAATGAACTAAAAGTAATAATAGCTCCCTGTTAATATCCAAGGTAAAGAGCTTCTGGAAAAATTATCTGCTACCTGTAATCCTTTCTCTAGGCTAAACGTATCCAGTTCCTTCAAACTTTCCTCGTGTGTGTTGCAGTCTAAGCCCTTTATCATCTTTGTCACTCATACAATGCTTTAAAACCCCAAAATGACATTTGCTTTGCCCCCCTGCCCCCAAGTCTTAAGCATCGATTACTCATGTTAAATTTGTTATTCATGTTAAACTGG
This sequence comes from Sphenodon punctatus, assembly GCA_003113815.1. Lineage (NCBI taxonomy): Eukaryota > Metazoa > Chordata > Lepidosauria > Sphenodontia > Sphenodontidae > Sphenodon > Sphenodon punctatus. Next base: position 1,184,857 of record QEPC01012829.1, read on the forward strand.
CAAAAGCTTCCAAATTCTTCTCAGCAGTACCACCCAGTTATGCCTCATTTTGTATTTGTGCATTTGATTCTTTCCTGTGTGTAAAACTTTACATTTGTCTTTGCTTAATTTTGTTATCAGATCAGCTTGAATTCGAATTCTATCTTAGTTTTGTATACTCTCAACTCCTTCATTGGAGTTATTAATAAAAATGTTGAACAATGTAAGACCTAGTACAGAACTTGATAACTTCTCCTAGTTTAACATCAACTCATTAATGCTCTTTGATTTGCTTTTCAGCCTGTACCTACCTTATGTAATCTCCTGTAGCCTCCATTCCTCTATCTTACGAGAATGTCATGTGGAACTGTTTCAAGAGCCTTACTTAAAGATGATATATTATGTCCACTGCATTCCCTTTACATATTAACCCCATCAAAAATGGAAACTAGGTGTGTCTGGCATGACTTAGCCAACATGAATTTAACAAAAAACAAAAATCTATTAGCAATCACTCCTCTTTTCAGCTAGGTGCTTAGAAACTGATTGTGTAATTTGTTCTGATATCTTCCCAGATACTGAAGTCAGGTTACATCCTATGGTGTATTTCATAGGCCCTGCTGACTTAAACTCATTCAAACTAGCTGAATAGTCTTTGACCTTCTCTCTTCCTAGTCTGGCCTGTCACCCTTCTCCTCTCTAATTTTGCTAACCATCTGGTCACAATTTACCATTTTTTTGTGAGGACTGAGGCAAAGTAGGCATTGAGTAATTCATCCTTATTGATGACTCCCCCAGTTTCTTTTATTTTCCTCTTCTAACATATTTCTTGCAAAACCCTGACCCTTCTTTCTTTTGCTTGGTAAAAACTAAACCAATTTATCAAAATTGAAGCAATTACTTTACTAACTGGTTTTGTTCACACTACACGCCTAAACTGATTTTAGTAGCCCTGCCATCTGTCCCCAGAGACCATGTCATTACAGTGCACATGATGACACATACCTTCATGTCTTACATGCAAAGCATCCCAGGATGAATTTCATTCAGCAAGAGAGGCACTTTGGGACATGACCATGGGACATGACCATGCAGGTCCACCCATCCGCCACCCACTCGAGCACGGCAGCGCCCCTCTGAAGGCAGCATTGGTAGGTGCATGTTCCCATGACCCACGCAACGTCCACTCGCGCCCGTGCATGGAACATTGAGGAAAAATCTGGGATGCTCTGTGTGGGGGCATGAGTGGTTAGGGGTGCACACCCATCCCGGCCCATTTGATTTCCCTCCCCGCCCTCACTGGATGTGTGTGGGCGCTCCACGCGGCACACATGGGCCCACCCCCCATTCGTGTACATTTACAAACGGCCTTTGTGCTACAACCTTGGGATGGTGTGTTGGTTAATCAAACATGGAAAGGTTTCTCATTTCAGTTAAGAAAGCGAAGGGGCTTATTTGCTTCTGATTATTTCGGATTACATACTTGACTTTGTGCTCCTGAATACCATTGCTTGACATGTGAATGATACCAAGGTACGAGCGAATTAAGGATTTAATAAATCAATTTAGCTGTTAATGTAAACATGGCACACTTTATAACTAGTTTCTGTGCTGCCTTCTAATTTTGTCACTGCATTCTTGTGCTTTCCCTTTTTATATTCATCCTTGGTGACATTTCCTTTCTTCCTATAGTTAAGGTGGCTGGAAGTTCTCATTGAACAGCGCCTATGTTCTTCAGTGGAGCTTTTTGGACAAACACTTCCAGTTGGCGACTGAAAAGTTTGATGGGCATTCCGCAGTTACTGTGGGTTTTATATCCTATAGCTTGGTTTCAAAAATTAAAAGGGTACTATGTAGTACCTGCTGGTGGTTCTAAATATAGAATAAGGGTTTTCAAAGAAATGTAATTTAGCTGGAGAAATACCATTCTCTTCTAATGGAAGAAAACTTATGTCATGCACATGAGTGGTGGGTTCTGATTGCTGCAGGCTGTCGGGAGGTCGAAAGAGGTTTGTAAGCCTGTTGGGAGACGGATAGTTTGGGGGTGGCTGGCAGGGGGTAGACAGCTGGCCCGGGGGGTTGTCACGCCTGGTGGGGGGTAGATAGCTGGGACGGAGCTTGTGGTGGCGGGTGGGGGTATATATCGGGTGGAGGTTGTGATGGCTGGAGGGATGGTAGATAGTTGGGGCAGGGGTTGTGATGGCTGATGGGGGTTTATAGCTGGGAAATAATTGGGGCAGGGAAGTTGTTAGAGCTGGCAGGCACCATATACCCCTTCCCAGCCTCTTCCTTTCAGCAGCGATCATGCAGCCTCCATGGAGAAAATTCAATGCCTCCCCTATGCTAGGGAAGCCCGTTGCACTTTCTCCATGCAGGATGGATGATCACTGCTGGAGAAAAGTGGCTGGGGGTATTTAAACTGGCCCAACCCCTTCCCTGATAGAGGTCAGCCCTGCCTGGGTTGCACACGCTCAAAAAAAGGGTGGGATACACAACTTAAATACTTGTGCAGCAATTTGTCTTCAGCAGAGATCATCTACCCTGCATGGAGAAAATGCAACACCTCCCTTATGCTAGGGACGCACATTGCACTTTCTCTGTCCAGGCTGGATGATCACTGCTGCAGAAAAGCGGCTGTGGAGTGGGGGTTAAATTGCCTCTCCCACTTCCCTGATTGAAGGCATCCATGCCTGGGTTGCACTCCGTCAGGGGAGGAGGGATAGACAACTTAAATACCGCCCCCCTACTGCCTGACTCCATCCCTCACCCTCGCTTCTACAGAAACGCACTCCATCCATCCATCCATCCCTCACACAGAGAGACACGCACACTCCCATGTCTCAACAAGACACACACGCTTACTCCAATTCATCCACCATCATCCACAACCCCATATTAGACACTTACTTGCATCCATCCAGCATCCATCCACAAGCGCGCACACACATGCTCCATCCATTCACAATCCAAGATTCAGACAGACTGCATACACACATACCATACTTACTTACTGAAATCCATCAATTCAACATCCATCATCCAGAAACGCACATGTGTGGACCCCCCAATCTATCCACACACATCCATAAGGACACAAAACACAGAGAGAGAGACAGACTTACTCCTCCACATTCAGCATCCACCCAGAAACGCAGCCTACACAGAGCCCAGGAAATTGTTTCACTAATTTCACAACTTAAACCAAATAAGGCCCCTGGAGTGGACTTGGTACCTGCTGAGCTGTTAAAATAGCAGGCTGAATGGTGGTCACCACTTTTGGTCACCCTCTTCGCGCATATTGACTGGTCAGGTATTGTCCCCAAGGGATGGTGGGACGCCACTGTAATTCCAATCTACAAAAGTGGCTCAAGAGCCTTGCCAGGTAACTATAGACCCCAGTCTGCTAAGCATTATTAGTAAACTATACTCTAAACATCTGCTAAATTTGATGACTGCTTGGCTGACTAATATCATCTTTCCGGAGCAAGCAGGTTTCCAAAAATATTCCACAATTGATCATTGCCTAATACTCACCTACTTGGGGGACAAATATGTTAAACGCAACCAGAAATTATATTGCGTTTTTGTGGATCTTAGGGCTGCCTTTGACACAATTGACAGAAATCTGCTTTGGGCCAAGATGGGTAACACCTCAATTGATAAGCGACTGTTTGGACTGTTAAAAGCCCTACATTCCCAAACCACTTTGGCAGTCCGAGTAGATCAGTCAAGTTACCTGTCAAAGCGCATGGATATTTTTTTGGGTGTATGACAGGGTTGTGTACTGGCCCCGGTACTTTTTAATTTTTTCATAAATGACATGGTCCCCCACATGTCAAGTCCATCTTTTTTCCCTCCTAAAATAGGGACACACCCAGGATGCTTGTTATATGCGGATGACACCGTTATCCTTTTCCAAACAAGGGTCGGCTTGCAGAAGCAGCTTACTGCCCTTGCTAATTATTGTGAGTTAAATAACCTTCATATTAATTATATTAAGACTAAGGTTATAATCTTTGGGGTGGGGAAAAAAGCTTTCAGGTGGTTGATTAACGGGTCTTCTATTGCCCAGGTCTACTCCTACAAATATCTAGGCTTACTTTTTCAAACCTCTCTTAAATGGAACCATCTAAAGTGATGGTTCCATTTAAGAGAGGTTTGAAAAAGTAAGCCTAGATATTTGTAGGAGTAGACCTGGGCAACAGAAGACCCGTTAATCAACCACCTGAAAGCTTTTTTCCCCACCCCAAAGATCATAACCTTAGTCTTAATATAATACCTAGTTAAAGTACCTAGTTAGCACAAGGGCAAGTGGCTGTATCTCAGCTATACTGTGCTTTTTCCACAAGAAGGAAGGCGGATTCTTGTTGCCAGAACTTAGGGTTCTGGATCCAAAGCCCAGAGCCCAACTTTTGTACGGCGTTGCCATCTGGGCCATTCTACGCCCGTTTGACTTAAACATCTTCCAGGCAAAATGTTTGCGCTCTCTGTTAAAGGTTCTCAGTAGCATGCCCTCGGCGGTCGTCCGATTGGAGACGGGCCAGATCCCCTGGAACAATGAGCCCTGGAAACAGGCCATTGGTCTGTGGCTTCGTATTAACTTTATCCAAAATTCCGGCCCTAGCCTATTTTCTTTCCTGAGAGATGACCCATTTGTTAGCACCTGGAGCGAGATAGTAATATCTAAGATCCGATCCTTGGGTCTGTCAATCCCGGGATTGCTGTCAAAGGGTTTGGGAGTCACTAAAGCAGAGAGATGTCAGACTAAGCGACCTTAGCAGACAGGAGGATCTTGCCACTATTGCTTCTTGTGGGTCTCTGGCACACTACATTGACTTGACCCCCCGTACTGCTGTACCAGCCAACTACTTATCATCTATGTGCTCACATAGGAAAATATATTTGTTTATGTTTGCCAGGTTAAATGTATTGCCCTCTCGGGTGTTGGACGGGAGATATAGGGGGCTGCCATATCATCAGAGAATTTGCCCATTTGACAACTTAGAGATGGAATCAGTTGGACACGTTTTGTGCCACTGCCATCTCTATGATAAATTAAGGGCCAACTGGTTGGCTAAGATTCTGGATCGTCTTCCGGGCAGAACTACCCTGGAAATAGTGAGATATCTTTTGTTAGATAGAACACCAGCAACAACACAGGGTGTTATATCATTTTTGCTTGCAGCCTTTCTGGTTAGAGAGAAGTTTCTTACTTTTAAATGTGACTAAATGACTGCTAAAAATCTCAGGTGACTGATGTTAATATTTCTTCTTGTTTTATGATTCTCTTGTTTATATTATGTATTACCTAATTGTATACGCTTGTTTTTGCCTTTGGCAATCTAAACTTTTCCTTTATGCAATGGCTTCAGCTACGCTAATGAATGAATGAATGACTACACAGAGGTACTCCTGCCCACCGTACCCTTATTTAAGTTTTAACAGAAGGGGAAATTACATAACCAAAAAACCCCCTGTGGTTTATAAACCTAGTTAAGGCGGCATTCCAAATTATAATTAAACTTTAACTGATCTTAAATTGTATGTTAAGGTGATTTTTTCATACTCTGATTACTACAGAAATACCGTACCTATAATACAGTAGTAGTAGCTATTTCCAAGTAACCTTCACAAACGAAAGGGAGACATCACTTTCAATTAGAAACTGTCACTCGACCATTTAAATAGCAGACCAGTCTACACATTCTTTCCTCAATCATTAATAAAAAAAAATGACAGCTGAAATTAACCTGCATGTGTTTGGTATGGTGACTGTGAAAGGTACTTATACATGATGAAGAATGTATGCAATTTAATTTCAGTTAAATCATAATTGTTTTATTAATGAATGAGGAAAGAATGTGTAGATTGATCTTAACATACAATTGAATGTCATGGTAAAGCTTGATTATAATTTGGAATGCTGCCTTAACTAGGTTTTTAAAGCGTAGGTTTTTAAAAAAATGTAATTTAACTTTTGACTTGAGGTCATTTAAAAAGCTCCTTGTGCTGCGACAAAAGTCTCTTATGATTCTTCCTATTTTTCTTTGCATCAGAATAGCTTGCAGTTGTGCTTTTGATATCATCCCTGTTTGAAATTTTCAGTCCTCTTGGACTCCTTTTTCTTTAAAAAAAAATCTTATTGAGTCTTACCTACCGACTCAGTTTGTTAAAATGTCTCTCTAAGTTCTTCATCCTTAAAGTCCTTTCACATCTGCTGTGGTCTGCCATCATGGTGGGGTGCTGGGCTGATTATGGAGGATATAAAGTCTGTCTGGATATGGGAGAGAGGCAAAGTGGCTGGAATGATACCTTTTATTGGACCAACTGTTGTTGTTGGAAATAAGCAAGCGTTTGGGCCACACAGAGCCCTTCCTAAGGCATGTAGCATAGCCAGTAGAAAAACAAAGCCGCACGGCTTTGGTGCCAATCATGTGGAGAATGCAGAGCTGGAAAATGGAGCTCTGCATCATCCAAATGACTGGTGCTTTTTTCCCACATGACAAAACTGTGCAGCATTTGCCTCCTCCACGGACTTTTTCATGGAGGCAAACAGTGTGCATTTTGTCACATGGGAAAGCACCCAATTTGGGGATGTTCCGTGTAATTTTAAAGGAATTACACTTAAAACAATTCAGGAATCTATGATGTCAGTTCTATAATTTTTTTCTTATTTGGAATGTCCTCTTTCTAAATTTATATTTCTTCTGGTATCTTCAACAGAGTACTGTTTGTTAGTATTTTTTTGAGGATTAATTTTGGAGTTGATGATCCCCCCTCCACCCCCTTTCCTTCAAGCAATCTTGAGTGCTCTACAGTATTTCTAGGTGAGACTTAATAAGGGCCTGTAAGTTCTCCTGGAGCAGAGATACTACCTGTCAGTTTTGTCATTGTTCCTGCTGACATGAACAGTGGTGGTGGTATATAGACACAGTGGATAAAGTCACATGAAAAAGAGCCAACTGGATCCCCTCCCCAGGGAGGGCAAATTTATTTATTTATAAAAGATTTCTATCCCATCCCTCCAGCCCACAGGGCAGCTCGGGGCGGCGAACAACAACTCAAAACATTAAAACAATTCACAATTAAAAACCCCATGTACATAAAAAAAAAGTGGGGAAGGCAGTCCAAATGAGCAGTCCCTGTGGTTGTCACCAGCCCCTCCACACCACAGGTCTGGCTGAGGAACCGGCCACACGTGGCTGGACTCCTGCTGTGTGGCAGGATTGGGATCGCTGCTGTTAGACAGCTGATTGGGCGAGAGAGGGCCTGAAGGGGAGAGTCCATGGTTCTCCATGCTCCTCCTCCCCCAATCAGCTGTTTGGTAGTTGGGGAGAGCATGCATGCTCCTCCGGGGCCCAATCCTTCTATGTTGCCTTGCGGCAGGGTGGCATGGAGTGATTATACAGGAGGCAACCTGTTACCCCAAACTGGCTCAGGTGGGGCAACAGTAGCCCACAATACGTCGCCAGCCTTCTTTGGTGGATGCAGTGCGTCGCAGTCTGCTGACTGACCTGGGGTGGAAGTGGGCGAACATATGGCAGCACAGGCCTGATAGTCTGCATCACGGGCTTATGTGGGTCAAGGTGCTTTAACGCCCAATGTGGCTTACCGTCTTGTGTGGCCTTACCAAGAAGCAAATAAAACACCAATGTGTTGATTTTGACATCAATGAAAACAGGAACTGTTCTATTCTATTTAGGAAGTACTGACTAAACTAGTGGTGGATGGCAGGCACTGCATTTTTAGGTTTTCCAGAATGCACAGCAGAAAGCAGAGAGAGACATAATTTTAAAGTCTGCAGAAGTGTGCTTATTACATAAGTTAAAGATGAAGGAAATATTGCCAAGTCTCCCATTTTGGTCTGTGTTACTTATTCCAATTCTTTTTGAGTTAAAGATGATAAATTACAAAATTATGAAAATAAAATAAATAATCTTTGTAGATAAGCAGGAGTGTATTTACTACTCAAAAAGGCAAAATCCCAGACCAGTTGATCAGTCTTCACATGCCAGAGTCATAGGTGTCAGGAAATTTGGGGCCAACTTCCACCCTTACAAAGGCGTGTCCAGCCCCTATTTAACTCATTGGTTATCTTGGAGTAAAAGATGGCTGTTGGATAGGCCACACAGTGCAGATCCACAAAGCTATTGGTCAGCAAGGTTTATAAGGGTCTAGAGTAAGCAAAGTTTTGCAAAACAGGCAAATCTGTGGTCTGTAAACTTTTGTTTACATCGGAGAGTTTGGTCAGCTGGTTTACATTTTTGTGTGCACCACAATGTTTCCACACATGCCATATTGTATATTGAAAGATGGGTGGTTGGTTCCCCCCCTTCTTTCTTATTCATCATCATAAACTAAGGTTTTATATCTTTTAGGCAGAAGCAGTATATTACTTGGCAGAAATTTTGCAGCATCAGATTTTGTTACTTCAGTTCTTCACTAAAAATTTAGCTTACGCTTTCTTTTGTAAAAATCATCAATTGTGTTTGCCTGAAACGAAGATAAGCATGACAAGGCTAATGCTTGGTTTACAGTGTCGTTAATAGCCTGATATGGCTGGCTGCTTCTGAAAAAAGCACCACATATGGCTGCTTGTCCATGTTACCTGGCCCGGCAAACTCCCGGTGTGGAAGTTCATGGCTTGGAATCATCCGAATATCTCCGAACATGGACTCGGGGGTAAAAATGTCATCAGCCAGGTCCTGCAGCATTTTCTTTTACGAATGACAGGGCTGGATTGCCCTGCAGCATTTTCTCAGGGGCAATCCAGCTCTGTCATTCATAAGAGAAAATGCCGCAGGAGTCAGGACCCGGCTGCTGCTGATTTTCCCCCTTCGCCCACATTCGGAAATAAATCGAAGATTCCCAGCCATGAGATTCTGTGCCGGGAGTTTCACTGGGCCAGGTAACGTGGGCAAGCAGCCATATTCTGTGTTAAAGAGATGGACCAGAAATTAATGTTAATCTCTGCCTCCTCCTTTCAACACAAAGCACCTCTAGGGAACGAGAGACCACCATATAGAGTTCCTAAATGAGCTCCATGTCAGAAACTCCAAGATGCTCTGACTGAAGAATCTGTAACATGGCTTTCCAGCTGGAGACGTCTATCCCAAATAAATCAGCATTCTCTGCTTGAGGAGACCTTTCCAAGCTGCTGGCCAAAGGAGGCTTAGAGTAGTCTCGCCTTACATCTGCATTTGGACAAAAAGCAGGAAAGTAATACATGATTCAACGTTGTTTTTTGATTTAAAAATGTGAAGTTAGGGAAGATATCGGTCTTAATTTGAACAGAACTTGTGATTTGTTGTGTTACTGTGGTCCAGTCAAATGAATTAGAAAACTGTTTAAGGAGAACTTAGTTTACTAACAAATGTGAGCTAAGCTCTCAAGTGAGTCTGCTGTCGGATATATACATGAAACTTTCAAACTGCTCATGTCTCCAAAGATGGAGAAGACAGTCCTGAAGAAAATTTCCTTCTTGAATGCGTGAGCATAGCCCTTATCAAAGTCAATACGAGCTGTATTTGAGGATGGAGTTCAGTCAAGCTTAGATGTATCTGACCTAATGAGGATTTGGTTGTGGCTTTCTGGTTTTCAGACATGAGTTCATGTGTTATGGGCACTGTTGTCAAAAGGAGAGGAGAAATAAAGTTAACAAATTGATGTCTCATGTCAAATGGTCATCGGAAGATGCTCTCCTTGAGGTGCTCTTAGTTTTTTGGGGGGCCACGATGGGGAGGGCTTTCTCGGTGGCTGCTCCATGGATGTGGAACTCCCTGCCATTAGAGGCCCGTTTGGCCCCAGACCTCCCCTCTTTTCGACGTAGCTGTAAGACCTGACTGTTCCGCCTGGCCTTTGGTGGGGGGGATGGGTAGGGTGGGGTGGCGTGGTTTAGGGGTAGGGTTTTGGTTTTAGGAATGTTTTAGTCCTATTTTTATGTTTTTAAAGTTTTATTGTGCTTGTAATCTGCACTGAGCTGGTGTGCCGGAGGGGAAGGGTATTTATTTAAACAAATTTAACTAAATACAAATAAATAAACTGAGTAGAATTTGGGCTGTTAAAGCACGTTTTATCCCAGGTTAGAAAATTACAGCCAAAGGCTGGATTACTCAAGACACTGAGGTTTTTTAAAATGAGACTCATCCATGCATGCCCCTCCCCCGTCCACGTGTCCAACTGCTCGTGTGATGATGGTGCGGGGGTGGGCTGCGCTCCCGTGACCCACGCAGCAGCCATCCACGGCCATGCACAGAATGCTGCTGAAAAAGCCGGAGTGCCCCGTGCAGGCCTAGGTGGCCACCTCCACAGATGGGGCAGCCATGCTGGGGAGGCAGTTGTGCGAAGCCTTCCCCATGCACGTCATGTGCATGGGCGCCCTGCAGCCGTACCACGCAGTGGACACAGACCTGCTTCTGAGTAGTGTCCCAGGTTGCCTGAGGATACAGCACTAGCAGGAGGTACATTCTTTACTAGGAGAAAGTTTTTCACCAGCCTATGAATTTCACTCAAGGACCCGCGTTCACGGTGTTTTCCCCATTGGTAGCAAAGAGGAAAATGTAGTGAACATGGGTCCCTGATTTCATTATACACTGTTTCGTGAACTGATTAAGAAGAGAGCTCAGAGTAATTTTATAACATTCCCTGCTTTGAACAACTATGGGTAAAAAGTTTAAAAACAGATGTGCAGGCCAGGAGGTGCGTCCCTGGCCGCCCTAGGGCAAACCACTGCAGCTGCCACTCTTTGGGTTGGTGGGGAGGACAGTTTAAACGTGCAGCCATCAACTTGGCCATGGGGGGTGGGGGGCTGCTGGTACAGATCTCAGTGCCAGCACAGCAGGATCAAGCCTGGGAAGAGCTGCTGCCAAACAGCTGATGTGGAAGCTTCTCGGGGCTCCCCCCTGCCCCTTCGCCGTTTGGTGTACAAACCCTGTGAGCCAAACAGCTGATGGGAGTGCTCCTGAGGGAAGCTCCAGCCATCCTTTGAAAGTGCCAGGGAGCTGTCTTGGGCTCTTGTCACTTGGGTGGTGCCACCTCTCTATCAATTTCAAAGTCGGGGTGCCCCTTTCCCCCTCTCCAACACGTTACAGTTCTGGGACCTTCAGGCTAGGTCCCAGTCAATTTCAAAGTCGGAGTGCCATGCACTGGAGAGGAGGGAACGCGCATGCAAAGTGATAGCCAGCTAGTCAGGGCCGCTTCAAGGGGCCACATGAGCCTGGCTGTCTCTCTGCAAGTCTGGGCGCCGCTTTCCCCCCGTCTGTCTAGAGTGACAGGTAGACAGCCTGTAGCAGCGACCCACACAAGCTGGCTGTCAGTTTGCATGGACAGGAGGCACTGGAGTGGGCTGGGGCGGCCTTTCCCCAACTGACAGGGACTTGGGAAGTCCAGGCAGGTGCCACTTTTCCCCTTCCACTGCCTGCCCAGAGTTCCCAAGTGACCAGAGCCAGCCTTGCAGCTGTGGCGGCCATCGTTCAGTCAGTTTCAAATGTTGATCCTTCCCTTGGAGAAGGGAGAGTGGTGTCCCGGAAGTGGCAGCAAAGTGACAGAGAGGCGGCGCTGTGGCAGCTACAGCAACCCAGGACGGCTCTCTGGCACTTTCAAAGGGTGGCTCGTGCTTCCCTCAGGAGCACCCCATCAGCTGTTTGGTGGGCAGTTGAGCGCACCAAGTAGTAGATTTGGTGGTGGTGGTGGTGGGGAGCCTGGAGGAACGTGCTCACCTTGCCTCCACTGAACAGCTGATGGGGAGGGGGGTTCAAGGAACTCTAGCCCCCCCTCCCTGATCAGCTGTTTGGCAGGGTTGGGGTGAACCCACTCCTCCAGGCTCTCCCAATCAGGTGTTTGATGGGGCCGGAGTGACCGTGAGCCTGATCTACCGACCCTGCCTCACAGCAGGGCTAGGTGGACAGGATACACGTGCTAGCCTGCTGTGGCCTGGTTAGGCGGTTCTTAGCCCAGACTGTGGCCTCAGAGATTTGCCGAGGTCACGGCCCAGGCTAGACGCCAACATGACCCAGGGCAATCCTGGACCAACATCTGGCGGCACCTGCATGGTCTTGGGTCAAAGCGGGCTATTGTCATGTCTGTTTTTACCCAGTGTTGTTGTTTGTAGACCTGATGCAATATTGTCTGCTCACAAATTGCTTCCAATTCTTAATATATAAATTAGATTTAAATTATATAATATGTAACTTATAATAAATCCTGTAGCATTATCTGCATAAAAGATTAAGGCCATTTTCTCATGTTACCTGGGAGGCAGGGAAACTTCTGTGATGGCAGTAGTGGCTCTGTTCTCATGGGAATTAGTGCATGTAGGAATGTGCTATGCTGTTGTCTTCTGTATAATTTATATGTAAACAAAGAACATATAAAACAAAAAATGCTTATTTAATATAGCATTTTCTGGGAATCCTCCTTGGTTACAGTTCCTTCCTTTTTTTAAAAAAAATAATAAAAATACCTATATAAGTAAAAATGTGTCACTCCTTGTTAAATTTATGCATTATTACATTTCATTTGCAAAATGCAGTTATGAAAGAAATGAAATGGAGTCTTGCTGCAGTGCCCACACTAGATGTATAGATATGCAGAATGAATTTTGCCAGTAACTTGTTTTTATAGCTTCAAAGAAGGAAAGGTAACGCACGCACATTCCTTGTATCATGCTGAATAGAAATGTAGCTAAATCTAATTTTTCTGAGATCTTGCAAGACTTTATGATTTGTGCTTATGCACTTGAGTACAGAACATTAAGGCCTTTAATCACTCAGGTGGAAACTGAAACAAATGACTACATTTAACTGCTCTATTTTTACAAAAGAGACAGAGTAGTATATTGATATCTTTTGGAGATATTACTGTATTACTTTGTGTTGGGACCAACATGGAATGTATGCTGTTTTAACACAGTGGAACACCTTTTGCAAACTCAGGTGTAGAGGACCACAGTAATCATTAGAAAGGCCAAATACAAGTGAACTTGTCCAACATAGAATGATGAATGTTGGAGAAGTTCACTTCAGATTTTTAACCTAAATTAGAATATATTTTTTTAGTCCCCTTTTGTTTGTAAATGTTGAAGATAAAGCTGAGAGAATTCAGACCCAGCTTTCCATCTGCATGGATCTCAAATGAGAACAAATGTTATTGTCTTAGGTTGAATTTATACCAGGGATGCTAATTGATGTGATTAACAGTCTGTCCTTTGAATATAGCCTTTTTATGTGGAGATTTCACAGAATATGAAGAGATGATGACTGGTGGAGGAGTGTGAATATTTCCACATAGTCGATAGAAGATGCTCAATGTATTTTCTGCAATGTATTTCCTGACTTTGGATCTCAAGTAGCCCAGGTTTGTTGATCATCCATTCATCCAGGCATGTTGTAAAGTTCTGGGAAAGAAGCACATCAGCCCTTTATTGTGTCCTTTCCCCCAAACTATGCTGAAACAGGCTTTGCAATTTGCTTCAGTTTGGCAGTTTTGCATAAGGATTTCACATAAAGGACATGGTTTCAAACAGGTTAATAAAAGGTTCCCAGCACTTCTGCTACATAAGGAAACATTACTTTCCTAACTGCAGAGAAGATATGGCATTAGTTGCCTCCAAACTGAGCTAAGTTTTATGTCTGGTTGGTTATATCCTGGTATTGGCAAGAGTGGAAACAACTGGCTTTTAAATATGCTGTCATGTGCAAAATAACGTGTCAAGGCTGTTGAGAGCTCATGATAGTTTTCTATGTATGCCTATAAATAATACTCTTAAATGAGTTGTGTTTTTCATTCCTTCTAAATTATAAAACTGAATGCTAGATTTTTATTTTTTTTAGATGAAGAAAATTTCAAAATGCCATGTAGATCTAGCTAGAGCCCCATAATTGCTGGTTTTAAATAGTGTTAATCAAAAGTTATTTTCTCCTTACTCTAGGGTTCATGTTTAAACTAAAGCATGTTGAAATAATCTGTGACCCAATCTGAACATCTGAATTCATTTTGTAGAATATGGCGAGCAGATGCATTTCAATTCAAAGCAAAAACAACTTCAGTACATTGACCTGATGAAGATTACAGTAGGTTTTTAGTTCCATGTTAGCTGTATTTATTGGAGAAAATTGATTTGAGAGCGACTGACTTTTTTTTAATGTCTGGAAGAAAGGAAATAGAACATGCAGATGATGAGACTTTGATGTGTAAAGAAGTTAATTATCTAAACCATCAAACAAAGTGTGGGCTGGGCTGGGGAAGTAATTATTTTAAAGGGACTGAGTAGGCTTGACAAGCTGCTGGGTTCATCATCTCAAGAAAATGTTGTACACCTGTTTGATTTGAAAGTTAAATAATCTGGCCAGAGTAGACAGATGATGGCTTCAATTAAATCAGATGCCCCTTTTATGCTGCATTCATACAGAACCTAGATCCTGGGGGAAGAGCAGCTAGCTAGCTAGCTAGCTTTCCCTGTGAGTTGGGTGTTGTTTGAAGAGGTTTGCTGCGCTAGCAAACCCACGTACGTAAAGCTCTTGGCTGCATGGGTGTTGGGTGAATGACTCCGTAGCCCAGAACCTTGCACTGACTTATGTGACTGACTTGTTCTGTTGGATTTAATTGGACAACTGGTATTTGCAGGGTAGGGACTTTAGCATATAATATTTCTTAGGTAGAAAGAGGAAAATATATACTCAAAAGGTTATATTTTTTATGTGAAACACTGGTTGGTGGATCAGGGCAGTACACAAATAATTACTTTCAAATGGAATCCCATGTAAGCTAACTGAACTCTTAAGAAATGCTCATGTGAACAAAGGTTATAAAATTGGGCCCTTAATTTGGTATTATTTGTATGAGTAAAATTACACATGTCAGTGTTTGCAGGAGAGGCTCCACACTTGCCATCTATTGGAAAGTACTTAACGAATTTCTGCTTATATTTGAGAGAATTCAAAATTATCTTCATCTGTCCATATATTTTTTAGATATAGATTAAGATGTTAAATACATCTATGTCCTCTTTTTAAAGGGTCCATTGGCTATTTATGTACATGACAGAGTAAATTGTCATGGAGGGGGAAAGGAAAGAGGAAAAGAAGAAAAAATTATACTTCTCTATATATAGTATCTTCCCTTCTAGACAGAGGGTGTGTTACAGCCCACCTTTCTTGGGTGGCTGGAATATGCCACCACAGGTGGGTGAGTGGTATTGCCTAATTCTCTGCTGCCACAGAATTTTCTTACCTGGTGGCGAAGGTCCTAGGACTTGGGAAAGGCAGCTGCTAGAGGAGGGATGTTGAGAGCATTCCTATTGCTAAGATAGGTCTGGAGTTGGGCTGAAATGAGAATGCGATTAATTCTTGTGAGTATCTCACAAGAATCTTGAGTCTCAAAAATATGTAGCAAGTGGTCTGCACATGTGCCAAATGGCCATGCATGTGCGAATGGCCCTGGCAGCCATTTTTGCACATGTATAGACCATTTTTGGGCTATTTTGAGGTACTCAAGAGTCTTGTGAGAACGCCTGATTCTCTTGAGATTCTTGAGTTGAGAAAATCTTGTCAAGAGGCCTATTCTTGATGAGATTTTTGAAGGGTGAAATCTCATTTCAGCCCTAGTTTGGAGTATTGGAGGGGCTGTGCCAGCTAGACAAGAGTTCTACGCTTGCCTATTTCTTTCTGCTTATGGACATTTTTAGCCTAGTGGATAAGGTGTTGTACTTAAGCCTTGGAGACCTCCGTTCTAGTCCTTTCGCAACCATGAACTCACCAGTTGGCTTAGGAAAAGTCACTTTCTCTTAACCTCCATCCTCCATTTATAAATTGAGAATAATAATGGCCTTCCTCATAGAATTGTTGTGAGGGTGAACTAGATTAGGATTGCAAAGGACTTTGAACACTGAAAGGGTGAGGAAACTTCCCCCTGCAGGGGCCACTTTCACATGGCCCTCAGAGTTCGTATTAATTTTCAGAGTTGTGGATGGGTGCTCAAGGGAAGCGCTTGGGAAGAGGAAGGTCTCTCCTTAGTTCTCTTAGCCTGAGTTTAGTTTTTCATGCTTGGAGGGTAGAAACTGAATCCAGGGGCCACAAAAACTAGCCGTGGTCTGCATTTATCCCCCAGGCCTGAGGTTCTCTGCACTCCTGGACTGTATATAAAAGATAAATAATAATGCGAGATTGGAACTTTGATTCTGGGAACCGGTTATATACGTAGAAATTGTAACTGGAGTTAACTTCAGCAACTTTGCTGAAGACATAAGCAGTCACAGAAATTGTTGTCTCTCCTCTTGAGTTTTTCGGGTAGGTAAGACATCCTGGACAATTGGGGAGAGCCCTTACCTCTCTCTGTATTCAGAGTATTTTATACCATGTTGAAGAAAATTATACATGTGTTTTAAATATGGTGAGAAGCGCATTACTTGATAAGACATTTGCAAAAAGATATTATATGCCTTGCAACGATTGTTATGCATTGGAGGGTAAAAAAAAATCTTGGGTGAAAGGTAAAATAGTAACTGGCAAAGGTAAGATCTCTTTAGAGGTCTGAGTGAAGGCAAATGATATTAACATCTGCTTTTCATTATCACTGCTGCTACTACTAGCATAAGAAATGAGCAGCTCTTGGATAAATTAAGGTTTACGAGCTCTTAGCAAACTAGACAGATGAGGGGAAGAAAAAGAGGACTGGGAATGCTTCAGGAAACATTCATAGTGCCTGAAGTATTTTAATTTTAAAAATATTTATCTCCTGGTTTTGGTTGAAAAACAAAACAAAACACCTAACAGTATTTGGATATCGATTTGTATATATTTTTGAACAGATAAACGAACTTTGATAAGGTTTGGTTATAGTGGTTGGATTTAAAGGACATAAAATTTGCAACTTTTGTTTTTAACTGTATGGAATGATTTTAATTTTAGTAGTTGTCAATGCTCTCAAAATGACTACATTGTCTGATATTTCTATTCTGGTGGTCTCTCAATTAAGATTGTAGAATACATGATTAGTGTTTGATTAGTGGAATCGGCCCTGGGCCATGTATCAAATTAGTCAAACTAGTATAGTTTGAAGAATAACTGTTCTTCCAGTTTGCAACTAACTATGGGCTTGATCCTAAAATTGTGCGTGTGTATGGTTGTGCATGTTGTCTGCGTGCATGCCACATCCCCTGTCTAGGGGCTGCATGCACATTAAGCACACATCCTTTTGTGCAATGCACAGGGTTTAGGACTGGACTGTTTAGGTTTATCAGGAATTTCCTTCACATATATCAAAGGGTGAATAACTTAATCACACAAACTTTTTTTGCCTTGCAATTGGCTTCCTGAGACACGTATCTCCCACCCCATCACATTTCTCTTATTTAAAAAAAAAAAAAAGACAGTGGAAAAGTATGACCGCCAGTACTGGATGTAGTATAGCATGCATCCACATTTTATCTTTGGTAGAAAAGTATAGGCATCTATTCTGTATTGAATGGAAAGAGAGAATTATGATGGGGAGGGAGATAAGTGTCTCAGGACACTAATTTCTCTCTCTGCTGCCTTTTTCTGCTTTCCTTCTGAATCACTAATTCAAAGCAAGCATATTAGAATTTCACCTTAATGACTGACTGCTGCTATTACCAGATTCTCCTGTGCACCTATTACATTTAGTAGAATAAGCAGTGTGGCTTTCTCAATTTGTCCTTGTACTAGAGAAAATAATAATTTCCTTGTAGCATTGAATAGAAGACGTTCTGAACTTCAGTTTGAACTATCGTTCTAGGCTGAATATTTTAAAACCACATACACTTTGTGAAGTGGTTTGTAATTACTACCATTTCCCATATTTCTATTTTGTGAATTTAAAATACATTTGTAAGCTCTATTGTTTTTCTTTGTTCACCCAGATGAGCAATACTGGAGCAAGCCCTATGTCGACCGTTGCCCCTTCAAGCAGCGGAAGAGGGACAGGGAAATCGACAAGCTTTACTCCTGAGCTACAAAGTATGATGTAAGTAATCTCTTCTCATGCCTTGCACTACTTATATTTTTAAATTAAGCTTTTATCATTTTCTAAGAAAGCCGAGCAAATGAACAGATTTATATGATATGATCAGTACACTTATCAGTACACTTATCAGTGCATTTTGTGTACCTATTTTCATTACTCTTCAGGACACGTCAATAGAACCATTCTGTTAAAAAGGGGGTGTCTATTTTATGTACTACATATTTTAATGCATTTGATCTACATTTCTTTAAGTCATAAGGAAAGATACTGTTGACAGCAGAAACCTTGTTTTTAAAGTAGCTTTTTGTAGTAGCCTTCCAGTAGCTTTTGGTCCTAATACAGATGGCTATGTTATCTGGTAAGGTAATGCTGTTTATGGTAGAATTAACATTTGTGGCTCAGTTGGAACTGATTTACATTTTAGTCTTGGCATTTAGCATAATCATTAACAAGAAAAATGAATTATTTTTCTGAAATGGCACATGAATCATAGAAACTTGATTAACTGGTGTTCTAAGCAGTGATGAGACTAAAAAGTTTTGTAACTCAGAACTTTTGAAACCTCACAAGATATTTTATGTAGCCATTCACTCAGTCTTTGAGGAACAGTATAATCAAGAGGATTCCTAACCTAAGGCTGTATTCA
Organism: Sphenodon punctatus; assembly: GCA_003113815.1. Classification (NCBI taxonomy): domain Eukaryota; kingdom Metazoa; phylum Chordata; class Lepidosauria; order Sphenodontia; family Sphenodontidae; genus Sphenodon; species Sphenodon punctatus. The sequence continues at coordinate 1,203,461 of QEPC01012829.1, forward strand.
GCTTGATTAGTTGCCTACTACATTGGGCCAGTCTGCAAATCTTGATTTGGTGGAAGGCAACCTATTCATCAGAGAGGTTGACCTGCCAGCACATGCCACTTATTTTCTTTTATATGGGTCCAAGACACGTTGATCTGCAACGAAGGGGGAGAACTGAAGCTAATGAGCTTTTCTTTCCCTACGGATCATTATTCCTGATTTATCAGACAGTTTAAAGGAAGTTTTCTACCCAAGACTGGAGTATCTCTCTCTCTCTTGCTCTTTAAGCTGCATATGGAAGCTTGAGCTGGTGGCCCAAGTCCAAATTATGTTCAGCTTTCTTTTGTACTATTATGAAATATACCTAATCCACTGTGTGTATGAGAGACTAGGATATGTGTGCTCAAGTTGCTGTTGTCAGCTCTGCAGTTTTCTCAAGTCATGTTGTAGTAATGTTAGCTCGTTGGCTGATGTATTTAGAAGAACTGCTCAGAATGAAAAATGTGTTAATGAAAGCTGATGCCGGAATGTTCTGATTTCTTCAAAGAATAGCATCCACCACCTTTGGCTTAAAGAAAACTATTTACTTGCTCAAATCAACCACTTTAGGCAAGGTACTATGAACTTAAATTATGGCTAGCCACAGTCTATGATTTCTTCACTAAAAGGCTTTAATTGCTTTCAGTATGCTTTATTATTATTGTTATGTATTTATATAGCACAAGTAATGTACCTGGTGCTTTACTATTCTTAGTTATAAACACAGTCCCTGACCCGAGGGGCTTATAATCTAGGAGAGACAAGAAAAAGGCAATGAAGGAGGGGAAAATGGAGAGAGACAAGGATACATTCATGAAGTTGAGGATTAGGATTTAGGATTCTGTATGCAGATAAATTAGTTAAATTCTTTACCAGTTAAAGTTGCTGAAATTAAAATAACTGCGGGGATACGATTTCGAGGGATAAACTATGGTGCAAGCTAAGTGCACTAGGAAGCGATCGTAGATTGTTGCTGCTTATGAAGGCCCTTTATACAGATTCTACCATGAGAGTGAGACTGAATAATAAGGGTACCCTCTCTGACTTAATCTCTGTACAGAAGGGGGTCAGACAAGGTTGCATAGTTGCCCCCTCGCTTTTCAATTCATATATAAATGATCTAATTCTGCATTTGAGAGCGCAGGATAAACATATGGCACCAAGGTTTGGGGGGGGGGGGAAGGCTTGTTTGCTTGTTCTACGCGGACGATGCGGTGCTGCTGTCTCCCTCGCGTTTGGGATTAAAGAGACTACTAATGGATTTTGATGCTCTCTGTGTAGAGAATAGTTTAATAGTTAACTATGGAAAAACTAAAATAATGATTTTTGCCCCAGTGTATAAGGCTTTTAGTTGGAAAATGGGAGGTGTTCCTCTGCAACAAGTAAAATATTTCAAGTATTTGGGGCTGATCTTTTCCTTTAATGGCTCCTGGAGGGCACATGTGGATGCCTTAAGGAAGGCAGTAAACCCAGTTGTTATAATGATTTTGAGATTCTCTTATTCTTGTGGGGGGCACATGTTTTTGCCAGCGTTAAAGGTTTTTGTAGCCAAAGTACTGTCTAAGTTATCTTATGGGGTCCCTGTTTGGGGAAGTGACCCCAGTATTGTAAGGTCCCTGGCTGGAATTCAAAACTCTTTTGTAAAAAAACTATTGGGGGTCCCACGTAGCACAAGCTCTGCTATGTGCACTTTGGAGGCAGGGGTGACATCCTGGGAAAAAAGGTGTGGAGATTTAATTCTTGGTTTGTGGTTAAAATAGACACATACCCACTCAGAATCCCTGGTCAGGTTATGCCTGGAAGAATGTTATCAGTTGTCAGGCCCCACAGATTTTTGGTGGAAGATGACAAAAAGGAGGATAAATGATCTGGGCTTTTCCCCTGAGTTCTTTTTGACATGTACACCTAAACAGGGGTTAAAACTTATTCGGGAGAGATCGAAAGAGATTGACCTCCAGGGTAATAGAACGCTTGCTGCTAACATTAAGACAGCACCATACTAGAAGCACTGGGCTGCGGGGAAGTCGCGCCCAGTTTATATAGGGGGGATCTCTCAATTCAAGTTGCGGTATGCGTTTACGTCATTACGATGTCAGACCGTGGCTACAGAAGTTCTTAAGGGGAGGTATGCTGCTCGGAGATACTCTGATTGGCTTTGTATATGTCATGAGAAGGTTGTTGAGGACCTCCTGCATTATCTTTTGTTTTGCCCACTGTATAGCGGGCTTAGAGCCCAAATGTGGTTGCATATGAGGCGTCCAGTAGATCTTCAGAAGCTTATTTTTCTGCTCAGGGATATTTCCCCAGATGTAACCCGAGCAGTGGCTATTTTTGCGTTGCGAGCAAGTAAGCATCGCCTGCGGGAAATCCAGAGGATCTGCCAGCCAGCTTAGGGGAAGGCTGGCTGGGGGGTTCTGAAACGCTCTGGAAATGATATTGTGGGAATTTAGATTTTGTTTTTCTCCCAATTCCATTGTTTGTTTGCTGTTTAATTTTAATTATGTTGTATTTAAAGGTCCTAAGTATTCTTGCATTTTCGTGTATTGTTTTTTCTGTCATTTGTTAAGGCCAATGAGCCAGTACAATAAAAATCTTTGTATTGTATTGTAAATAACTGTGGAAAATTCAGATTAAGTATTAGTTTTGATATCTAAATTGGAGTTGAGGAGAGGTACGGTAGGATGTGTTTTAAGTGGATCTCTCTAATCACTTCTTAAATGTCTCTTGCTGTTAAGTTCTCTGCCCCGCTTCCTCTCTCACTTGGGAGTTCCGCATGGCTCTGTCTTGAGGCCTTTTTCTCTGTTTATGCTTTGTCTCTGAACAGACATGTTGAATTTAATGGCTTCTTGTGCCACCTGTATGCTATTGACACCTAAGTCTATCTTTCTTCCCTAATCCTCCTCACCCCCCATATCCATCACTTACTATCTCATGTCTCACTGGCAAATCAAGCTTAGCGTGTCCAAGACTGAACTCCTCCTCCCCACCCCAATGTGTACCCCCCCATTCCCTCTTCACTCTTTCTCCCTTGATAGTGTCACCATCCCTCGGGCATGTAGCCTGGGATTCAATGTAACTCTTTTCTCTCCTTATATTTAGTCTGTTGCTAACTTGTAGTTCTCTCTGCATAACGTTGCCAAATTTGGCCCTTACTTACCGCTCCCACTGCCAAAAGTCTGCTTCATGCTCAAGTTCTGTCATCTTGATCCTCTCCCTTAAACGCTCTGCCCACCATCCACCACCTTGATTATGTTCAACCCCTGCTCTTTTCTCTTTTCCCCCTTCGCATCTAGCACAAACTCCTTGTCCTTCATGACCTTGCTTCTCTCTTTCTGCTGACATTTCCTGCTATGTTCCTGTTTGGAATCTTCACTTTTCCTGTGCTACCATCCTCGCTTATCTGAGTCTCCTGCTCTCTAATTTGTCTTTGCCTCTTCTAGCATGCCACCCAGAATACCTGGAACTCCCTCCCTCAACAGGTATGCTGTGTTCCAGCCTGACCTTCAAATCCTTCCTAAATACCTCCCTCCCTTTCCCTAGATCTTTGCTCCTACAGATTGCTTGTTTGTTTCTCCTTATACTGTGTCATCCTTCAGGATTCCCATCCTCCTTTTTACTAAGTTAAGGATATGCACCTGCAACTTGTTAGCTGCATGAATGTATCCCTCTTCCCATAAGGATGTGACCCTTCTTAGGTCACCCCCTTCCCCCTATCCATTTACTAGGAGTTAATTTATTAATCTGACTTACACAGAGGAATGAATACAAAATGTTTGGATGAATAAATGATCACCCTGTAGACTGTAAGCCCCTCAGTGCAGGGACTTGTCTCTAATGATGACTATTCAGTAGCAGGTACTTCGCTGGTGCTAGATACATAAAACCAGGAAATATGGTTTGATCTTCAAACCTTTACTTTGATCAGATCCTTGAAAACACTAAGGTGAAGGAATTGGGAAGCTCTATTGATGTGGCTCTGTATAACCTACTAACTTGAGTCATAGCATCAGCCAGAGGTCTAGCATCTGCAGAGTAAGATGGGATTTGTACATTGTCTAAAATGCCATATTTAATGGTGAAGTTAGAAATAACAAAGTGAGTTTGCTGTGTATAATGGTGACGTTAGAAATGACAAAGTGAGTTTGCTGTGTATAATCTCTGTTTCAGTCCTGAAACTGCCTCATAGGCATTTTAGTTTAGGTTGAAATGAAGGACCATATTTAGAGATCTGTGTGCTTGCATGTGGTTTTTATTAAAATTAGTTTGCGTTGCTTTTTAGACTTAAGGTTTGGATATTTGTGACAGATCTTTTTGTCTGTCTTCTCGAACGGCAAGATAAACTTTACAAGCAAGTTCCCTTGAAACTGCATCTCTTACTGTCTTCTGTAATGTGGATTATATTAAAAAAATTTGTTGCCTCTGTCTTCCTTAGTTCACTGTTCCACAGTTGGTCAGACATGGTATCTTTTCATGATATGATCTTTGGGGCAGAGACCCTCTTTTTGCCGTATGTTATACAGTTCATAGCACAATGAAGCTCATGGCTGCAGGTTGGAAGCATTACTACAATACGTATGCTAAATGTATTCCCTCTGTGCTGGGGGTACAGACACGGGGGGAGTGGATGGCTCCCATGTGAGAGGAGTGAGTGTATGCATGGGGGTGAAGAGTGTGGGTATTGTTGGGATAGGTGAAATGGTTGTGGTTGGGAGTTGAGTGGAGGAATCTTTCCTTGGGGTGAGTAGGTTTGGGTTGGGGGAGGGGCAGTTTCTCCAGCCTGCCTACTTTGCCAATCCGCCTCTGGGGATGCCAGGCTCGGGAAGTACTCTCTGGCCACCCACCCCCTAGGACCTTGCTGACCCTCTGAGGTTATTGTCTTTGTGCTGGAGTGGGGATTTGTAATTGGGAACTGGAGGGGGAAGGTGTCGAGAGTGTGGCAGCTATCAAACCAGTTGGAGTTGTGATGAGAATGGAGGGGTGGGGTGGGGTGGAGAAAGGCTATCGGGGAGTTTGAGAGAGGCACTTAGTCTGTTCCCATATCCCACTCCTCCTCCCCCCCCCCTGTTTTGGGATATTTGTGGTTTGAGGCTAGTGGGACCCCTGATCTGAAGCTGATACTACTTAATGCGAGGTCAGTGGCAAATAAAATATCAAACGTCTTTGATCTTATTCAGGATGAGGCCGCTGACCTCATGTATTGTAGAGACCTGGTTCGATGATGCATCTGGGCCTATATTGTGTCAGATGGTGCCAGCTGGGTACTCGATGCAGCATTAGCCTAGGATTGGGCTGGGCGGAGTGGCAATGATCTGTAAAGATACCTTGGGTCTTTCAAATGTATTTGGTGCCTAACTCATTCAATATGGAGCGTGTCTACATGGTGTTGGAGGCCAGGGATAGATTGGGGATTTTGCTGGTGTGTACCGACTCCCCTGATCGAGCTGGCTGAGTTGGTCTTAGAGGTGGTTTTGAGGTCACCCAGTTTTATAATCTTGAGTGACTTCAACATATATGCTGTTTTGGGCCCAGAGCGGGACTTCATGACGACCATGGGTCACACATTGGATTTGATTTTTTGCACCAGCCTGGAAACGGATTCTGATTGATGGTGGTGTTATAACATTGTTTTCATGGTTGACCCATTACATTTTGAAGGCCCAGATCAGGGTAGTGGACCAGCTAGGTTGACCCAACCCTGGAGACTAATGGATCCAATTGGTTTCCAGAACTCTCTGGTGGATTTACCCACTGGACCTTGATGGCTATTTTGACCTGGTTGCCTTGTGGTATGACATCTTGACCATGGCCATTGACACAGTTGCAGGTGTCTGCTTCCACTGCTGCGACAGGATAGAACCTGCTGGTATATGGGGGTCCTAAGGCGTTTGAAGCATGAGGGTAGGCGGTTAGAGCACAGGTGGCACATCGAAGAATGTGCTTGGACCATTGCAGGAAACCAGTTGCAAATTGGATCCTTGCTTGTCCTGACTGGTGAAAGCCAGCTGGGAGATGTTGGGGCTGTTGCTGGCTGGAACTGTTAACGCTTCTCTTCAGGAGGGTAGGTTGTTGGACACCCTTAACACTGTGGTTGTCTAGCCCCTGCTCAAGAAAACATCTTTGGACGCTGACTCCCCAGCTGGGTATCGCCTTGCCTCTTTTTTAGGGAAGGTTATTGAATAGATGGTTGCCCAGCAACTTTGGGCTCACCTTGATAATAATGGATTTCTGTACCCATTTCAGACAGGTTTTCGTTTGTGGTGAATTGCGCTTGTGGCCTTGGTGGATTATCTGTACCTGGAGATTGACAAAGGGAACTGTGCCCTGTTGATCTTGTTAGACCTTTCTTTGACCTTTTGATACAGTTGATCATGAGGTAGTGGTGACACACTGGGGGACTTGGCAGGGGTGAATGGCACAGCACTTGAGTGGTTCCGTTTGTTCCTATTGGAGGTCCCAGCAGGTGGTGATGGGAGATTGCTTGTTGTCCTTTCAGGACTTCTCCTGTGGCATCCCACAGGGTTCCACCTTGTCTCCCCTCTTGTTCAATGTGTATCTGTCACCATCTTTTCCTCTCTTTCCCTCTTTTTCCTCCTACCCAGGTTCTGCAGTCTCAGTGCTTACCCAATGCCTGGCTGCTGTTGGGAACTAGATGAGGGTGAGCCAGTAGAAGCTGAATCCAGACAAGACTGAAGTGATGATGGTCAGCTGATCTTGTGACTTTGAGGGGATTGAGACCCCTGTCATTGAATGGGATCTGGCCCCCTCTGGTTTCTCAGGTTCACAGTCTTGGAGCACTTCTGGACCCCTTGCTGCACTTGGAACTTCAGGTTGAGGTGGTGACCAGGAGAGCTTTTCACCAACTCCATCTGGTGAGGAGTCTGTGTCCCTTTCTTTCTGAATCAGATCTCTCCACTATCATCCATGACTTCATTACCTCAAGGCTAGATTACTGCGGTGCTCTCTACGTGGGACTGCCCTTGATGACTGTTCAGAAGCTGCAGCTGGTGTAGAACATGGCGGACCAGCTCCTTTTGAGGGTGGGTTGCTGTGAGCACATTAGTCTGCACTGGCTTCCTATAGCTTTCCAGGCACAAATCACGGTGCTGGTTTTGACCTTTAAAACCCTAAGTGGCATTGGCCCCATATATCTGAAGAACCGTCTTTCCTACCGTGCTCCACTGAAACCCCTGCTTTGGTTGGGAATATTGTTTTGCGGGTACCATCTGCTAACCTTGGGTGAAAACAGACATGACGCTAACTACCCTTGGTGGTTATTTATGCATGTTGCAGGGCTGTATTGGTGCTCTATGCAGCCCTGCAACCTGCATAAATGACCACCAAGGGTGGTTAAAGGGTGGTTAGCATCATGTCTGTTTTCACCCCTTGTCATATGACAAGGGCCTGTAGAGATGTGTTCTTGGTTGCTCTCCGAGTATGGTGGAAACCCCTTCCCCCACAGTGGTCCATCAGAGCCTGAGCTAGAGCATATTCCTGAGGCAGTGTAAAACTTTTCTTTTTGGCAAGTATTTGGTAGGCGGGGATAGGGATTGGGGTGGGTTTTAGGGGTGAGGATAGTTTTTAAAGGATTTTTATTAGTTTTTTTGTTTTAATTGCTGTAAACTGCTGTGAACCTTTAGGGAAGGGCGGGGTAGAAATTTAAATAATAAGTGAATAACACACCATCTCTAGGTAGTAATGTAGTAACTATGTTAGAAAAATTTAGACCTTTAGTGCGGTATATTCAGCCCAGAGTCTGAGACACACAAAATAACTAAAGTGTAATCTTTCATTGGAGTAACTTTTTTTTTTTTATTAGCCTTTTTATTTTATTCAATCCAAAGTATATCAACCAATACAACTTCAAACATACACTACTCCTAAAATCCCTCATCAACTCCCCCCCCTCCCCCCACCCCGGGATTAGGTGAGTTCCAGGTCTTTAGCGTATCCTCTTCGGTAGTCTTTTAAATGTAATAGTCAAATAAATATGCACGTTGGTCTGCAGGTAGGTTCGTTTTGTCCATTATGCAGACGCAGGGGAACCATTTTGCGGTGTATGCCTTCTTTTTGTCCAGTAGGGTTGCTGATATTTTTTCCATAGATAGGTGGTACCACATTGGAGCAACTTCTGTTGGTGAGTTTGTCTAAGCTTTTAAGCTAGCCGTAGCAACCCCCGCAGAAGAGCAAGGCACCTTTAGCCAGGCATTTGCCCTATATTAGGGATGTTGCCCTATATTAGGGAAGGCTCTGGCAAATTTTATAATTCATTGTTGTATTGAATTATAAAATGTTATTTTATTATGAATTTTGAGAACCGTGGCTGTGGCAAAGCCGGTCCGTCAACTAATATAAACAAACTAACCATGAACCAATAGACATCAAGATACAATTACTATTTAGCTTGGAGGATATCGAATATCAGCTGGCACGGTCCTGTACCTTGGATTGGTACTAAAATGACATCCGGTCTTGCCATTTGTTGTGCGGTATCCTTCACAAGTAATTTGTTGTTCAGTAAGATACCCAGACAGTGTATTTGTATTTGTACATGTTATGGTTTGTTGTTGCTGTCTTTGTTTGTCTGTCTATTTGGGCCATGGCGAGAGCCAGTGCCAGCAATAAAATTGAATTGAATTGAAAGCTTTTAAGCTTCAGAGAACTGCTGTTCTTGTCTTCCTGTCCAGAGAAAGACCCGACTTCAACGTTTTGTATAAAAAGTGGAAGGTGTAGAACTGATCTTTGCTCTTTTCTCCTGTGTACGTTTAACTTCCAGAGTAGAAGAGTTCTGCCTGCTGCAGACTTGAGTCGTCTACCGTTTTATATCTTGTTTTAGAGACAGTGGGTCAGTTACTCTGTGTGTTCTCCCTTCTGATTTTTGGGAGACTTCATGTTGTTTCCCTTTCTAAACTGAATAATGAAAATGTTCTTTGTATGCAGAGAAAAGAGAATATTACTTGGGCTCAGGAATCTAGAGCAGATCATGAGTCTAGGAAGGCAGACAAGGCTATGTGGATCCTTTGGGTCAGTAGCTGCGGAGCCTGTGTTTTATATAATTGTGCACTTCCTGATTAAGTACTTTTGAAACTCCCCTCCTCGCCAGTATACACACACAAACTTTCTGTCAGAATATAAAAGTTATTGTTGGCCATACAAGTGGAAGAAACAGACATTTTCCTTCTGTTTCAGACCTGAAGTCTGAAAGAGAAGTTAGTACTTTAAAAAAACTATACAAATAAGTCTTTTGTGCTTCTGAGTTTTTTCATTAACTGTATCCTTGCTCTTGTAGGAGCTGGAGTCCTTTCAAAATAATTGGTTATTGATAATATTGTTAGAAGAAATGAGTGATATTTTTAACTCACTATGGATGGGGAAAATATGGCTGTTTTTTTCTTGACTTGTAGCTTATGATGAAGTTGCCACTCTAAAGAACTGTTCTGGGCTCTTGCAAAACATGACATTTTTGGTAAACTACATAATTTAGGAAGTTAGATTTCCCCCTTTCAGTCATTTTGATTGGTCATACTGACACTTCAGGATTTGGGGAATTTTTGTGAATTGGAAGAATTTAATAAAATTAGTATTTATTTATTTAAAATAAGGCACTCTAAAAAGGAAATCTAACTCTGACATCCTTGGGTATTTTGATTTCCTGAGGGAAAATAAAAACTAATTTCAGGGTCACTGCTATTAGGAATACAGCAATTGCCATACTAGATGGAGACCTTTGTTTAATCGGCCTGTCTGTGTCAGTGGCCAACACTGATGCTTGCCTTGCTATCTTTTAATTTTTTTGGTTAATCAATCATACTTGGAAACAAACCTTAACTTTAAGTTTATGAACTTGTTTTAAAACGATACTAATTTGGTATGCATTATATTTCTAGAACTTAAATCCTACCTCAAGAAAAAACAGGCTCTAAAATGCTGATTTAATAATAGCCTGTAGTAAATAATCTGATACAGATAATTTGAGGAATAATTTACAGTCAACTGCATATGATTAAACCCAGAGCTATTTAGTTTCATGGGTGGACTCAATCCGTATACGAGCATTTACCAAGTTCCGTTGTAAGGTGTTCAGCTCTGCCCTCTTGGAAGGGTGCTATTTGGGTATTCCCAGAGAGGCAAGGTTTTGTCCTCTCTGTGCCCTTCAGAAAGTTGAGTCGGCTGAGCACATATTTTTTGTGTGTCCCACCTACTCAGGACCTAGAGGTAAATATTTAAGAGGTTTAATATTGGATTTTTCTCCCACCTACGATTGGCTCCTCCTCAAATTGCTTAATATAACTGACTCGGAGACAACAAGACTAGTGTCTTATTTTTTGTGTATCTGCTATCCAAATAAGATGGGATTGTTTAAATAACATTGATTAGACATGGTTTTGCAAAATCCAATTCAAAGGTAGCTTATAGATGATTGTAGACCATATCACAGATACTTACTTCTGTAACTGGCGGTTTAAACTGTATGGTAGAGAAGAGTGTATTTAATTGTACTTGCTGATAGCCTAATGTATTAGGCGATGGTTTAATTTTTTCTGTATTTTGTAATAGTTTTTCGGCTATACAATAAAATGTATCTATCTATAAGCATATGATTAAGCAGAAGTTTTCATAAAGAGCTTCTGATATCCTAGACCTCAAGAACATTATTAAAGTTGGTGGTTCAAAAAACAGAATTGTTTTCTGAATGGGAGATGATTTGATATTGCACTTAGAATATTTTCTGTTTTTTATAAGTGTTCACTCTCAGCAAAAATATTACATTTGGCCATATTTTTTATTTTTTATTATTGTTAATGGCAACGAATCATAGAAAGGGAAAAAATATGTTGGGTCATCCAGTCCATCTCCCTGTTAGGATTGTTTTCAGCAGTATATTTCCTAGTACTGTTAGAAACTCTAAACACTATTAGAAGCTCCAGCAGTCTTTAGTGTGCTGTGGTATAATTTTAAAAAAATCTGCTGAAAGTGTTCTACTTTTTCCCCCCAAACTTTCTTTCCTCCAGTAACTTCTATTATGTATTGTAAGCAAAAGCTTCAGTCTTACTCTTTGTTTTGAAGGCTTACTACATGTTTTCCTGGACATCAGTCCAGTACCCTAGAGGAACGGTTCCACTCCTGTCCTGTAGGAGGAAGAGTTCAACTTCCAGTCGTAGAAAGCCGAAGAGCAGTACCTAAAGAATTTGTGGAAAACAGAGAACCTCCCTATATATGGAATGAACAAACTAATGCGCCTACTGGGCCTAAAAAAAAAATAAAAATTGAGCTAACACTCGAGTTCGAGGAGAGAGAGAGAGAGAGAGAGAGTGTACCCGAGTCCATAACATATAGCAATGGGTTTGGCTGACTTACCTCCCTGTTCATCGACTAGAATCCCAATTCCCAGGTAAGGGACCCAGTTGGGCATTCTAGTAGATGAAGTCCGGTAAGCTGGACAGAGGGAGGTAACAAGCAATAATGTGGGCTCTGGGAGGGGCAGAAGTAGTACACTCCCAGCAACTGAGGTCTAATCTAGAACCCCTTGGAGAATGTGATGGCCGAACGCCGCCTCTGCAGACTCCAATAGGTCGACCTTATAGTGTCTGGTAAAAGTATGAACAGATTTCCAGGTAGCGGCCCTACAAATCTCAGAATAAGAAGCCCTATGGTGAAAGGCCCGGGAAACTGCCACCGCTCTGGCAGAATGAGGGAGAATTTTTGCTGGCAGAGAGAGTCCCGTAGCCCTATAAGCTTCTTGTATGCAGGAAGATACCCAGTGAGAAATAACGGATTTGGAAGCCTTTCTACCTCTCATTCTGGGTCTGTAATTAACGAACAGAGCTGAGGATTGTCTAAACTGTGAAGTCCTATCCAGGTAGAACTTTAATGCTCTCCTAATGTCCAGAGAATGCCACAGTCTTTCTAAAGGGTGACTCGGACGGGTACAGAAAGATGGTAGGGACAGCTCCTGTTCTCTGTGGAACGAAGAGTCCACCCTTGGAATGAAGGCTGAGTCCAGCTTCAAAGATACCGAGTCCCTCTTGAATATGCAAAGGGCCAGGTCCATGCAGAGGGCCCCTATTTCTGACACCCTGCGGGCTGAGGTAATGGGTGTTTTCAGACGTTATGGGGCCGCTTGGCCCCGTACCGAAAACAACCCATTCATTCCCCGCCGGGGTCACCCCGTCACGCCATATCAGACGTGCCGGGGGGATCCCGGCGGGGAATCTGGGAGGGGGCGGGGCCGCGCGGTGCAACGTGTGGCCGCACGGCCCCGCCCCCTCCACGCTCCCGCCGCCTGCCCTTCGGGGAGACGGGCGGGCGGCGGGGCCAATGCGGCCGCCGCGTCGGGCTGGATGCGCCATGGCCCGGGATCCCGCCGGGGATCCCGGGCCGTGGCAACTGGCCAGACGTTACTTTTTTTTGGTCCCCGCTGAGGATCTTTTTGACCACGCTTCCCGGGACATTCCTCCGGCTAGCCCGGGAACAGTGGTTCAAATTGACCCCTTGCGGGTATTGACCGTGGCGAACATCTGGCGGCCGCCAAACAGACGTTCGGGACACAGTGACCACGGGTGGGTATTCACCGTGGTTCACTGTGATCTCGTAACATCTGAAAATACCCAATAGCTACCAAAAATACTACCTTAATAGTCAGAAAATAGAGGGAAACCTCCCGTAGGGGCTCAAATGGAGGACCCGTGAGAGCCTTAAGAACGATGTTCAAGTTCCAAGAGGGGAACCTATGGATCACGGGTGGAGTTATTTGTCTTGCTCCCTTAAAAAACTTTTTGAGGTGGGGATGCGAAGAGACTCTTCCTGCATTTATCAACAGCGTGCTGTCAATTGCTGCTAGCTGTCTAGTCAGGATGTTGGGCCTGAGGCCCTTGTCCAGTTGGCTCTGAAGGGAGGCCAAGATATCTCTGATCGATGGGGAACGAGATGGAACCTTGTTCTGGGCACACCACGTGGTGAACGTCTTCCAAGAGCTCTGGTAAATTCGTCTGGTAGAAGATCTCCTTGACACCATCATGGTAGCTATCACTGCATTCGGGTATCCAAATTGTGTGGGGGCTTCAGATTCAACTGCCACGCTGTCAGCGTGAGGAGGCTGGGGTTCTCGTGGCATATCAGACCCTGTGATAACAGGTTGTCCAGCATGGACAGATGGCAGAAGGATCCCTCTGACAGGCGGAGTAGGTCTGGGAACCACCGTCTGCGAGGCCAAAACGGAGCGATCATCAATAGGTGGGCCTCCTCCATGCAAGAAAAGCATTCATATTCATGAATATCTGGATGATCTTCTTGTCTATGCAGAATCAGAGCAGAAATGCACTAGACACATACAAAAGACAATCCAATTTCTGCACAGTTACTGATTTCTGGTAAACTGGAAGAAAAGCCACTTGGTTTCATCACAGAGGATAGAGCATCTAGGGATGATCCTGGACCCTCAAACTCACACAATATTTATCTCGGAACAGAGGCAACAAAACCTCCGGTCCCTGATCTATAAGGTGCAAAGTTCTCCAACAACCCCCCTACACACGTCGTCCAGCCTCCTGGGATTTTTGGTCTCATGCATTCAACACATCCAATGGTCCAGATTTCATCTCAGACCTCTGCAGGAGTTTTTCCAACCTTACCAACTCATGATTTGAGACAAGTTGAATCATGATCCATGGATCACAGTATCAGCAAACCCATCTCCCTCACCAAAAGCCTGGCAGAACAGCCAGGCCTGACATTGTCTTCAGAAAGAGGGGAGGTTCGGGAACAGAGGGACCTCTGTCGAGAAGGAGTTCCACAACTGGTGTGGCCACTAAGGATGCCCTCCTCATAGTAGCCACTCAGGGGACCTCGAGGAGGTCATTCCCTGCTAACCAAGATCAAGGAATCTTTGACCTGGTGCCTTAAATCCAAGTCGCTTTTTGGAGGGGTATCCAATGACAGGCCCACCATGGATAGCAGATGCCAGCTTGAGGGTTTGGGGAACGTTCACGACCCACGCATATTCTCAGGGGAACTGGCTCCGTCAGGAAAGCTAGCGGAACGTCAGTTACTTGGAGCTTGGAGCACTCAGCAAGGCTGTTCTGACATTCTGTTGTCAGATTCCCAGCCAAGATGTTTTGGTACACACAGACAATGCTACAGCGAGGGCATATGTAAACCATCTGGGAGGATCAAGATCTCTGAGCCTCAACAGAGAGGGAGCGAGGCTAATTGAGTGGGCCGAAAAGAACCTTCTGCGTCTCAGAGCAGTTCACATAAGGGAAAGGACAATATCACAGCGGACTGGCTGAAGGATGATGGATCCAGGGGATGATGGATCCAGGGGAGTGGTCCCTACACACAGAAACATATTGTTGGATAACGAAGCAGCTTGGACATCCCATTGTGGATCTGTTTGCATCAAGGGACAATCACAAGTTAGCGTGATACATAGTCAGAACAAAACACCCAGGGGCCATATAGGGTTTTTATACACCTTTCCTCTGATTGCATGAACAACCAGCGAATCATGAGAGAGAGAGAGAGTAATCCTAATAGCCCTGGCATGGGCCAAGGACGCTTTGGTACTCGGATCTCACAAATCTCAAGATTGAACAGCCCTTGCTGCTTGAGGCCAAACCTTCTAACTTGTGGGCCAGTGGTGTACAAAAGTCTTCAAATCCTACATCTAATGGCCTGGAAGTTGAGTGCCAGGCTCTGATCAATATGGGATATTAAAATTCACTCGTTAATATTAGTGGAGTGTCTAGAATGGCTAGGTGGGCCGGCTTCCCATCCCCAAACGGGTACATATGAGCGTCTAAATATGATGGTGAACAATGCATATGTCTGTGTATGTAAAATGGGTAAATATATAAACATGACTGTACAAACAAGAATGGTGACAGGGCTGAGAGCCCCCAAAAGGGGCTATAGGAGTGAGTATAGACCGTGCCCCTTTTGAGGGCCCCAAAAGGAAGTGTTAATAGAGGCTAAGAGCCCATGAAAATGTTAGATGTATTGGGGCGACGTACCCTACTAAAGGGAGTCTGGATGATGTGGATATTCCCACCACGAGACATCTCATATTTGCCTCATGTTGAGCAAACTCAGGCATGAGGTTAAAAACAATGTGATTGTGAGCTACTAATTGCATATATATGTATGCATGTATCGTTTATGTATGGGGATTTGGATAATGCACATTGTGCTCTGCTTAAGGAGTTTTAAGCCAGACCTATTTTCAATAGGCCTATTTCCAAAGGGGGGATATATGTGGCAGAGCAGAGGCTCAATTCAGTGCTAGCCCTTTAAGAGGCCAAACTCTGTGCTTAAGAGAAGCACCTGACCAGGGTGGGCCTAAGCCAGCCTGGAGCTTAAAAGCCTCTGACTTGCCAAGTTGCAGGGGGAACTGGCTTGAGAAACAAGAGGAAGGACTGCCTAGAGAAGCAAGGGAGAGGACTCGACGGGAACTATCTGGGCCAGAGCCCACGCTCGCACAAGTAGTAGTGTGAAATTGAGCATTCATTGTTTGAACATAATTTGAGAGTGTTGTCTAACAGCCATTGGAAGGAGCTAGTTTTAACCCAAGTGCCAATATCTTGGATATATATGTATATATAATATGCATCATGGGTTGTTGGGAACTTTTCCACCACTGCAGACCACTTGGAAAATTAGTACAAGTTCTGTGGGTGGCGGAGAATTTGTGGGGTAGTTTGGTATATGATCAAGATGGAGGAAGGGAGGGTCCAGTCCATCTAATGGATCTCTCCCATGGATCGATATCCTGTTCTTGAAAACATACCCATCGTGTCTCCTACCTTTTCCCCTGAGTGCACGCCATTAGTGCTTCGGGGCAGAAAATAAATTTTTGGGCCAGATCCAGGATTTGGAAAAAAAAGAGCAAAGAAAACTCAGCTGTGGGTCATTATATTCCATGATCCAGGGGTTCCATACCCTGATATGCAAGATATCAGTGGCAGTATGTGAAATAAGCAATACACAAATAATTCAGCAACTTCAAAGGATTTGCAGTTGGTATTTTTATACAATTTATCCTTTGACATTAGCATTGGGCATGATGCCAGTACTGCCAGTGCTTTTGCAGACTGATCAAGTGGTAGTGGAGTACGTGGATGTCCTTTAGTGGGTTGTCAAGTGTGCCCTGAAAATTCTGCTAAGCAGCATGACACTAGAATTGCACTTATAATATAATTAGAATGGAAAATAAAATAACCGCAATAATACTCAATTTTGTCTTTGGTTATCTGCAAGAGGGTTTTCAGTATTCCCTTCAGATGAAGTGCACATCTGTGTAGCGTACTATAGACTGATAAATGAGTGTAGACATGCTGCAGATTGCTGCAGCTTCGATGTCCTATGGACTAGTTCTAGGTGAAGGGACTTTGTATTGAAAGTTATATCTTTTTAATAAGCAATTTTATATTGTAGTCATTTTAAACTTAAAAGGCTGTCCAGGAAACCTCTGTAAAAAGCCTTTTAAAAAATGTTAGCTTAACCAAATCTACAGCCTCATCTGGCATTCTTAAAGCATCTAAAGCTACCATTAGAGAGTTTGGACATTCAAAACGTGCATGATTTGGTCTTTCCTAAAAGCAGTATTGTGGTCTAGTATCACAGATGGTTTTAGTGATTTGGCACAAGATTTTTGTCTCAGGGATTTTTTTTGAGGATGAGTTGAGCTTGTAATTACAATTGTTTGTAATTACAAACAGTTTAAAATAATCGCTGAAGAGAAATTTTTATGCAGCATTCCTGAATTACTCAAGGCAAGTCTTTACCATATTACTACAGGTTTGGAATAACAGCCATTCTGTCATTTTATATTATATCATAGATGTCTTGGACCAGATTACATTTGTAAATTAGAATCTTAACTGCTCCTGTGAAAATATAATCATGGTTGGGACTCTCATGAGTTGAAGCTGTAACTTAACTGCAAGAACGGTTTGGACGGTTCATCTAGAAGCAAGATTTAGATCAACCCAATTAAATAAGACAGTCCTAAGAACAAAGCTTGGACTTTGTGAGGGTTGGGGTGATTTCAGAAGTGACGCGTTCCAATTCACCACAGTGAATGCCACCCCGGTGTGAATGGATTCACACCAGCTGTGCTGACACGTACGGCCCCAACAGAAGTGACAGGATCGTGACCACTGCCCCGGGGGACAATTAGAGAGAACATGGGCTGGGGGAACACAACAGACATACAGTGGAGATGTGGACCGCAGTTTGAGTCCCAGGGTATTTTCAGACGTTACGAGATCACGGTGAACCACGGTGAATATCCACCTGTGGTCACCGTGTCTCGAACGTCTGTTTGGCGGCCGCCAGATGTTCGCCACGGTCAATACCCGCATGGGGTCAATTTGAACCACGCTTCCTGGGCTAGCCGGGGGAATGTCCCGGGAAGCGTGGTCAAAAAGATCCCCAGTGGGGACCAAAAAAAAGTCACGTCTGGCCGGTTGCCACGGCCCGACACGGCGGCCGCATTGGCCCCGCCGCCCGCCCGTCTCCCCGGAGGGCGGGCGGCCGGGTGCGTGGAGGGGGCGGGGCCGTGCGGCCGCACGTTGCACCACACGGCCCTGCCCCCTCCCACATTCCCCGCCGGGATCTCCCCGGCACGTCTGCTATGGCGTTACGGGGTGATCCCGGGGGGGAATGATTTCGGTGATTTCGGT